>CM053771.1:414369312-414410014 GCA_028658325.1 Potorous gilbertii | reverse complement strand
TTCCTAGGAGTTTCTCTTTTTGGATCTCTTTCAGGAAGTGATTGGTGGATTCCTTGAATACTTATTTTGCTTTCTGGTTCTAGAACATCAGGGCAGTTTTCCTTGATAATTTCATGAAAGATTTCATGAAAGGCTCTTTTTTGATCATGGCTTTCAGGTAGTCCCATAATTTTTAAAATGTCTTTCCTGGATGTATTTTCCAGTTCAGTTGTTTTTCCAATGAGATAGTTCACATTCTCTTCCATTTTTTCATTCTTTTGGTTTTGTTTTCTGATTTCTTGGTTTCTCAGAAAGTCATTAGCCTCCATCTGTTCCATTCTAATTTTGAGAGATCTATTTTCTTCAGTGAGCTTTTGAATCTGTTTTTCCACTTGGCTAATTCTGCTTTTGAAACCATTCTTCTCCTCATTGGCTTTTTGAACCTCTTTTGCCAATTGAGTTAGCCTATTTTTCAAGGTGTTATTTTCTTCAGCATTTTTTGGGTCTCCTTTATCAAGGTATGGACCTGCTTTTCATGCTTTTCTTGCATCTCTCTCATTTCTCTTCCCAGTTTTTCCTCCACCTGTCTAGCTCGATTTTCGAAATCCTTTTTGAGCTCTTCCATGGCCTGAGCCCATTGCATATCTATTTCAGATGTTTGGAATACAGAGGCCTTGACTCTTATGTCTTTCCTGATGGTAAGCAGTTTTCTTCCTCGTCAGAGAGGAAGGTTGGAATCATTTGCTCACCAAGAAAATAACCTTCTATGGTCTTATTTTTTTCCCCTTTTCTGGGCATTTTTCAGCCTGTTACTTGACTTCTGAGAGTCCTCTCCACCCCCTCCTAGGTCTGCCCAGCTAGTGCATGGGGTCTGAGGTTCAAATGCTGCTCCGCAGCCTCTGGGCCTTCGGCGGCAAGCCTGGCTGCTATTCAGGGTAAGGTTAAATCAGGTTCTCAGGTGGGGGCAGGGCCACCTCCCAGTCTCAGTTCCCTCAGGGCTTTTATGCAGAAACCTTCTGTAATGGAGCTCCTGATGTGCTCCTGCCTGCTCTGAGAGCGTCTTGCCGCCCGCTGCCTCCCAAGGGGGCCTGAGTCCTGGAGACACCCCATTCCCCTCTCAGCCTTTCCTCTCTCACTGACCTATGTGTCTGTGCGTGGAGGGACCTTCGCGGCTGCTGGAGATTCCTTCCCTGAAGCCTGCTCGGATCTGCTCACTCTTCTCAGTGCTGCGCAGCTGGGGCAGGGCAGGGCTCTGCTCCCATTTGGGGTGAGATGGACCTTTGAAAGTCAGTTTTTCAGGGCTCTCTGAAATGGAAATCTCCTTCACTGTGTTGCTGTGTGGCTTCCACTATTCCAGAATTTGTTGGGAGTTCTTTTTAGAGGAAATCCATGGGCTGTGGGTTTAGAGCTAGTATATGTGAGTCTTTCTACTCTGCCATCTTAGCTCCACCTCCCCCCTAGCAGTGCAGTCTTTAAAAAATGCTGCTCAGACATGCCAGGGGCTTCCAAATCCATTGTTTTTTCATTCCAGAGAGAAGATAGTTCCATGGCCTGAGATATCTGAGTGCAGGGTTGTGACTAAAACTCCCAATGCCTCTGCATGTGTTGCTTAACAACTTGTCTGTTGTTATAGGACTTTGAGGTAGGTAAAGAGGGCAAAATGAGACAAGTGATGCCGTTTGACTCACACATAATTTGGATTTAAGTGAGTCAGATTTACTTGAATTTGTTGGCTTCACTCTCCCTTCTAGAGACACTGGAATCTAATAGCAAAAAACAATATCAATATGACTGGCAATTGCATGCAGTGAATGACTTTCACGTCTTTTATGTCTAACTATGTTCTATGTACTCCACAGTACCTGCTTCAGCTTTCTTTATGGATGTTGGAACAATTTGTTCTCATTTGCTCATTTTGCCAGAAGAAGTGTTCACATGCTTGGGGGTAGACACCTTACCAGCTCAATGATGGATTTGAGGCCCTTTGGTTACTCTCAACCTTGTTAAACTTGTCATGCCAGTGTATCCATTGTGCATGCTACAGCTTCTTGGAACCACAGGTTAGAGTTGGGTGATTCAAGTGGACACCAAGGGTGAAAAGAAACCCTGAGTAGGGCTTTGTAACCTTTACACCAGAGGTTCTAGTCTTCCTTGAACACTCTACTCTACATTAAACTACTTAGAGGGCTCACAAAGGACTAATTTTTGAGAAAGATGATTTACCAAAGTAATGAAGAACGTTTAAATATAAACATAAAACCAATGAAATCAAAGGTCAAAGCAAAAACATTATTGATCATCAATATTAGCTAAAATATTAACCATATTAATTGAACATTAAGCAAATTAACTAAACATACAATTTCCTTATATCCTTGTAACCCATCCTCAATATTCATTTAATCAATATGCTTTCAGTTTCAGATGTCTTATTTAGTCTCTGAATATCTTCTCTTGTACGTTCTGGAGTAGGCTTCATTCTTAGGACAGCTCTGAAGGAGGCTCTGCTTCTCTGATCACTTATAGAGATTCCTAACTAATTCTGATAAAATATGCCAATACCAAGATTTAATACAATTTGATACAATCTTTTAAATTTGTTTCTCTAATCCTGAAACTTCAGAGAATTCCAATTTTTATATACCACTTGATGTTTCTATCTTTACCCTAAACCCTGTACCTGATATAAGAATCTTAAAAGAAAATCATGAGGGTCTAACATAAAATGAACTCTTCCATATTCTAAAATTATCATTCAGATACTTTCAAAATGGGAACATAATTTAATTTTGTTTCTTATCATTGGTACAATTTTATAAGTAAAATCCTTGCTCTAATTTGAGTATTTATTACTAAATAAAACTCAAAGCCTGAATTTCCATGCTAGATATATTTGAAAGTCTATTCTATACAAATATATAGTTCTTATGAAAAAGTCTAATATTATTGCTTCCTCAAAATTTATTATGCCATGTAATTAGAAAAAAAATTACATTTCACCTTTGTCATTTTACTTAATCTAATCCCCCCTTTAGGAGAATAGTATCCCCATAATTTAATTTGCCCACAAATTCCGATTAAAACTTTAAGATTTTTTTTATAATTACATACTATTATAGTAATTCAGAAATGTTCCAATATCAATTTATTTATTAATAGAGTTAGCATTTTACTTTAAGAAAAGTTTCTATTGTTTGCTTGTCCAATTGTAGTAATTTACTATGAAAGGAAAAGAGGAGATATAATTTTAACAATATTAAAACTCATCTTTCAAACAGAACATACTGATCCGACAGATACCATCACAAACAAACAAAAAACAAAAACAAATACCTTTATCTCTGTTTGATTTCAGGCATGAGTCATATATAGCAGTCTATCATGTCATCTCATAGTGTCAACAGTAAGTCTCAGGTTAACCAAATAGAGAAATTTCCTGTTCAGGAAAGAAAAAAGCAGCACAGTGGGGAAACTGAATCAAAACAGGCCATGCCAAGATCATCCCCAAAACATTCCACAGGACCAGATTCCCAGGCATCTTTAGCAGTTTTCAGACCTCAGTCCATATCATTTCCTATTATTGACTTCATGGCAATTCAGACAGCCATTCTTGTAGTCAAAACTCAAAAGAATAGTCAATTATAGTCCCAATAATTTTTTACGTCATATAGCAAAATTTCATTAACCACCACTTATGGTTTGAATATCTTTACTTGTGTTTCCCTGATAGCATTTTATTTATTTTTTGCTTATCCTGAGGCTTCAAAAATATAGCCAGTTCTGAATAGTTGACTCATTATTATATTGAACTTACATCTTTAAACCACCCTATATGTTTTCATAATTTTTCCAAGTTACTGTCAAAAATAATGAAAACTCATTCATTATTATAATAAAGTTATTATTCTCGTACATTTTAAAATAAAATATATCTCATTAAATAAGGGTTTTCAAGTATGTATTTTATCACATTCTTTTAAAAGCTTAATTCATAGCCTAATAGCATCTAGATTAAAAAAATATATTTGTTTAACAGTATTTCTGATGCAATGGTCTCCCAAATTTTACAATATGAGAAAAATTTAAAAATACATTAATAGCACACATAAGATTAGGTATTTGAAACATGGAACAGAACTTATTACCAGTCAGATTATACCAATCAAGCTGAATGCATTTCCAAATTGTCCCATAGAAACCTTTGGCATTTTGTACTAATCATATCTAAAATCCACTATAGAGTAATCAAATATGAAACAATTATATTCAATTAAATAAACAAATAATAGCCAATGTTTATATAGCACTCACCATATGCCAGTCACTGTGTTAAACAATTCACAATCAATTGATTGTCACAGCAACCCTGGAGATATGGGTCCTCTTATTATTTTTCTCTTGACATATTGTGAAACTGAGGCACATAGAGATAAGGTAGCTTCATTAAGATCACATAGCTAATACATTTTTTGAGACCAGAATGTGACTCAAATTTTCCTGCATTTTTTTCACCATCTTTATTTTAGAACCTAATCTAAGATGAGAGGGTACCGTAATAGGACTAGGGTCCTGGGGCTAGGGGAATCACAGGGCGTCTCTGATTTAAACTATCTTTTTCTCTTTTCATGATCAAGAAGGGCTAGCCAAAAGTCTCTACAAAGTACAAAGCATATATCTCTTTTTTTTCTTTACTATGGAATTACTTTCAAACTATTTGTCCTTCTTCATTACACTAGAAGTATAAGGTTATCAATTATCGGGGGAAAGTCACCTACAGTACTATCCTCCCTTAACTTTTTTACATATTTTATTTCTTATTTTTGCTAAAAACAAATTTTACCAAGTGATACCCCAAAACTCACTAAGATACTTTAGCTCAATTCCATTACTACTCCAAATAAACTTTACACAGATTAAAAAAATGAGGCCCAGAGAGGTTGAATAATTTGCTGGTCACAGAATTTTCTACCTTTTTTTTAACAATCCCCTTTTTTGAGTGTCAAGTAATCCTTTCCTACATGTAAAAGTGTTTTTCATAATATCTATATTAGTCATTTTCAATTCTTCAAAATCATTCCCATTTGGAAATAGCCCCTCATGGTACTACCTCCAAGGTTGGTAAAATAATTAGCCTGAAGAGTCAATTTTTGAAAAGAAATCTTTTGGTTTTCCAAATGTTAAATTTTTACATGTTTGGAAAGTAATTTATAGGTCGTTTAACTATAAAAACTTCTACATTCTTTTTGAAATGCCCTGGTATTGATCCTTGGTAAGAACAGTTAAAAATCAAGCAATGATAACAATGGTTGCTAGACATAGGTTGCAAAATTCCTACCATAGTAGATGACTAAAGTAGAATGATGAAATACAGGAAAAAAAATATATTCAATAGGAGCAGTAAGGTTGCACATTAGACGGAGTTCTAGGCCTGAATCCAGGAGGACTTGAGTTCATATTAGGCTGAGAAACTTTCTAGCTATTCTACCCTAGGCAAGTCATTTAACCTCGTTTGCCAAATTTCATCTGATAAATGATCTGAAAAGGGAAATAGTAGATTGTTCCCATTTATTTGCCAAGAAAATATCAAAATGTGTCACAGAGTCAAATATGACTCAATAATGACTATACAACAAACAATATGTTCTATTCTCACTCTGTGGGATAATATCAAGGCAAATCAACAAAGAATTAATGCTTTTGACTTTCTCCATATTCAAAGCATGACAAGGGTGGGATTACTTATATTAGATAACTATTAATTTGGTTGTTGAGGAATGGTCACAAATTTATTTTCCTTATAACCATGTTGGTTATAGCAATTCTTTAAAATTAAAAATTATTTTTAGTGACCGAATCTAAATTTAATGTGGCAGGTTGTGTTTAATTTGGAGTCATTGGATCTTAGTTCAATGCTGACTCTCATTGGTCTACGTGATCTTGAGCATTAAAATCTCTGAGTTTTAATTTCCTCATCTCTAAAATGAGGGGGTTACATTATTTCACCTTAAAATCTCTTTTCATCTATAAATCTTTTATATCTAACAACCTTTAAAGCTCTAAATTCTATGATTCTACAAAGTTGAACATACCGAGGGAAAAAAGGTGTTACTGGGACCTTATTTAGATATATTCATCTTGAATTTATTAAATGGTTACATTGGTTACCTATATCTAGGAGCAGCTAAGTAGCAGAGAAGGAAAGCTATAGGCCTGGGAGTCAGGAAGACCTGAATTCAAATTTAACCTCAGGTATTTGCCAGCTGTGTGCCCTTGGCATGTCACTTGACCCTGTTTTCCCCACTTTCTTTATCTGTAAAATTAGCCAGAGAAGGTAATGGCAAACCACTGCAATATATTTGTAAAAAAAACCTCAAATGAAATCATTGAGAGTTTGATATGACTGAAATGACTGCACAATAACAAAGTATCACCTAGAAGCCCCCCCTCCTCCCTCTCTTTCCCTGTATCCCTCTCTGTCTCTGTCTCTCTCTTTCTCTGTGTCTCTGTCTCTGTCTCTCTGTCTCTCTGTCTCTGTCTCTCTCTCTCTCTCTCCCCCCCCCTCCCTTTCTCTTTGTCTTTCTCTCTTATCTAAATTTCAAACTGTTCCAGGTAGAAATTTTGCAACCATGTGTTTCGGTGTTTTTATTCATATTTTCTAGAGATATTTGTTTTACTTTTTTCAATGATAACGAAAAAATGTTTTCCTAAAATAATTTCAAATATGCTATATAAGAAGCCAGTCACTGACAAACATTCCTTTTGAAGAATGAACAGATATATGTCAGCTATATTTATGAGAAAAATCCCTGCAAAGAATAGCATCACTTGAGGATTAATTGCAAGTCACTGAAGTTAATTTTGTTTTTCACTGGCATCAAGAAAAGTAAATAATATCTCCTTCAATAATATATTCTTGCCTTCATATATTATAAGTGTATATATTCATAGGCACAAGTAAACATTTCAGACTATTCATCTTTGCAATAAAACAGCAAACTCACAACACTTTTTGGTTTCTAAAGTAGGGAACAAGTTACAGAGGTTATTGTGGAAAATGTTTTCAGAGAACAAGGTCATTCAAAGGGCAAATTTAAAAATGTATAACTTAGAATAAATAGAACGCTTGGTCTGGCATGCCTATGTTGTTCTTTATTTGTAATGCTGTATTTATTTTGCTGTTCATTTCAATATCACAATATATTTTTCTCTTTGCAATTTATAACACTTGAGTATAGTGTAAAACAAAGCAACATCCCTGAACTTTGTAATAGAATGGGTCACTTTTCTATTATATAAATTGTGATTTTGCTAAAAACGACGGAAGTTACTAGATATTTGATATCAGTTTTAGTTTTTTGCCAAGATAATGGCTATAAAAATAGAATATTAGAGAAGAATTGTCACCTCATATGTCCTCAAAAGGGCATGTAGCCTATCCTCTAATGTGCAAAAGGAACACGTTATGAGTATTTGGTCTCTGAGGGCAGAAACTCTTTCATTAGAGTCCTTATATTTCCAATGCCTAGCAGAGCATATTGTATTTAAGAAGTTTAGTAAAGGTTGACTGAATTTTTTGACTATATGTATACCTGAATAATTGCCTGTAGCAATCAGAAGAATAACTATACCTGCTCCACAGATATAAAATCTCTTCTCATCGTTGTACATCTAGAAATGCTAATATGATAAGTTAGCAAAAATTGCTAAAGCTAAAGAGATGTCAATATTTATTCAAAAGTTTACACTAAGGCAAATTAATGATCTGAATATCAGTTCCTGGAAATGTCTTGCTTTATGTAAGAGGAATGCTATGGAGAAGAGAAGTATAAGATTATGAACCCACAAGAGCAGCGTGATAAAGAAATCTTGAGAATTTAAGAAAATTATAGGATGAAAAAGGTGAGGGAAGCTTTTTCATAGCAACAGTGTTTTTAGACAATGAGTTTAGTAGAAATGACCCAAGATATTTTTTTTTCCTAGAAAAAGGATGAGTCATAGAATACTGTGAGAATGACTTCAGCATATTCATGAAAGTCTTAATTTGACTGACACATAAAGACATCCCACATGCAGGTAATTGTTGATTGCCATAGCCTCAGGAAAAGACAACTTATCAAATGGGAACTATGGTAAATCACTAGAAAGTGGTCTACGAAATGAGATACTTTTGGCCATGGGGAACCATATAAAACAATTAAAAAATATAAAATAGTGCCTACATCATTGTGATCCATTTTGCTTCTTAATAATAGAAGATGTGAGGCAATGTATAGGATCAGAGTTTATGAAGATTTAGAAAATCTATACCATATATCTCAAGGAAATTAACCAAATTCATATCAAAATTCTCTCTATAAATTATAATAGAAAAGAGAAAAAAGTAGTAGTTAAATGGTAGGAGTTCAAAGAACTCTTTCTTTAAGAGAGAGGAAAAACGTTAAAAGAGTGTTGGCAAAATTATTTACATTGTACACCTAAGGGCAAAAAGAACTTATATCACCAAACAAAATCATCTCATCATAATAGAACTCACTATGAGAATAGTAACAAACTACCAAAAATAATTAGAAATTATTTGTTAGCATCCTCTCTATAGCAAAATGTAATATGGAAATTATTTGATTAGCTTGATGAGAGTCTCCATAACATCAACATATCCTTCAAAGAAAATTGAAAATAACTTCAACGTACAATGTAGCACAGAGGAGAACAGAGACTATCAATGCTGGCAAATATAGCTTAGAATAAAAAAAGTGAAAGAAACCTAAGATTTGTACGCTGATCAGACCTTTCCCACTTATACATGATAGATATTGGTTTGATTGATTTTGTATTGTTTTGTCTGTCCCCTATCTCCCACTCCAAGAAGACTTTGGAATTACCACATATGATGAAGGACATCACAAAGTATTGAAATGGTAGATATTCTAAAAGACAAGGAAGGAAGGACTGGTTACATAGGTAGCAGTGATGTTGGAAATCAGATTCCTGGGTCTAGTAAAACATTCATTTCTTTAGAACAAAAGTTGAAATAATTCTGTAATCAGAGAAAAGGAGACAAACAAGAAGTTATTTCAAGGGATTATAACAGCTATAACCAAACTGGTTCTTAAGAAATGTTTGACTGTAGAAAATAGGAAGTATGCAGAAATAAATATTAGGACTCTATGTCATTTGTGAAGGAGATATTGAATTGATACAAAATGTTATTCAGTAACTATATTGAAATAACATTCCAGACAGCAGACACATTTTCCTTACTAAGCAAAGTGATGTGATGTAAAATGTAACATATCTGTTGACATTTCTCCTGTAATAGAATCTCCCCAATGCCAATCATGGTATCTCCACATTTGGATTCTAGAATCTCCATGCACAATGTACTATATGAGAAAATTGCAGTGATATTTTAAAAAAATGAAGTTAGGAACAATAAACAGATGCAAGAAAAACCATACAGAAAAAAATCCATACTTGAGATGATAGAAAGTGAAAAGAACTCAAAAAGAGATAAAAACAAAACAAAAACTGGATGACAAATCTAGCAACAACTAATTCATATACCTGCTTTCTAAATGTAATTAAATCACACACTTGTATATCTATATTAACTTTAAGTATTATGGAAAAGGACATGTTTTCATTTAAAAATGTATCTTCAGATTTCTGTGCAATAGTCACATGCCTAAGTAAGAAAAGGAGTAGGAAAGGAGATAGAAAGACAGAGACAGAGAGAGACAGAGAGAGAGACAGAGAGAGACACAGAGAGACACAGAGAGACAGAGAGAGACAGAAAGAGAGAGAGAGAGAGAGAGAGAGAGAGAGAGAGAGAACCGGGAGGGGAGTTGGGGATGGATAGAGATATAGTCTCTAGTCTGGCTAGTCAGTAAAATAACCAGCAGAAACTATAGAAGTGATAAAGATTACAACATGACAGAAAATGCACAAAACTGAATGTGTTCTTTAGATAAGAGAAAGACAAGGTATTGGCTAAAAAAAAGAGTATCCCTGACCATATATACAGAAAAGTTTCTCAAAATCATTAGAGGGTCAATCAGGGAAAGATTGAAGACTTGACTTCACTTACATATTTGCCACATCTAGAGTATTTTTTGTTCTTTTATTTTTAATTCTTTTCCTTGGAGTCAGTTCTGTACAGAAACTGAAATTATCCACATTCTCTCTTGAAGAAGAATCACAGCCATTCCAACTTTCATAATTTCAAGCAGGATCTCATCTAAAATCATATTTCCAAGAAACATAAAACAAAGAGTTGTCCATCCTACATCCAGCTGGGGCAGAAGAAAGGATATGTGTATTACAAAAATCCAGATACAAGTTCCTGATGTTTACTGTGAATAAATTGATGCAGAGCCCAGAATGACCAATTCACAATTATAGAAAGAAGTAAATGTATCATACTCTATATGTTTATTTTAATGTCATTATAATTCACAAAACTCATAAGTTAAATCTTATGCAACTTCAACATTATCTTAGAGATCTCATTGAAATGCTTTTCCTGAAAAGGTAATATATTGTTAATAGAGTAATTATACATTTATAGTCTGTGAAATCATTAATTAAATGGTAACTAAAATGTACTTACATGTTTATACACCATAAAATTACAGTATTTTTAATATACGGTAATTAATTTATATTTAACTTATACTTGTGTATGCTTGATTAAATGTCAATTAGATGCTTATTTGTGAGAAATTAACCATTGCGAACTTATGGAAATTTTAAGCTAAAGCTTTTCCTTTTTTACATTTTCCCCATTTCCTTCCACTTGATTTAGATTCCTTTTCCCTTTAAATTACTCATATAAAATTATTTTCCTCAAAAGAATAACTATAGCACATCCTGCATGTGCTTGACAAAGTGCATGAAAACAACTTCGATGGACTTGATGATATCTTTATTAATACAATTTAAATGCAAATAGGTGCAAACTTATTTATTCTTATAATTAAAAATGTATTACTTTATGATTTTATTTTTTATTCTCACACTCTTTATAACTTATAGCCCTCTTCCCCCCATTATCTTCCACTTTTTAAGTAATCACTTAGTAATGAACATATTTGTATAACTCTCCTTTACTGCTTACATGTGGTTTTCAAAAGCATCATCTGAAAAGTAAAAGTTCACAAGAATTTGTGTCATTCTGTTTTCTACTAAGTATAAATTTTGAGAACAATTAATATTATTTTCAGCCACTTAGACATGAAATAACCTGAATTGTTTACCATATTTTAAATGGCAAAGAAGTCTCAAAATGTTATTTGATGATATTAACATATGTAAAAAATTAGCATAATAGGAGATGGCATTTGATTTTGAAGTTACTTATTTTCCTTGGTACCAATTCGTCATTTCCTAAGATTTTTCTTATTAAATTCTATGCTTTTCTCCAATAGGCTACAGCTATCAATTAGCCATGGCAATTGGCTGATAGCCAAAGGAAAAAATACAATAATATTTGTGTTTGAGAATGTTACATAAGTCAAAAGGAAGCCTGCTATGCTGAGATTCTTCAAGATAACCATTTTGAATGCTATCATTTTGCTTAGCACACCTATATGTCATAGCATTCACACACACTCACCTCTACACATGCACAGTGTTATTTTCTTTATGAATACCTTGGAATGGTATGGACTGAGCACATCCTTATATCTGCCAGTTTCTATTGTCATCAAGGATGCTATTGCATCGTTACATATTCATGAAACTGCTATGCAGTAACAGTGTTCTAAAACATGAATTGTCAAGGGTCTATGCTAAAGTGATAACCATTAATTTAAGTATGTATTTGAGTTTTGGATATCACTGGTGGGAAGAGGTATGTTAGAATACATTGGGTGTCAGTCAATAATTAGCAGCTATTTGTATCATTGAGAGACTGATGAGTCAATTTATCCGGTTTGATAAATATTCTTTGTAACTTGCTTTTCAAAAACATGAAGACAACCATTTTGGCCAGGTACCATAGAAGAAATTTTCTAAATTAGGGATTTTGCATTGTATTAAGATAATCATTGCTGACTTGTCTGGTTTTTCCTTGTCTCAAAAAGTTATTACAATATCTTATAGACACAGCTTACAAATTTTATCTACTTTGTGATCATCATGTCAAATATCCCAAATGTTGCAAAGAATATAAGAAATCATTCCCCTTTCTATCCCTCTCAGGGGAATTTATTCCACTCACCATTCAAACTCTGGCCTTGGGTCAGAGCTATTTTGATTGGTGAGTAAGGGCAAAATTACTTAGCTCAATCTATCTAGTCAACCCCAGACTAGACAGTTCTGGACATCCCATCTAGCTGTCTGCCTTGGCTATCTTGTGAGGTATCCTTCTGCTATACATACACACTCCTTCCAATTCTTCAATACAAAAACATTTTCTGTCTCTACCTATGTATGCATCTATATATCAAAACAGTTCTCTCATTACTTCTAAAATAGCCTGCCAGTCTATTGTAGCATGCATAGTCTACTGTCCAATATATCAACTCACTATTTTTGCTAACAAATTTCCATTCATAAGTCACCCTTCACCCTACAAGTTCCCTTCATCCATTGAAAATCAGTCAATAAGTATTTGTTTAGCACCTATCATATACCTGGGTAGCTAGGTTGCACAGTAGCTAGAACACTGGTGTGGAATATGGAAGAGTCATGCTCCAGAGTTCAAATTCAACCTCAGACAATTACTAAGTGAACAAGTCACAACTCCATTTGTCTGTAAAATGAACTGGAGAAAGAAATGGCAAACTACTTCAACATCATTGCCAAGAAAACCCCAGATGAGGTCATAAAAAATCAGAAACAGTGAAAAATGGCTGGACAACAACAGAACTTAGATTAACGCTGAAAACAGAATTGGAATTTTTTTCAGTTTCCTCCATTTAATTTAATGTCAATTTGACCGAATTTTTTATGGGATTATCCTATATTAAAATGAATAATGGTTTTAAATTATCCAGATGACTTGAAGCAAAAAGATAAAGGAGAGAGAGAGAGACAGAGACAAAGAGAGAGAGAAAGAGAGACAAAGACAGAGAAAGAAATAGAGAGACAGCTATAGAGAGAGCTAATTTTGATGTCAAAGGACTTGGTTGGCATTTATGAAAGATTTAAAGGTTTGTAAGGTACTGGTGTGGTGAAACTTTCCCTGGCTGTAAGTTCTCACTTCCATAGTATGTGACAACCTCCTAAGTCTCCAGTTGTCCTCATCAGTTAAATTAGGGGACTTAGACTATTTACTCTCTAATATCCCTTCTATCTTGAAATTAATGATCTGATAAACAATCCCACAGGGTCTCTGTTATTTCCATTGCTAATCACATTTACAGAGGACCAAGCATAATGGGAGATATTAAGCAACATGCCCTGGGTTCAAGAGCTAGGAAGCATCTCCAGTCAGATTCAAAACCAGAGCTTCCCAAGTCCTATGAGTTAATTTAAAACTGAGACTATTTTTCCCTTTCTATTCCCAATACTTGGCACATAGAAGAAACAATCAAATTTTTGCTAACTTGATTTGACAAAAATCTACAAACAGTACCTTGTCATTTTTCTTGTATATGTCATAGTAACAGAGAACACTTTTTTTGAACCTTCTGATTTATATGTAAAAGTTACATTTCTTAATAAATGTAATATGATGGAAAAGTGACCATTCTCTCCAAGGCCAGCCTCTCTACCTGTGCCTTTGATCTCAATCCTTCATATCTTATCCAATAATTTAACTCACTCTCCTCCCCTCTATCTTCCTTATCTTGACTCTTCCTCCCACCTACATCCTCCTCTTTTGCCTAATAAACATACTATGATTTTAACCACCCTAAAAATAAAAACACACAAAACAACATACTTCACTAGTTTCTACCCTCCTTACTAAATTTGTGTCAGGTTCAAACTTTCCTCCCCTTTTCTAAGTTAAACTCCCTGAAAAAGCAGTAAGAATCGTCTTTCCACTTCCTCTCAATCACTCTTCTTACCTAGTCTTATATCTGGCTTCTGACCTATCACTCAAATGAAAGTTCTCTCTTTCTAAAGTTACCAATGATTTTTTTAATTGCTAAACTCATTGTCCTTTGCTCAAATCTCAGTCTTCACTTTGCAATTTAACACTGTTGGCCACTTCTTTTTTAATATTGTTTATCTCCAGGTTTCCACGGCAATGTTTTGGTTGGTTTTTACTCCTATTTTTTATGATTGCAGATTATTCTCCTTTGTTAATTTATCATTCACATTTCTCTCACTTGCTGTAGGTGAACCCTAAGTCCCCTCCTTGTGCTATATTCTCTTTTTCCTCTAATCTCTCTGTGTGTGTCTCTCTTCTAATAAAATCTATTATCCTCTCCAAGCAGATGACTTTCTGATCTATCTATCCAAACCTAATATTCCTTTGGGGTTCCAATTCCCACATTACAAATCGCCTTTTTAACATTTAAGATTAAATTGTCCCACAAACACCTTAAATTCACCATGTCCAAAACAGAACTCATTTTCCCTTTGAACTCATTCTTTTCCCAAACTCCTCTTTTAAAACCTAGGAAAGTTATCAAACTTTCATTCTCTGAGCTTCACAACCTTGGTATCATCCTTGACTCTATGCTCACTCACATCACACATCCAAATAATTTTCATATAATGTCACTTCTCTTTCCATAATTTCTTGTGGATACATCCCCTTCCTTTTGTTCATAGGTCCATGACTTTAGTTGAGACATTAACCAACTTACTCTTGACTATTGTAGTAGGCTTCTCCTCCTTCTCCTCCTCCTCCTCCTCTTCTTCTTTTTCTCCTTCTTCTTCTTCTTCCTCCCTCTATTTCAGCCTTTTGTTCTCACACCAATCTATCTTTTTCCATCCTTAACAATATTTCCAAAAGCACAGGTGAGATCATGTTACCTCCCTACTTAATAAAATACTGCCATGCCCATTCCCATAGAGTACTATACTAAAATTTGTAATTTAATTTCCTTCACAATCTGATCCCCTTGTACATTTGCAGTTTTCTAGCTTGTGCTTTATGTCCTTTATGCACATTATAGGGAATCTATAATAGCCTTTATTTATACTTAGATATATGTTTATATTTAGATATGTTTAATTTATCTCCCTTCTCAGAATAAAAGAGTTTTGAAGCCAGAGACTATCTCATTTTTGTCTATCCACAGCACTTAGGAAAATATGTAGAAAGGAGTGAATTAGTTCTTTATAAATGTGTGTTGATAAATAGATATGTTGTTTAAGTATGTTACCTTTCTGTGCAATAAAAATCTATGTATATTTGCATGTATGTGTGTATATATGTATTTGTGTGTATACCAGACACTTTAAAAAAAATCTTCATATCGATAAGCTCAATTGAAGTTCTCCAAAAAATTTCATTTAGCAGTTAGAAATAATAGCCTTAATGATAAAACTTAGATTATTTTGTCATTTGTCTGAAACATGGGCATTCCTGGTACTAGCACTGCAGCTACATTATAAAATATCAGCCTTCTAAATTCTAGCCAAGCAAAGTAAGTGCATATTCCCCTCAAATGGCATTTTTGCCTATACTGTAAATGGGATTGAAATAATAATTTTTATTTCTCCCTGAAAAACCATGAAATGGAGAAGAGTGTCAACATAATTTAAGTAAGGTATTTTTTCTGTGGATATATGTATATATATAGTGTGTGTGTCTACAAATACATATGGCCATAGCTTATGGATACACATATACACACACATATATCTACATATGTACGCAGACACATAAATACATACACACATATACACTTCCAATAGTGACTACTGATAATATCAATGACTATATGACTACATACATACATATTATAGCTAATGTATGATAACATATATATGTAAGCATACCCATTAGTAACTACCAAAATCATTGTGTTAGAAGTAATTGAGTTTATAAATACATACATGCCTAGGTATTTTTTAGTCCATTCTTTCCTTTCATGTAACATTAAAAAATATTCAGTTATCAATATTTATTTAAATCTTATAATTAATAAATTATTTTAAAATTTATGGTTAATATTTCTTAAATCCATACTCGAAGTTCCATCTAAAAATTAACAAAGAAATTCAGTTTGCATTTAACACTCAAAAATCAAGGGGAAAGGCTACTTAAACTTAGCTTCAGTTTCACCTTCTTCATTCTAGCCTAGCTTAACTTTCGAGTGTTTTCAAAATTAAACAAAAAGATTTTATGTTTCCTTATTTTTTCCATATATTAGACTGTCTTAGGCAAATGTTTGCATATAGTTTGATCCCTTACAACTCTTTCTATGACTCTACCTCTTATGTTTCATAGAAGTCAGAGTAATGATGAAAATGTCTTCTGAAGTGTTAATCCCATTTCTCCTGATATGTACTTAACTTGGGGTGATTATAACTGCTCTCTAGCTATAACAATCCTCCTTACTGCCTACTTAGCAACCATCCTGCTCAGCCAGATAAATCACCATAAAAAAGGTACATCATAATACCTTGGTTTATTCTTTTACATACAGTCAGAGAGTAACATGGGTGTGGAATGGAATGTAAGCTGCATCTGGAGACAGAGAACATGGGTTTAAATCTCACCTTTGACTAAATACCTATCTTAGATCAAGCAAGTCCTTAACCTAAAGAGATCTCTTTCCTTCTCTTTGAAATGAAGTTATTGAACTAGAAGACCTCTAAGTATCCTTGCAACTCTAAATCTGTGAATCTTAAGCTGAGAGATTCAGGAGCCCTGCTTCAAGTAGATAACCATATGGGAGAGAAAAGTTTTGCAATCTCTTAAGCCTTTTATAGGGCAAAATTTGCCTATGTGAAATAAAATATTCAGCAGAGGAGAACATAGGTTTTTGTTTGTCTGTTTTGCTTTTGTAAAAACAGATAAGTATGTTGATCTATTTTTGTTTGTTTGTTTTGGACAAGGCTGATGATTTCACAGATGGAGGCAACACCTGATGAAGAAACTTTTTCTTACAGTGCAGATCAGATCCTGTTGTGAAGCTTATATTCCAAGAGAGTTGCTTTAGAGTCTTCAAGAGGTAGCATTATATAGTAGCTAAAGATCAAACTTCAGCGTTCTATCCTGAACAAATGAGTTAATATTTCAAAAAGACAAGCAGCTCTCAAAAGAAAATATATAAAAATATATAAAATATACTTGAGTAGAATTATCATTAAAACCAAGGGAAAACACATGGTCTGACAAACACTAAATCATAAAGATACATACTTTAATACATAAATATCCACTGGAGAAAAAAACACATAGCAAAACATCAAATTAACAACCATGATAGTAGGATATAGTTTTTTTTCCACAAAATTAGCTTGTGTAGACAATAGATGAATTAAGTACCTAGCCTGAGTTAAACAATTCAATTGGAACCCAAAGGCTCTAGTTGTGACAACTCTATATGGTCTTGTTGGCATGATGCTACATCTCCTCTTTCCTTAAAAGTCATCCCATTCCTTTTTTTTTTTTAGTTCTGAAATAAGTATGATTAAGGCAAAGTACAGCATTCTAGAGACATTTAACCAAATTAAATATGTTTCATGTTTTTTATTATCAACATAATGATATGGAGTATATGCCCATTCATTAAAGATTGCCTCTTTCTATATACCTATATATACACATAGAAATATACATACATGTATGCAAACATCCACATATATTATAGGTAAATTTTATTCTGAAATTAAAATGATCTTTACGAATATTTCCAGGAATATATGAAGGTATATTTTCTCTTTATACTTTTCCAATTACATCTTAAAAATCCAACATTACTTAAACATCAAAAATATAGATTTCATAATAATTGGTTTCATGAATTCCAGTAAGCACTCCATCATCTCTATTTCCTTTTGCTTTTAGACTAAGAAGCTGTGGGAATAAATAAAGGCCATTACTTTCTTCAGAATTCATGTGACTATATATAGTATATAGCCTATTCAGATTGAATAAAGTAGCCAACTAACTTACAGATCATATCTAAATTATATCAAAGCAAATGATTATCAGTTCAGTAAGTTATTTAACTTATCATTTTAATTATGTACTCAATAAATATGTAACATGTCTATCTATGCTCTATAGCTCCATCATCTATAGTCACACACATATGCATATGTATCTTTATCTACTTATTTATATTTAGATCTATACTTACAACTTCATTAGTCATTTCAATTATGTTTATTTTTTGTTACCCCATTTGGGGTTTTCTTGGCAAAGATGTGGGAGTGGTTTGCTATTTCCTTCTCTAGTTCATTTTACAGATGAAGAAACTGAAGCAAATAAGGTTAAGAGACTTGTACAAGGTCACAAAGTTAGTAAATGTCTTAGGCCACATTTGGGTTCAAGAAGACTAATCTTTCTAATTCCAACCTCAGGATGGCACTCTATCCATTGTGCCTCCTATCTGCCAAATCTGCATCTATTCTTTTATCTTATACATATATGTCAAAGTAGGTTAAAGAGTTGTTTAAAATACAATAGCAAAATACAATGGCCTCATACAAATGGAAGGAATGAGAAAAAGAGTGAGCTCCTTTTTCTGAACATTTTTAGCTCCTTTATGGAGGTTTTACAGAAAACCATAGATGAGAATTATTCAAAATGCAAATATATGAGAGAGTTGTACTGTGCATAGGCTGCTTACAGGAGTGAAACCCTGCTGCTGTCAAGGTATCCTTTTAAGCATGGCACACATATAGGACTCCAAAACTTGCCCAAGGAAATAGGTGACATTACAGTAATCTCTTATACAAAACCAAAACCAAACAAAAGAACTGATTCTTAATTCTGTTTGCTCCAAATAATTTTCATCTTTTTGTAATAAAAATATGAACACAAAATAAAATCACTTCATAAAGAAAGCCTCAGGAAAATATTTTGATGAATCTGTACAATAAAATAACATTAAAAAACAATTGAATAGAAAGGTAATAGTTAATGTCTATAAAACTGATATTAACAATATTTGTGATCTCATATGACAGGTTAAATAGGCAAAGTAATAACATAGTTGTGAAAATCAGGACTCCCTTAAATTCCATTTTTTCAGATGAAATTATTAGATCAAATGAAAATGAATCTATTTATATTTTGTTATGGCAGATAGATTTCCATGCTTTATGCAATCATGTTCAACTTTCCAATAAGTGGATATAAATCATCTTGCATATTTGTGTTCTAGAATCAAAATTTTCCTTTGTTCTAATACACAATTAAACACCTCATGTGAAGAGCACAGTGAAGATGCAGAAGATATGGAAGATATAAATATTTCAGCTCTTTAATATTCCTGCAAAAGGGACAAAATACTATGGTCCTGAATCTAATCCATAAGGATGGAGTGAATTACTCACTTTGGGGAAACACCTTTTGGGATTCTTCTTAGTCTATTATTTACTTCAGTGCATCATTGGACCCTAAAAAAGTCAATGAGGCTCCAAAAGGCCCTTATTTCCTTTATAATTGGTATATTTGTGGCAAGCAGTTTTCTTAAGTTATATATTAGTGATGTATTAAGAAATGCAAAATTTATTTTCATAAATTTGTAAGGTACTTTTTAAACTCATATTACTTATAAAAAGATATACTTGATATATTTTATAATTTCAACATTTCACATTACTTTTTGAAACAATAAGTAAAATCCTATATAGATCTTTAGAGATTTATTTGTACAAACCATCACTCTGATGATATTGTAGATCTTTGTTGAAGTAGCTGTGGAAAGAACTGGGTTACACTGCTATTTTTTATCTTATCACATTTTGTCGCTTGCCTCTACCTAAAATTAGGTAATAGATTGCTAGTTTTATCAAATGTTATTGAATAGTAAATCAGATATGAATTATGCTTATGAACATAGCCACACATATGTGTATATGTACAAACACATCTACACATCTACATATATATGCATATTTAATTCATAACTAAAGGGAAGAAAGTAGAAAACTGATATCTTATCACGCCATTTAATAAAACACTTTTTGAATTTTTTTCCTGGAAACCTCCTCCCAACCATTCATCAAAACATTTTTTCCCAGAACTTTTCTGAAATGATGATTTTTATTCTAACATTATAATGGTAAAGAACTAAAATATTCACCATCAAATTTAATTCCCAAAGTTTAAAAAGTGCAGAAAAAAAAGTTTGACCTAAGTTGTCTTAATCAGAAAGAAACATATATAATTAACAGAACAGAAAGAATTTAAGGAAAATGAACTTATAATTCTCCATTTTCCTTTGTGAGTAAAATTCTTTATATGTTGCATTATTTAGGCTACTTTAGTTAAAATATTCTCTTAATTCAGGCACTGGATTTAGAGAAATAGCAAAAATTAATGTCAGACTGCTAACTGAATTTGCACGAGTTTAAATAAGAAAGTATTAAATAAGACTGTGGGTAGTTAAGTACTTGAAAAATATTTTACTTGTTCTTATAATCAAAAGAACAAAACTGTGAGAGCCAAAGAAATAATAAAGCTTAAATACATTCAATTTGTACTGATGCAATTATATATGTTCACTGGATCACTGTAAAACAAAAATATAAGATTTAATTTACCAGGGTTCTTTTTCTACCTATGGTTGGTAAGTATTGTTTCTCAATTAATTTCTTCTAACAAAAAGGAATGTTAGCTTGTTTTTCAATAAACGCAAGCAAAAGTGACAGTTGTAAAGAAAACACATTTGTGCAGTCAAAATTTTTGTTATTGTTTTTGAAAATTATTGATCATTGTATTTTTTTTCTCCAAAGAAGAAACCATTAACAGTAAATACTCTCTGCATTTAAAACAAATGAATTTTGGAAATCCAGTGTTGTCTTCAGTCCAGTGTAGACTCCTTGAGAGCATAACTGATTTCATTGTTTTTTTTTCTCCAATAAGTAGTATATCTTGCATCTAGAAAATTGTTACTAAATATTTATTAAATTTCATTAAATCAAGATTTGTAATAGCTTCAAATTATCTAGCCATGAAAAAAGTCCGGGTAAGCATTGATGGATCACTGATATCTTTAGTAGGATTTTAGTGTATGGGAGGAGTCAGGAAGAATCAGGATTCCTGGAAATACAGTTGGCAAAAGAAAATATGAAATTTAGTGCTCTCTGAGAGGTGATATAATTGTTTTGGCAAGAAATAAACAAGAACTACTATAGTTAAAAAACCCAAAAGTCATTTCCGTCCTTGAACTAATAAAAAAGTACATTGTATATATTTTATGATTTGTATGTTTCTAAGCCACATTCATAGTTTAATGAACTTTTGATTCCATTGATGGGAGAACTCCCTTCTCCCAGGTTGCATACTGCAACTTATGGCCTTCTAAGTGGCTCTTAATGGTATTCTTCCATGATACCTCTACAAAAGGAGCTATCTGATAGGATGATGGACTTCCTCTGAATTTTCAAATAGCCCCTGGTTACCAGAGCAACACTTAACCATGAAATCAACAATCTAAAAGTATTTATTAAGTACCTAGTGTATGTTAGGTTTAGAGGCTACAAGTATAAAGAATGAAAAAATAACAACTTGGAGGAAATTTGCTTTCTAACTCATGTCCTTACATTTTCACTGCCAGGTCAGAGGAATACTGAACAGGGTTGTATCTGTGGTTTCATGCATTATAGAATCATGCATTACTGTAATATATACATGGAAACCACCCTATGGGAAAAACCTATGGGAATTTAAAAAATGGGTTTGTATAAGTTTAGACTATATTATCTTTGAAATCCCACCAGTAAGAGGTTTTATATAGACGTTTAGTGAATAAGCATCATTTTAATAGAAATTCTGGGAAGAAAGCACAATATTCCCAGAACACAGCAATATAGTTTTATAAAACACATGCAATTTAGAGACAACAGTATATAAAGGAAATACTTATCTTTCTGTATTTTCCCATGCAAGAATGTAAATTATTTGTTTGAAGGGATTATTTCCTTAGCACTGACACATAATAGGTGTTAATAGATGACTGTTGTCGGATGAACGATTCATTTCCTATCTCTATCTTTCACTACGTTGGGTGAGCATAATATAATCTCTGGGTTTTGAATTTCATCTCTGTAAAATGAAGTTGTTCAACAAGATGATCTCAAAGATCTTCTCTAATTCTCAATCTTACAATCTTGATCTACTCTGCTGATTTTATAGATGCAGAATTTGAAGCTGAAAATAAGAAATAATTGTCTGAAGGTGGTACAACTAGGTATTAGTATTATTTACATTTTTACCTAGTGTCTAATTGTTAAACATATTTTTGAAAAATGTTTACTTAAAATTAATTGAAAAAATACTCAAATGAAGCTTCTTAAGATAAAACATTAAACTTTTGGTAACCAGTTCAAAGTATTACAGAAAATGGAGTTATTTCCATATGCTTAAAAATTATACACACATATTGCTTCTAAAAGCTGTTTGTTAAAGAATGACTACCCTTTTATGAAGAAAAACTTATCTTGATACCTTACTAAATTAGTTATTTTTCACCTTTTATGTTCTGTCAGGAACTGAACCTAAAATCTGTATGAACATTACATTCTCCATCATACTAATTTTAAGCTAATATTGCAGAACTAATGACAGTCTTGAGAAATGCTATTATCAATTCCAGCTGTCTACTCTATCAAGATACCTTGAAATATAGGAACACTTTAAGAAATGACTGAAAACAAAACTGTTATAGAAAAACCTCATGCCTTCCTACTTTTTTAATCTCACCTGTTATCTCTTTTCATCACAGAGAACAATTTTATGACAGCCCAACTTATATAACTTTTGCTTCTGTTGGATCACTTAGGCTGCGGACATTTTTATATTCAGTTGGCAGAATAATCTTGCTGAGCCACTGTACTAGAATGCTCAAGTATCTTACCTTTTGGTTTTGTCTCTAGGGTGAAAAGAATGACCTGGAACTGAACCAGTCTATTTGATATAAGTGTGTGTGATATTCCAACCAGTCAGAACTTTCACTACTTCAGAACCAAATCTCCAGGTTTCCTATACTGTTAGAACTGAGGGGCCAGCTGACCTACCCAAGTCAGAATTTTGACTTTAAATGGAATGAACAGGATTGGGAAGGGTAATATAAAATTGGACAAATTCATTCAAACCAATTTTTCCCCATGAAGCAGTAAGCCATATATAACTATATATATACATATATATATGTATATATATATATATATATATATATATATATATATATACATATATATATGTAAAGCATGTGCCATGCAGCAGAAACCCAGCTGGACAGGGAATGAGAAAAACTGAATGCTAAACTTTTTCTACAACTAGATTAATATATAATCAAAAGAAATGCTTGACCATAGCTTAGTTTACTTATTAGCAACATTCAGAGCTCAGATTGGATATTTGTGATATTTTTATGCTATTTTATTTCCTTACAACAATGTTCTGAGTATGTTAGGGTATCATTGTCTTTATTTTACACTTGAGAAAACAGCTTCAGGGAAACTGTGTGACTTTTCTGCAGTAACAAAGTAAGTGTTAAAATCAGAACATTGAATTTTTATTCTCTGTTATTTCCACAAAATTACTATGTTCTCGTCCAGGACTGATTCAAGCAAGTCCAATATTCCAAATTCAGGATTTAATTGAAATAAAAACTGTTACAGACTGCATGCCATTTAACGAAAGTTTAACTATCAAGAGTGTAAAAAGAATATTAAATAAAAAGGCAGAATTGCTCAAGATAGCCACAGCTCCCTTCATTACCATTGTGAAAAGGGACTAGTCCAAAAGGTATGGTGACCCATACAGCAGAAAACAATTCATTAAGATTAAAGTGCGCCTCCTACATCTGTTCCTGGGCTATGCATTTTTAAATCTTAAATAAAGAAAAGGCTACATTGATAGTATAAGCCTTTATATCTGGAACCAGTTAGGTCTCAAGGACATACTCATTTTCACATTGAGAGGAGAATAACCTAGCCTGTGCTAAAGACTTGCAAGACTTAGTGGATTTTGCCTATCTTAATCTCTAAGTTTTTTCCAGCATTAGCAATTGTAGTATTCTGGACTACCACAGAAGATTGACTAACTTATTTGAGTGAGGGATGTGCAGTGTGCTACAACCAAAAAGGGGGAGGCATAATCAGAACTTAAAGTTGCAAAGAATATATTTTCATTTTGTATACTGAACAGATTTCATTGCAACAAGAAAGGAACCTTCCTTGAAATGAGAATTCGAAGACATTCAGATGCTACAAATGAACATTTAATATGGTTTGGCTATGAAATGGTCCTCCCAATAGATGAGCATTCAAACACAATCATAATAACTATTGAAGTATTACAATTTTTAAGAAATGTGAAAATGGTAATTACTTTTAGACTGCTTAGCTACTGGGTTAGTAGTTAAGGTAGTTCCATTTAAGGAAGAGATTCATTGTTTAATCTCTTGATATTACTCTGCAGGGATCTAATCTGAAATATAACTCAGGACATTTCCTCAGATATGCTGCTATAAAGACAATGTCTAAACAAAAAAAATTACTTTCTGCTTTTTAGCTTCATCTTCTGTTTCTGTCAGTTAGTTTTTTTCAGAACTGAATTGATTTAGGTCCAAGGATAAGAAATAAAATTGACTTAAAGAATGTAGAACATATGTATCATGCCATAAAAGACAAGCAAAAGATGAACAAAAAATTCAAGAAAAAAATACTTTAAAAAGAGAATTGTCCCCAAGGGAAAAAAAAGATACAAAAATTCATTAATGAAAGTAACTTGTTAAAAAAGTAGAATTGACCAAATTGAAAAGGAAGTATAAAAACACACTGAAGAAAGTAACAATTTAACTTAGAATTGGGGCAGAAGTGAAAAAAAAACTCACAAGGAAGGGAAGGAAAGATGGACAGCTCTCAACCCAAAGAATGGTATTTAATACATAAGCTTTCTTTCCTATTTTGAACAAGAAATTTATTTAAACAATAAGATTCTTGATTTGAAGGGAGAACTATCTAGGATCAATTTCTTTATAGTAATTTATCCCTACAGAGATTGCCCTACATGTAACAGCTACATACTAAAATGTGTTGAAATTATCCTTGGTTTCACAATGATAAAAGAAAAACATTGAAATAATTCGATCAAACAAGGTATAGAAGAATGTGTGTGTGTGTGCATGTGTGTATTTTGCTATATAGTGAGAGCAAAATAACTTGCTAGAATACAAACTAAAAGTTGAAATAGCATACCACTAAGGGAGAAAGGGATATTTTCACAGAACCAGTTTATATTTTCCCTTTCCCATCTCCATTTGATGTTGTTCAAAACATACTATTGCCATTCAGTTAAAAAAAATCCATTATTAAGTATTTAACTTCCTCTTCTGCTATTCTGGGCAACTTGCATTTTTTTAAAATGCTATCCATCTCATTTAGATTGTCAAATTTACAGGCATAAAGTTGGACAAAGTAATTTCTAATTATTGTTTTAACTTCCTCCTCATGGAAGGTCAGTTCACCCCTTTCATTTTGTATTTTAGTAATTTGGTTTTCTTCTTTCCTTTTTTAAATCAAAATGACCAACAGTTTATCAATTTTATTAGTTTTTTCATACAACCAACTATTGGTTTTATTTATTAATTCAATATTTTTTTTAATTTCAGTTGTATTAATCTCTCCTTTGGTTTTCAGTATTTCTAATTTGGTATTTACTTAGGGATTTTCAATTTGTTATTTTTCTAGCTTTTTCAGCTTCATGTCCAAGTCATTGATATCCACTTTCTCTATTTTATTTATGTAGGCATTCAAAGGTATAAGACTCCCCCTAAGAACTGCATTTGCAATATCCCATAAGATTTGGTAGGTTGTTTCATTATTGCCATTCTCTTGAATGAAATTGGTGATTGTTTCTATGATTTCTTGTTTAACCCATTCCTGCTTTAGGATTAGATTATTTAGTTTCCAATTAATTTTTGTTTATCTTTCCATGTCATTTTATTACATATAATTTTTATTGCATTATGATCTGAGAAGGATGCATTGACTATCTCTGCCTTTCTGCACTGGATTGTGAGGTTTCTAATGCCCTAGAACATGGTCAGTTTTTGTATATATGCCATGTACCTCTGAGAAAAATGTATATTCCTTTCTAATCTTATTCAATTTCCTCCATAGATCTGTTATACCTACCTTATCCAGAGTTTATTTACCTCCTTAATCTCTTTCTTGTTTATTTTGAGATTAGATGTATCAAGTTCAGAGAGGGGGAGGTTGAGGTCCCCCACTAGTATTGTTTTGCTGTCTATTTCTTCCTGTAACTCCCTCAACCTCTCTTCTAAGAATCTGGATGCTATACCACATAAAGCATACATGTTTAGCAATGATATTGCTTCATTGTATATTATGCCTTTTAGAAGGATATAGTTTCCTTCCTTATCTCTTGATTAGGTCCATTTCTACTTTTTCTTTGTCTGAGGTTAGGATTGCTACTCCTTCTTTTCTTACATCAACTGAGGCACAATATATTCTGCTCCAACCTTTTACCTTCACCCTGTGTATTTCCCCCTGTTTCAAATGTGTTTCCTGTAAACAACATATTTTTGGATTATGGCTTTTAATCCATTGTTCCATCTGTCTCCATTTTATGGGAGAGTTCATTCCATTCACATTCACAGTCATGATTACAGTCTGTGTCTTCCTCTCCATCCTCTTTCCCACCATTTGTACTTTTAGTTCTCCCATCTCCCTTCCCCTCTTCAATAGAGTTTTTACTTTTCACCACCACCTCTCTCAGTCTTCCCTTCCTTCTTTCAGTCCTCCTACCTTTTCCTCCCCTTTACCCTTACTGCATCTTCCCTCCCTTTTAGCTTCCCCTCCCCTTTCTTCTCCCTTACCCTCCCACTGCCTATAGAGCTAGTTAGATTTGTATACTTAATTAAGTTTATTGCTCCCTCCTTGAACCAAATTAGATGAGAGTACCTCTCAAACAATGCTCATCTCTGTCCCCTCTTTCCCACTACTATAATTTTGTGCTTTTTCCTGTGATGTAATTTTTGTCTAAAGAAGAGATATAAAGCATCATGAAGTTCAAAATGGATAACTTTGATTACATTAAACTGAAAAGTTTTTTCACAACCAAACCAAATGCAACCAAAATTTGGAGGAACATAGAAAACTGGGAAAGAATTTTTACAGCTAATCTTAGGGATAAAGTCGTCATTTCTAGAATATATAGAGACCTGAGTCAAATGTACAAAAATATAAGTCGTTCTCCAATTGATAAATAGTCAAAGGACATGAACAGGCAATTTTCAGAGGAAGAAATTAAAGATATCCATAGTCATCTGAAAAATGCTCTAAATTACTTTTGATTAGAGAGATGCAAATCAAAACATCCCTGAGGTACCACAGCACACCTATCAGATTGGCAAACATTACAGAACATGAAGATGATAAATGTTGGAGAGGATGTGGGAGAGTTGGAATGCTAATTCATTGGTGGTGGAGCTGTGAGCTCCTCTAATCATTCTGGAGAGCAATTTGGAACTATGCCCAAAGGACTACAAAAATGTGCATACCCTTTGACCCAGCAGTATCTCTTCTAGGACTGTATCCCCCAAGGATCATAAAAATGGGAAAGGGTCTCACATGTACAAAAATATTTATAGTAGCATTTTTTATAGTGGCCAAAAACTGGAAATCAAGGGGATACCCATCAATTGAGGAATAGCTGAATAAATTATGATATATGAATGTAATGGAATACTATTGTACTATAAGAAATGATGAACAGGAAGACTTCAGAGAGGCCTGGAAAGATTTATATGAACTGATACTGAGTGAAAGGAGCGGAACTAGGAGAACTTCGTATCCAGCAATGACCACAGTGTGCGAGAGTTTTTCTGGTAGACTTGGAACTTCTTTGCAATGCAAGGACATGAAAAAAAATTACCAATGGTCTTCTAAGGCAAAATGGCTTCCATATCCAGAGAAAGAATTATGGAATTCAATTGCAGAATGTAGCAGATCATTTTGTGTGTGTTTGTTTGTGTGTATGGAATTTTGGTTTGTTAGATGATTTGTCCCACTCATTTTCATTCTTCAACACAGCATGACGACAGTGAAAATGTATTTAATAGGAATGTATGTGTAGAACATAAACAAAATTGTATGCCATCTAGGGGAGGGAGGGGAGAGAGAGGTGAAAGGAAGAGGGAAAATAATAATCTAAGTTATATGGTGGTTATTGTAGAACACTTAAAACAAATAAAATTAATTAATAAAAAAATATCCATTATGCCTGTGCGCATACACTGGTTGCTTTATATACAATAGAGGAATGGGGAAAGAGAGTCAAAAAGGAGATAAAACTATACTGAAGTAGTTAGGATGTGGATGAACTAAGTCTTGGTTTTCTAATTGTGAATGTATTGTTTGACTTGGAAGCACAGTTCTACAATAGATTCTCTTTTTAGTAAGCACCTCCTGTTTGCTGCTAGCATACATCAATTGCATCTTCATCCTCCATTTCCAACTCTGAAGGTGTGTCTGTTTCATTGATTGATTGCCTATCAAATTGGAATCTGATCTACTTTATTGACAAATCCTGTTGCTAACAATAGGCTGTCATTAGCTTACTAAGTGATATATACCTCTTAATCTTAAAATGCACCATTGAAACATCTTTCCCTACCTCCTTCAAATTAGTGTGGTTGTTGTTTTCAGTCTTGACTCCTTCCTTTGACTTTTCATCAGACATAAGTGAGGCCAGAGCTCTCCTCAGTCACTGCTTCACAAAAGAGGCACCTGATGGTCAACTCCAAGGAAACAGTAAAACCAGTGGTAGCAGGAAAAGGAGCAGGAAGAGGAGGAGGAAGATGATGGTGGTGATGGTGAGGAAAAGGAGAAGGAGCAAGAGGTAGAGTGGAGGAAAAGGAGGATGATGAGGAAGGAGGAAGAAGAAAAGGAAGAGGAAGAGGCAGAGTTGGAGGAACTGAGGAGTGTTCAATTCTCTATTGGCTTTCTTAAAATGGAAATTTATTGCTATATTTGGAAATATATTACTATATTTTTGATTCTTTTGTATTCTCCTGTATACATGACACATTTTTCTAGTTCATATGTTCCTTTTTTCTTATGTATTTAAGTTTTAGTATTTAAGTCTAAAATAAAACAAAAGATAAAAAAGAAAAAATAAGAATTGGGCAAGTGGAACCTAATGATTCAATGGGAAATCAAGAAACAATAAATCAAAGATAAAATAATAAAAAATAGAAGAAAATTTGAATTATCTCTCTGGAAAGAGAACTGACCTGAAATAAAGATATCAAGAAGCTATAATTTAAGAAATATTGAAGTACCCAAAAACCATGATCAGAGATGAAGCTAAAATACCATATTTCAAGAAATTATCAAGGAAAAAATGCCCTGATACCATAAAACCAATGGATAAAATAGAAATTTAAAGAATTCACTGACTACAACTTGAAAGGTCCCAAAATTTAAATTCTCAGGGATATTATAGACAAAGTCCAGAGTTTCCAGGTCAAAGACAAAACATTTCAAACAGCAAAAAGAAACTATTCAAATATCATAGAACCACAATTAGGATCACAAAAAAATTAACAGGTATTTGTTTCTATTTCTTCATATTTTTTATCTTGTTGCAGCAGTTGGCATATTAAAGAAGAAGAGAGTTTAGAATATGATAATACAAAAGTCAGAAGAGCTAGAGTTATAAAAAAAAGAAGAATAACATACCCAGAAAAACTGAATATAATCCATCAAGGGAAAAAATGGACATGGAATTGAACATTTTAAATCATATCTGATGAAACAATGAAGGCTCAATACAAAATTAGACATTTAAACACAAGACTCAAGAGAAACACATTAAAGTAAATATGAAAGAATAACTGTAAAGAATTCAATACAGTTAAACTGTTTACATTCCTATAGGGGATGATAATACATGTAACTGCTAAAAAATTATCATTAGAAAGGCAGTCAAAAGGAATTCACAAAGATGAAAAAATGGGTATAAGATGATTATGTTAGAATGATCTATAAGACTTCCTAGGAATGAGGAGGGATTCACTGGGGAGAAAAGACAGGGAGACATGGAATGGGGAAAATTATGTCACATTTTAGAAAAAAGACAGGTTCAGAAGAATGGAGAGGGAAATTGTTGGGGGGGACAACAGTTAAGCCTCACATTCATCTAAATTGATTCAAGGAGCACACACACACACACACACACACACACACACACACATTCTATTAGGTATAGAAATCTACATAACTCAATAAGAGAGTCTAAGAGGAAAAGGATAAAGGGGGTTGATAAAAGGAAAGGCAGATGAATACTAGAAAGCATAGGAATCCATGTAGCATATTTTCAAATAATTTTTATCTATTCAAAAGTAATTAAGCAGCATCTGTAATAGGTATAAAATGCAAGCCTTTACAGTAATATCAAGGGTGAAGCAAGTATGTCTACTATATTCAGCATTGTATAGAAATGCTAGTCATCACAATAAGACAAGAAACATGAAAGAATAAAAACAGCTAATAAGAAAACAAAACTCCCAAATATTTGCAGATGATATAATTATCAGTGTTATTTGTCTTTCTTTCTTGAAGAGGTCCAATGAAATCAGGAGGGTGATGACTTGACTTGCAAGTGAAATGGATTTAAGTGAAGCAGGTGAGACAAAGTCACCAGTCTCACTATCTCCTCCAGAGCCTTTTGGGTCTAGTGGCAAGATAGTGGTAAGATCAGGATGACTGGAGATGACCTCAGATGCAGGGGGAGACTGCAACCTTTTTTTATGCTAAGATGTGTTTCCAAGGTCTCATTTTGTCTGAGGCAACATCCATTCAGTGATTAAGGTTAAGAAAAAAACAAGGTAAAAAATAACCATTTTTTACCTAGTTAAAAAAAAAGAAGAAAATTAAAATAAAATCTGGTAGGGGAAGACTTTCAGGGTTTCTAGACAAAACAGAAGCCATTGCTATTTGCATTCACTCTGAGCCACCAGGACCCAAAGTAATCAAATGAGACTTGGACTGAGACCTGTTGTTGGCCAGTCAATGAGAGCCAGAGTGATTGTAGTTTAAGGCACAGTCCCTAAGAAATAAATATAGATAAGCAATGCTCAGGGGAGGGCAGAGCCAAGAAGGTGAAAAAAAAGGCAGATACTTGCCTGAGACCTCCCCTAAAACTCTCCAAACACCTTTAAATAATGTCATGAAACCATCCCTTGAACAACAGAACCCAAAAAAAGGATAAAGTGAAATCATGTTCTATTCAAAGACAATTTAGAAAGTCAGCAGGAAAGGTTTGTTAAATCAGGGTGAAAGTGGAGCACAGTACAGTGCAAGCTCTGCCAAAACAGACCAGGCCCCCAAAAAACTAGAACTAGACCTTGGGATGACTTAGTTAGCAACTGCAGAGGCTGCTTTAAGGTCTCTCATCCCATAGACAGTAAGGGAGCCAAACAAAAGATTAGAAGGAGACAACAGGGTTCTCCTTGCTGTCACTGGGGGCATTGCTGCAGTCCTAGGTGGCAGTCCCAGGAAAAGAAGGAGTACTAGCACACCAGAACTTTGGGCAGCAGAATATTAAGGATCCTTAACACAGTTCCAGGGAAGAAAAGAGTATTTTCTCACAGGCCAGGAGAATAGTAAATACTTCTATCATACCACCTTAGAAGGATTGAAAACTTACAAGAAACCAAGATGTTAGAGTAAAAGCAGGGACTTGCTTAAGCTCCCCCCCAAATTCCTCCAAATACCTGTAAAAAATCTTTAAACAAAGAAGCAGAACCCACAAAATCAGAGAGGGAAATGAATTTCCAGCCCAAGACAAGCTGGAATGTTGACAGGAGAGGTCTATTGCATAAGGCTGGGAGAGGAGTGCAGTCCACCACAAAACTCACTTACACAAACCTGGCCCCAGCAAACCCAAAGCAGACCTCAGGGGACTGAAACACTGGCAGCTGTGGTGGTCTCCAAGCTTCTGAATCCATAAGCACCAAAGACAACTTATAAGATCAATAGGAAAGTTCTGTCGGAACTGGGTGAGAAAACATCAAGGTTAATCTATAGTCCCAGGGTGGGAAAGGTGGCAGCAGTGTCTATTTTCGGGGCTTTCGATCTACAAACCATGGGAGGATTGAGCAGTTGATCAGAGGAGGATTTCAGGGATCTCTTTGCTGGCACTGAGGCAGATTTCTTTTGTTTTCCTACAGTGGCAGTCCTAGGTGGCAGTCCTGGGGTGAGGAGGATAACTGGTGGAATCCTCCTCATAGTTCCATGGCAGAGAAGCATGTCTGTGGTTGCTCACAGACCAGAGCACAGAAGAGGAGTAAACACCTCTCCTTTGGTCACACCACCTTGGAAGAACTGAAAATTTACAGGTCCCTGGAAGTATCTCTAAAACCAGCTGTACAAAATGTCTGAAGCTTGGGAAAGCATGTACTTAACATTGAAAGCAGAACCCTTCTTAGCAAAGAGTTAAAAAGTCAAGTACTTGGCTGGGAAAATGAGCAAACACTGGGAAAATAAACCTTCGCACTTTAGAATCTTACTTTGATGACAAAAATCAAAACATATAATCAGAACAAGACGATAAAGTCAAGTCTGCTACGTCCAAAGCCTCCAAGAAAATATACGAATAGGTCTCAGATCAAGGAGTAGTTCAAAGAAATTTTAAAAATCAAGTAAGAGAAGTAGAAGAAAAATTGGCAAGAGAAATGAAAATTAAAAACAACATGAAAAAAGATGATTCAACATTAAAGGGATTCATAAAATACTGAAGAAAGTAACACCTTAAAAAATAGACTACCTCAAATGGCAAAAGAGATTCAAAAAAACTAATGTGGAGAAGAATGACTTAAAAAACAGGACTTGTCAAATGGAAAAGGAAGTTCAAAAGCTCACTGAAGAAAATAATTCCTTAAAGATTAGAATGGAGCAAACAGAAACTAATGACTGAGAAATTAAGAAAGTATAAACAAAATCAAAAGAATGAAAAAAAATAGAAGGCAATATGGAATATCTCATTGGAACAACAAGTGACCTGGAAAAAGGATTCAGCAGAGAAAATTTAAAAGTTATAGGACAAACTGAAAGCCATGATAAAAAAAAGCCTAGACATCATCTTTCAAGAAATAATCAAGGGAAATAGTGCTGATAGTCTACATTCAGTGGGGAAAATAGAAATTGAAAGAATACACTGATCATCTTCTGAAAAGGATCCCTAAAGGAAAACTCCTGGGAATATTTTAGCCAAATTCCAGAATTCCCAGGTTAGGGAGAAAATATTGCAAGCAGCCAGAAAGAAGCAATTTAAGTATTATGGAAGCACAATCAGTGTGAAACAAAATTTAGCAGCTGTAGATTAAGGGATTGAAGGGATTCGAATATGATATTCTGGAGGTCAAAGGAAATAGGATTAAATCCAAGGATCATTTACCCAGCAAAACTGAGTATAATCTTTCAGGGAAAAAAATAGACATTCAAAGAAATAAAAGACTTTCAAGCATTCTTGATGAAAGACCAGAGCTGAACAGAAAATGTGATTTTCAAAAACAAGACTCAAGAGAAGCATTTAAAGGCAAATAGAAAAGAGAAATCATAAGGGACTTATTAAAGTTGAACTATTTGCCTTCTTGACATGGAAAGATGGTATTTGTTAATAACGAGACCTTTCTCAATATTAAGGTATTTGGAACAAATGCACACACACACAAAATACATACATACATACATACACACACATATGTGTATGCCATGACTTGCCAGTGAATTGGATGTAAATGAGGAAGGGTTCTACAAAGTCACCAGACTTACTCTCTCCTGCAGAACTATCAGAGTCCAGTGGCTAGATATTGATCATGATAGCTGGAGATGATCTATGATCATCTCACATAAAAGAGGCAAGAAAATGTTTTTACATAGAAGGGGTTGATGGGGGAGTGAGTGGGGTATCAGTGAGCCTAACTTTTATCTGAATTGGCTCAGCAAATAAACAACATACACATTCAACTGGGAAAGTAAGAGGTGAAGAGTAAAGACAGGGTGGGTGAAGGTGGTGATGGAAAGAGAGTTGTGATGGGAGAAGATGATATTCAAAACAAAACATTTTTGGAGAGAGAGAGGTGAAAGGAGAGAGAATGGAATAATTGGTATAAATAAAGGGGTATTTAAGGGAGGGGAAATACAATTAGCAATTGTAACTGTGAAAAATTTTGAAGCAAGTTTCTCTGACAAAGACTTTCTTTTGCATGCATGTTGAGAGCTGAGTATAATTTATTTTAACCAAAGAGTCATTCCACAGTTGATAAATGATCTAAACGTATGAACAACTTTCAGATGAAGCAATCAAAGCTATCTATAGGTGCATGGGAAAAAAGTCTCTAAATAACTATTGATTGGAGAATGCAAATTAAAACAATGTTTAGGTAATACCTCATAACTATTAGATTAGCTAATAAGATAGAAAAGAAAAACGACAAATGGTGGAAGTGATATGGGAAAAATGAGACATTAATTCATTATTGGTGGAGTTGTGAAGTGACTACCATTCTTTGGAGCAATTTGGAACTATGCCCAAAAGACTAAAAACAACATATGTCCTTTGACCTAGCATTATCACTACTAGATCTGTACCCTAAAAGAAATAAAAAAAGAAAAATGATGTTTGTACAAAAATATTTAGAGCAGCTCTTTTCTGGTGGCAAAGAACTGGAAATTGAGGGGATGCCCATCAATTGCTGAATGGGTGGAAAAATAGTAGTATGTGATTTTGATGGAATATAATTGTGCTATAAGAAATTATGAGCAGAGTAGTCTTAGACAAACCTGGAAAGACTTACATGAAGTGAAATGTACTGTGTCTAAATAACACCAACATTATGTGATGATCTGCTATGAAAGACTTTTCTCATCAATACAATGACCTAAAACAACTCTAAAGGACTTATGATGAAAAATGTTACCCATCCCTAAACAAAGAAGTGATGTCTGACTACAGATTGAACCATACTTTATTTTTAAACTTCTTTCATTTTTTGAGGAACTTTTTTGGTCTATGCTTTCTTTCACAATATGACTAATATGGAAACATGTTTAACCTGACTATAGTTATAACCTATATTGAACTACTTGTTTTCTAAATGAGGTGCATGGGGAGGGAAGAAGGGAGAGAATTTGCAACTTAAAATGAATGTTCAAAATTGTTTTTTTGCATGTAACTTTGGAAAATAAAATACTAAATTAAAAAAAAAACTTGAACATTTCAAAAGGAAGGAAATTTAGCCCTTACATCCTAAGAAATCTTGTGAGATTTCAGCAAAACAAAAAAATTCCTTTGGGCAGAGCATCCACAGATAAGGGTATGATTTCCTATGTAGACAGAGGGAGAGGAGGGAAGGTAAGAAAGAAAGAACAAGGGAAGGAAGGAGAGAGGGAAAGGAGAGAAGGAACATCATTGACCAACTGAAGCTGGCCAATTTTGTCCCCAGTGAGGAACCTACTACTACTCACAAATTGTTGTTTATCCTTTATTCTTGAAAAGGATATCAGGAAGGTGATGTCATGATTTACAAGTGAGTTAGATTTAAGTGAGGCAGGGTTGTGCAAAGTCACCAGCCTTACTCTCCTCTGGAGACATCTGGGTACAACCACAAAATATTGATCAGACAGCCCCTTGATGATATACTCCAGAGAACCACCTCAACAACTAGTTGAAACAATGAACAGCGTTAGAATATTTGAAGTATATAAAATAAACTCACAGTAAAAAAAAAATCACCATTTCTATTACCAACAAAATTCAGTGCCAGGAGATAGAAAAAGAAATTCCATTAAATTAATTTCAGACAATATAAGATATTTGGGAAGCTATCTGCCAAAACAAACCTGGACAGTACAGGAATATTATTGCAAAATACTTTTCACATAATAAAGGTAATTCTAAACAATCAAAAAAATATTGATTTCTCCTATAGGTTGAAGAATATAACATGAATATAAATTATGTGAGTTAATTTACTTATTCAGTGGCATACCAAAAATTGCTACCAAATCTAAAGAATTATTTTAAAGAACTAGAAAAAATAATAATAAAATTCCTCTGAAAGAACAGAAAGTAAAGAATATGAAAGAAGTCAATGAGAAAAATGTATTAAGAAAATTAGCCTAGAAATTCCAGATTTCAAACTGTATTACAAAGTGTAATTAGGAAAACAATTTGATACTGGATAAAAAAAATAGAATGATAAATCAGTGAAAAAAAAGATTAACTACACAATACAGATTATTAAATGACAACAATAATCTTATGCTTGAAAGACAGTTTCAAGTTTTGGGGGGTAAGAACTCACCATTTAAGAAATATTTCTGGGGAAACTGGAAAGCATTTTGGCGGAAACTAGATATTGACCAACATCTCACACCATTTGCTAATATAAGGTCAAAATGTATACATTAAATAATCCTCTAGTGATAAATCATAAGTAAATTAGAAAAACATAGAAAGGGCAACATTTTTGTGGCAGCAAAGAAATGGAAATTGAGCAAATATCCCTCAATTTGAGAATGACTGAACAAGTTGTGGTATATGATTATGATGGAATACTATTGTGGTATCAGAATCAGGATTGTTTTAGAAAAACCAGGGAAGATCTCCAGGAACTCATGCAAAGTGAAGTGAGTAGAACTGGGAGAAAATTGTGTACATTAACAGTAATACTGTAAAGATATTCAATTTTGAAAACCTTAACTACTTTAATCAAAACAATTCCAAAGGACCATGATGAAAAATGCTATCCACCTCCAGAGGGGCAACTGATGAACTGACTATAATTTGAAACATATACTTTTTGCTTTCTTAATTTTTCTTTAGTGTATGTGGTTTCTTTTTCTGCATGGTAACATAGAAGTACGTCTTACATGAATTCACATGTATAATTTTTATCATTTTGCTTGCCTTGTAAAGGAGTTATGGAGGGGAGGGAGGAAATCACAGAATGATCTTCCAAACATGTTCTCTTTGCTAAATTTTGAAGTCATAATTAAAAAAAAACTAATTTTAAGAAATCATATAGTTATTTCTTTCAAAAGACACAGAGCCCATATGTCTGAGTTAAAATTTGACTCAGGTATTTCTTACTCTATGTCAAGTATTCTGTTCCCTCTGAAACGTGGATACAGCCAGAATGAATGAACAGTCATTGACATCAGCATCAGAGATAAGTAGGGTTAATTCAGATCATCAAAAACAATGTAAAGTGCCTTCCTCTGGCCATTATCCAGATTATCAATACCCTTTCTAAATAGTCACTCAGAACCAAATAAAACCTTCTAGATATATTCTCAGCAAGGCAGAGTATGGGGCAATTACCACTTCTTTATCAGTGGAAGATACGCCTGCCCCTTTAATGTAGGCAAAGGTCATATTTCTATTTTTTTCTGCAGGCACATGATAATGTTGATTCATATTGAGCTTGTAGTGAATCAGCCCTTCATCTAGATTGCCCTTTTATGTGTCAGGATTTGAATTTAGGTCTTCTTTATGTCATGTTCTTTTTACAATCTAGAAGCAATCAATATCCTTAGAATGAACAATTTCATTGACTTATGAGTCAGAGATCAGGAATGCTAATAAAGAACTACAAAGACAATCTATGCAAGAAGTGAACTGTCATGTTATGCTCTAAAATTTAATAAATATGATGATTCTGCTTCCAGGGAACCAGGCAAGCTTAATCAGATCAGTTTGGGGAAACATTGTAGTTGCTTTTAAATATTTGAAGAGTTCTCATGTGGAAGAGGGATTAAACATATTCTACAAGGCCCCAGAGAGCAGAACCTATAGTTAAGCATTGCACAGAGGAAGAATCTTTTTTCAATTCAATGAAAATCTAATTAATTATTAGAGCTATTAAAAAGTGCTACCCAATTATGTAGCAAGGTGAACAACATTGGAAATATTTAAGCAGAAATTAGATGGTCACTTGTCAGGTAAAGGGGATTGTGGTAATTTCTGATTTTGAGAATTTCTACTTCTAAATTTGTAATATTCTAGCATCCTCTTGCATTTGTATGTCTATATGCACACATACATATGCATACATATGTGTGTATATGCATATACATACATACACACAGCACTATAGCATGTCAAAGCTGACAGGGACTTATAACTAGGTAGTCAAACACTTTCATTTTATAGTTGAGTAATTGAGGGAAAAGGAGGTTAAGGATTTACTGAAAATCCTTCATGTAGTTAAAGGCAAAACAAGAATCAGCAACCAGGTTGACATTCATTAAATTCTTTTATATTTGTGTGTTGATTTCACAAATCATAGAATGATCTTCAACATGTATTCTCTTTGCTAAATTCAGTTTCATTATTTATGATGTCCATGAAATTTTAGATCTGAAAAAAAGAATCAATATGAACTTGAAATTATTTTATAGATTCACTTTTAGCACATACTCTTGATTTTTTTAACCTACTTGTGTTTCCCTCTAGAGAACTGTAATCTATGATGTATAAATATTAACTTTTAAAGCAGCTATTGCTAAAAGTTCTAACTATAATGATATTAAATTCTCCTTTCTCGTAAAATTTTTAAGAAGATAGAATTTTTTAATTTCCTCTAAATCTTTATATTAATTGTTGTAAAGGTATTTCAAGTATGAAACAAGTTATTCATGGTTTTCATTGATTTTATTTAGTATAACCATGTAAATTTTAGTAGTCAATATTATCTTAAACCTGAGAAGCTAATCAAATAGATTTACAACAATTTTGTAATAAAACAATTATAATATATTATTTCAGTAAGATATACTTCAGAAACTTAGAAATCATTGGTTCAAAGGTTGATCATGTAATATCTCCTTGAGTTTTCTAAGAATCATTTGAAAAATATGTTAAGATAAAATCTTCATTTATAATATTAATGTAAGAAACAGATGTGAGGTATATTATCATATCTTTCACATTTCGTGGTTAGAGCTAGTTTGCTTTGTTAAGTAGCAAACCTAATAGTCCTTTTGTACATACAATCAAATTTTAAAATTGAACTTTCCCTTTAATTATGGTCAAGTTTTAAATCCATAATGCTCACCATAGCATTTAGAGAAACATTAGATTATAATAAATACATTTGAAATATTGCATTTTCTAATTTGGTTATTTATCACCTGCTACTAAGCTGAAAGAACTGCTAAACTTTTAGAGAATTCCTTAGTCTTTGAAAAATGTTTGTCAATGTCCTGTAAGAGACAACATACTAAAGTAGTACAATTCCCTTGTTACTTCATTAGTCATTTCTATCAATATATAATGGTATCTATGTGAGTACTCCCTCTGGTGGTACAGATTGCAAGTCATTCACCCTTCTAATCCTCTCTATAGCTTGTCAGCGTTTTGTATATCTGTTCCAGGGGGTTCACACAATGGACACTTTCATCTAAAATATTTTGACGTTGCATAGATACCTGTGGAACATATGGGCTATCCATGAATTATCTTTTACTTTCCCACAATGACCTTCCCACCTCTTTTTCTGATTATATCTTTTTCACTCTATCTCCTGTACCAGTCTTCCTTGGTGGTAGAACTGGTGCCAACTCGTGGTCACCATGTACCTCTCCATCATTCTCTGGGGGAAGCATAAAATTAGGCTCTTTGGAGAGCATGCTAATCTATAAACTGCACCTCTATAATAATTAAAAATAATAATTAATGTCTAATGCCTCAAAGCTTCAAAGAACTTTGCTTACATTTCCTCACATGAGCTTCATAGTAAAACTGAAACCAATTAACACCGAAGAAATAGAGAAGCCAAGACGTTAAATGATTTGTCCATAGTTTCACAGCAAGAAACCATTAGAAGTGGGATGTGAGCTCAGGTTTTTCTTGTTTTAGATCCAGCATTCTACATAGTATAGCTTACCACCTCCCCAAAATATTGATGGTAAAAAGATGATATTTAGTTTTAGGAATAATATTTTGTTTAAATAATATCGTTAGAATAGACTTCCAGGTTAGATGAACAACAAAACTGAATATTAGACATTTTATTTTCTGTTTCCTGCCAACTCTGGGAGAAAAAAACCTTCAAGGAGGCCTAAAGACAGATACAAATCAAAAATGACTATTTCCACAGTACGAGAAAGTTCAAAAAAGTAAACTGAGTAATAGCCTTATAAATTAACGGGGGAGAAGACAAATCCTGAATGTGCTCATTCCTTTTTCATCTCTTACCAGTCACCATTTTCCATCATGATTCACAAACTGACAAGTCAGTTACATGTTGGGGCCCTCTTAAGAACTGATTTCCTAGTTCAGTCTCTGCAGGCATATTCTAACCTTACCTTTGTGGCAACACCTTGATAACAAGTGGTGGACTTCAACTTTGCCCAGCCACTGTGGAAGAAGAAAAGGTATGAGGGGAGGAGGGAAATGGATAAGTTTTACTTTTTGCCTAGAGCAGAGCCTGGGTGAGGAGATGCCAAGGTGTTAGAAATTTACCTGAACAATCATTCTACTCATCCCCAAGTTTGAATAAAGCTCAGATGTCAACAACAACAACAACAAAATAAAGGAGAGAACCAGGATAAGTGTCTACCATGGCAGTGCTTGGGGCTTGAGGTAAAAAGAATT
>CM053771.1:414345282-414368812 GCA_028658325.1 Potorous gilbertii | reverse complement strand
GGATAAGTTTTACTTTTTGCCTAGAGCAGAGCCTGGGTGAGGAGATGCCAAGGTGTTAGAAATTTACCTGAACAATCATTCTACTCATCCCCAAGTTTGAATAAAGCTCAGATGTCAACAACAACAACAACAAAATAAAGGAGAGAACCAGGATAAGTGTCTACCATGGCAGTGCTTGGGGCTTGAGGTAAAAAGAATTAAAATTCCATTAAGCCAATCTGTTAACTTCAAAAGTCTTTGGTACAAACCATGACTGTTGAAATGTTAAACCCACAATGTGGAAAGAGGCTAAGATAACTTTGAGATCCAGATCCATGGGTAAAACTACTAGTACAAAGGGGAAAAGAGTAAAAGGAAAAAAAAAAGATTAAAACCACCAAAGATCGCAGAAGGAAGAAAATTCAGGTAAGATCTGAGAAGTGCAAACCAATAAGTTGATAAAGAAAATGCTAAATTTAGAAGAATTTTACAATATTAAACTATTGAAAACTTTGTAACTGTCACTAGTTTAATATTGCAAAGTAAAGGAAATTGAAGCAACACCTGATTAAGCATGGAATTCTGTTACTTCTAAAGCCAGGATAAAACGAGGGCAGTATATTCCCAAATGGTTCAAGAAGGAAATCAGAATATTGTGAGACTGGATTGAAACCAGTGGCAGAGTTCAAGGTTGATACAGCAGAAATAATTAGCACAATAGAAAGACTAGACTCAATAGTAGAAATTTTGTTGAAAAAGATAAAAAAGCAACAGATAAAAAAGATACATGCATATCTATACATGTGTGTGTTTATTTTCAAACACACATATACATACATGCATATATACATACTTGTATACATACACACATATGTGCGCATATGTATCCAAACTATTCCAGAATATTTTCCAACTAGAATTCTCCACTTTAGAATCAAGTGGAATAATATATTATAAAGGAAAATATGTGCAAGATGCAGCATAAAATGATATACCCAACAAAACTGAGTCTAATCCCCAATGGAAAAGATGATGTCTATTAAAAGAGAGGCATTTGCTGTATTCCCGAAAGTGGAATGAAGGTTGGCACCAGGGTTAAGCAGATTATTCTACTTACAAATGCCCTACACAACCAAAACAAAAGAAAGACCAATGAATACAACTGCTAAGGAAAGTACAACTAGCAAAATAAATTACTTACTCTATAAATATTAATAAAACTAAAAACACCCTTTAGTGTATTTAAAACAAAGTTCTACAGAGGAACTCATGAGATTTCTTTATAAAAGTACACAAGGTAATAAAGATGAAAGGCTTAAGAAATAGAATAAACATTTATATAGACCTTACTTTGTAGCAAACACTGTGCTGAGCATTTTACAACTATCCTATTTTATATTCACAATAACATTTCAAAATAGATGCTGAGCATTTTACAACTATCCTATTTTATATTCACAATAACATTTCAAAATAGATGTTATTTTTATTTCTACTTTACTGTTGAAGAAATTGAATCAGAACTTAAATGACTTGTCCAGGGTCACATAGTTTGTTTCTAAGGCCTGATTTGAACTCAGGTTTTTGTTTTGTTTTGCTTTCCCTTGTGCCTCAGCACCTAGCTGATTTCAAAAGAAAAAAACAACCAAGAAAAAAGAAAATGGAATTTAAGTAAATCGTTAAAGTGAAGGTGGAGGATTAAACCTTGCACATGAACTTAAAATCCCCACAACTTCCCCCAAAGGTGAAATTATATATTTTTTGGAACTAGATTGCAGAAGGAGGAGAGTGTAGGTGGAATTTGTGATGTATCCTAAACAAATTCATAGTAAAGGAGGAAGGTAAATAACTTGTAGGATCTCTCAGTTAGAGGAAGGCTTGCACAAGAATGAGTGAAATGACAGAAGGAGGGATTGAAATGGGGAAAAAGAGGGATGGTTTCAACTCAATGATGGGAGGAGATCCTACTAAAAATCCCTCCCATGGAGGAAGGGTCACATGCTTTAGTGGGAGAATGAGGCCTTACAATGTGTCTAATCTGCAGGAATTTTGTTGTGCAAGATTACCCCTTCTTAGAAAATATTATGACTCCATAAACCAGTAACACCTGATGAAACTCAAGATCCTATGAATTATAAAGCCAGGATGAGATTGCGGCAGAATGTCCCAGAACTGTTCAAGAAGGAATTCATAATTATTAAAAGTTAGGTGGAGACGAACAGCAGAATTCATGGCCTATGCTACAGAAACAATTAACAGAAGTGAAAAAACTTTACTTGATAATGGCAATTTTCTTGAAAGAAACAAAATCTCAGCAGATGGGGAATATGAATTTATACACTGAAATGAAAGACATTTTGGAAAAAAGAGAAGTGAAAATAACATCCTGCCTCAGGAAAAGGGAAATCAGGTCTCCTGAGAGCAAGTGGCTTAGAGCAGGATGGGACAGACTCAACAAAGAGATATATGACCAAATGATGTGAGACCCAGGGACAACTCTACCATGTCCTAATGCCACTGTCTTCATTTTCTCCATTGACAAAATGTTTCCTTTAAGTCTGAGACCCCACAGGAAAAAAAGTTCATAAGATTCTACAAGGCAGCAATAAAAATTGCTTAGAAGAGGGAATTCGAATTTGGTACTTTGCAAGCTTAAATTCTATTAGAAACAAAAAGGGAGGGTTTATGCATGATTTGAAGTGATAATCCTTTTCTACTTAATAATGCAGTTTTCTCATACCATTTAAAAGATTACCAAGGAAGATGGTGGTAGGGTAGAAATTATGGTGGCTTGTACAGTGGTCCCAGCAACAGAAAGTTTCTGATAAAAAATTTCTAACTGCTATCTGTAAAGGTTCTGGGATAGCTGGAGGCCTGGGTTGTTCTTTGCTAAATCAGGATATTAGATCCTGTCAGTAATTGACTAGGTACCACTCATCCTCAACACTACAGGGAAAGGAGGAGGAAAGAAATGGGGACATGCTTTTGTTTCTACATTCCAGTTAGGCTAATGTCAGCCAAGGACTATCGTCTTTGCTCAATGAGAATATATTCTTCATGGAGCCCTGTTTTAAAATCATCTTCACCTGAATTCAGAGGATAGGAGAAGTTTTTCAGGATTAGCTTAATGGTAAATTGTTGGCTTGAGATTATTGCATTATTGTGCTATCTGTTTATCATGTAATCAGAAGTCCAAGTAACCTGCATGACAAACATGGGGTAACAAAAATGGTGATGATGACACTGAAAGTCATACTGGATTATAGACTTTGCAAATAAGTTTGGCACATTCAACAGGCTTGTTTGCTCAACTCAAATTCCAAAGTCAGAATATTTCCAGAGAGCAATCAACACTCCCATTCACAGTCTCATATTTTCCTTGGAGGCCATCTACTAAGAAAATAATGACAGCAGATGTCACCATCTATTGTGTCTAAGGCAATCATATCCCCAAGAGGCATAGATGTATCCTGCTTATATTAAAAATATGTGTGAAGAAGTTTGTACAAATGTACAAATGTAGTATCTATCATAACCAAAACATGTGTTATCAGTATGACTAGAGAAAAAGAAAACTCTTTGTCTCTTGGATAGAGATAGATAAATATAGTTTGATATATAGTGCTACTTTATTTATTATTTTTAGTTTGACACCAAGCTGATTGCTAAGAAAATAAGCTGAGAATGAGCTGCCAATTTGCATTTGTGGAGGGAAGGCACATACACACACATATATATATATATTATATATATACATTTATTACATATATATTGTGTATTTCCAGATATGCACATATATGTACATATATACATACCTGTATTTATACTTACTTATGTGTATATGTATCCAAACTATTCTAGGATATTCTCCACCTTGAATTCTCCATATGTGTGTATGTATGTGTATGTATATATGTATGTATGTACATGTATATGTATGTGCATACACTTTTTTCCTATACCCTGCTTTTTAATTTTGTATCTCTTGTATGCAATATCTTATATACACACACCATAAAATATATATATATATATATATACTGTTCTTGGGAGCAAGTTCTATTTCTTTTGCCCTGTTTTTGTGTACTTAGTGTATAATGTGATGTTTTTCATATTTTGTTTTGTTCCAGATTGATGATTTCATTTATTCAGGGCCTTCCCACTGTGGAAATTCCTTCCATGAAGTCATAACAACAAATGGTCTATAACTATAATTTTAGAGAGTTGCCAGAAATACTGAGAGATTAAATGATTGTCCAGGGTCTCAGAGACAGTATTGATAGGAGTTGAGACTTGAATCCAGGTCTCCTTGACTCTGAAGCCAGTCCTCTATCCCTTATACCATAATGTTTTATATAGTTGCACATAGTAGTTAATTAACAGATTGAATTCAATTAGAGAGTGAATATAACATTAAAAATAAGATAAATTGAATCCATGAGTATGTAATTCTTTAAGTAATTTTATTTATTTATTTTTAGTTTCCAACATTCATTTCCACAAGATTTTGAGTTCCAAATTTTCTCCCCATCTCTCCTCTCTCCCCATCTCAAGCCACCATGCATTCCATTCTGATTACCCTTCCCCCAATCTGCCCTCCCTTCTATCACACCCCTCCCTTTACTTATCTTCATCTCCTCTATTTTCTTGTAGGGCAACTTAGATTTTTATATCTCATTACCTGTATATCTTATTTTCCAGTTGCATGAAAAAACAAATTTTAACATTCATTTTTAAAACTTTGAGCTCCAACTTCTCTCCCTTCCTGCCTCCCCATCCATCCCCCACTAGAAGGGATTCACTATAGGTTATACAGGAATAGTTATGCAAAAGACTTCCATAAAAGTCATGTTGTAAAAAACTATATTTCCCTCCATCCCATCCTGTCACCTATTTATTCTATTCTTTTTTGACCATGTCCCTCCCAAAAAGTATTCACTTCTAGTTACTCCCTCCACCCATTTGCCCTCCCTTCTATCATTCACTCCACACACCACATACTCCCCTTCTCCCCTAATTTCCTGTAGTGTAAGATCGATTTTCATACGAAATTGAGTGTGTATATTATTCCCTCCTTAAGCCAAATCTGATGAGAGTAAGTTTCACTTTTTCCCTCTCAGTTAACCACTTTTCCCCTCCACTGAAAACGCTTTTTCTTGTATCTTTTATGAGTGACAATTTGCCACATTTCATTTCTCCCTTTCTTCTCCCAATACATTCCTTTCTCACCACTTAATTTAATTGTTTTAGATAACAACCCTTCCTATTCAAATCACCTTGTACCCTCTGTCTATATGTATATAATCCCACCAACTACCCAAATACTGAGGAAAATCTCAAGAGTTACAAATATTATCTTTCCATGTAGAATTGTAAACAGTTCAACTTTAGTTAGTCCCTTATCATTTGTCTTTCCTGTTTACCTTTTCCGGCTTCCCTGGATTCTTGCGTTTAAAAATCAGATTTTCTATTCAGCTCTGGTCTTTTCATCCAGAACACTTGAAAGTCTTCTATTTCATTGAATGACCACTTTTTCTCCTAAAGTATTATACTCAGTTTTGCTGGGTTGGTGATTTTTTGTTTTAATCCTAGCTCCTTTGATTTCTTGATGTCATATTCCAAGCCCTTTAACCCCTTAATGTAGAAGCTGCTAGATCTTGTGTTATCCTGATTGTATTTCCACAATACTAGAATTATTTCTTTCTGGCTGCTTGCAATATTTTCTCCTTGACCTATGAACTCTGGAATTTGACTACAATATTCCTAGGAGTTTTTCTTTTGGGATCTCTTTCAGGAGGAGATTGGTGGATTCCTTCAATATTTATTTAACTTCTGGTTCTAGAATATTTTGCTTGATAATTACATTAAAGATGATATTTAGGCTCTTTCTTTTTATCATGGCATTCAGGTAGCCCCATAATTATTAAATTGTCTCTCCTGAATCTATTTTCCAGGTCAGTTATTTTTCAATAAGGCATTTCATATTGTCTACTATTTTTTCATTCCTTTGGTTGTGTTTTTATAATTTTTTGATTTTTCATAAAGTCATAAGCTTCCATCTGCTCCATTCTAAGCTTTAAGGAATTATTTTCTTCAGTGAGCTTTTGGATCTTCTTTTCCATCTGACTAATTCTGATTTTTAGGGCATTCTTTTCCTCATTGGCTTTTGAATCTCTTTTGTCATTTGTGATACTCTGTTTTTTAAAGTATTATTTTCTTCAGTAGTTTGAGGAGTCTCCTTTATTAAGCAGTTGCCTCATTTTTCATGATTTTCTGGTATCATTCTCATTTTTGTTCTCAGTTTTTCTCTATTTCTCTTACTTGATTTTAAAAATCCTTCTTGAACTCTTCCATGGCCTAAGACCAATTCATCTTTTTCTTGCAGGCTTTGGATGGAGGAGCTTTAACTTTGTTTTCTTCTGTTTTCATGCTTTGATCTTCCTTGTCACCAAAGTTAGATTCTACAGTCTGAATCATTTTCCATTTTTTGCTAATTTCCCCAGGCATTTACTTGCCTTTTGAGTACTTTGTTAAGGTAGTTCTCTGCTTCCAGCAGGATGAGGGGCTTATATTGTCAGCTACTGGGTTCCCCCCACCATTTGTGGGCCTAGAGCTCCAGAAATAATGGTTGAAACTTCCCCTGCTGCTGCTGTGGCTACCTGGGGTCCCTCTGCCCCCTCCCCCCTCTACAGCACTTACACTGGGGTTGAACCACTCCACTCTCCTGCACTGATCCCAAAGGCTTTTTCTACTGAACTTCCAATTTATCCTCGGTGTTTTGGGGTCCTGAAATCTGGACACTGCCACAGGTACTAGAGGTTTAATCTTCCCCAAGGCCTACCCAGGTCCCATCTGTGCCGGTGCAGCCCATGTTGGCCTGTGCCCTGTCCTCACCATGGCACTATAGATGCTTCCCAGAGTCCTTCCAGGCTGTCTTAGGCTGGAGATTTGCTTTACTCCATTATTCGCATGTTCTGCACTCCAGAATTTCTTTAAAGCTATTTTTTTACAGATATTTAGCTGTACTTGGCTGGAACATTCTAAAAACTCAGAGCTGTTATTCTGTTATCTTTAAGTAATTTTTAAAAGTCAATAAAAGCAGTATGATGCTATAAAAAAATAAATCTCCCTTGGGGGGGCAGAGGAGGAGCAAGGAGCCATCCCTACACAGGTGATTTCATTCTTATATAATTACTCCCAGGTTGGAAATTTCCTCCCTTTGTGAATGCAAATTGACAACTCATCTACAGCTTATATTTTTGTTTTTGATATTTGCTTCAGGTCAAACTAAAAGCAATTCAAATAAAATATCAATCAAGAAATTCATTTGACATTCATGATAATATAGAAAAGTACATCGATGGAATAGATTAGACAAGGGATAATTAGAATTAATGGAATGCCATACCCAGTGCTCAAAATGGAGAAAATATAAATTACCTTGAAAAGAACTTCATATTTGATAAAAATTTTTGGGAAAACTAAAAAGCAGTCTGGTAGGAATTAGACTTAGACTAACATCCTATACTGTAATTCCTCAATAAATTCAAAATGGATGTGACTTGAATATAAAGATCCACGATACAAAAATATAGACAAGAAACAGATCACAGCTAGGGTAGGAGATCAAATCTTAATGAAAAGGGGAGGACAGAGGCAATTACAAAAGAGAAAATGAACATTTTGATAACATAAAATTGATAAGATTTTACACATACAACAACCACAAAAACAAAATTAAACATTTGGTCTAAGAAGGGAAGAGGTTAACTAGGAAAAAATTCTCAGAATCAAATTTCTCTCGTAAGGATTTAACATTCCAAATATTTATATGCTTAATAGGATTGCACAAGAACAAAAACTATTCTGTAATAGATAAGTAATTAAAGAAATGAAGAAACAGTTCTCAAAAGAAAAATTGTAAATTATCTGCAATTATATGAAAGAATGTTCCAAGTAAATGATAAAGAGAAATACAAATAGAAATGACTTTAAGGTTTTACGTCATATAAATAAGTTCTCAGCAATGATAAATGACAGAAATAATCACCGTTGAAAGGGCAGTAGAATGACAAGTACACAAATGCATTGACAGTGAATTAGTATAACCATGTTGAAGGCAATTTAAAATTACTCAAATAAAGTGACTAAATTATTCATAAGCTTTAACTCAGCCACTTCCTTGCTAGCCATATATCTGAAGGAGGTCTTTCATTTAAAAAAAAAAAGACAAGCAAACACAACTCCATATATACCAAAATATTTCTATCAATACTAATTGTGATAGTAAAGAACAGGATTTGGTCTCCATACATTAATATAAGAAAAAAGCAAATTTCAGTTAAAGAATATAACAGAATATTGCTGTATTCTTAAAAAAATAGTAATGTTGTCAATAAAGTAAAGGAATTACACAAACTGATGTAATGTGAAGTAAGCAGAGCAAGGAAAACAATTTATAACAGCAAAACAAGCATGTAAATGTAAAGAAAATAAAACAATTGAAAATGAATATTACAAAATTACAAAGAATATTTTTTGTCTCCCGTCAGTGGACAGCTTTCCTCATTTCCCTTCACCGCTGTTACTTTGTAGAAGTGGGGAGTAAAAATATTTAGAACATCAATTTAATATCAGACTATTTTTCACTTTTATGTAATATTCTATTTTGTTGAATCTTTTCCTCCTCTCTATTTTTGTTTTATTTCTGAAAAAAATTATTTTTGTAAGAAGTGACTCCCAGGGGTAGAGGGTAATGAGATGAAAACCTAAGTGATGTGAAAACAAAAAAAAATTGAAAACATATTTATTTTTAAGAGAATGAATAGAAACAACAAATATGGGAGTGTAAAATCTGCCTTTCATATAAAATAAGTCCTTTGTTACACTATTTAAGTGTCAGGTGCAGTACTTAAACCCCTGTCTTTTTAATGACCAGACTGTTCCTCTATCCATAGTACTACCTTGCCTCATCATTGGTAAAAGTAAGAGAATTGGACTATATTCCCACATCTCTCCAATATGCGCCAGTCTCATCACCTCAAGTCTGGGCTGTTATGATAACTTTCTAAGTGGTCTCTTTGCCTCAAGGTTCTCCTCACTGTAATCCATCAGCTGTCAAAATAATTTTTCCTAAATTTTAGGTCTGGGTCTTCATTCTCCTACTGAATAATGTCCAGTAGCTCTTAATTGGGGCACCTCTTCATTGAGGTGTCACAGTGGATAGAATGTCAGACTTGAGGTCAAGAAGATGTGAGTTAAAATCTGACTTCAGACATTTTTTAGTCATGCAGCCCTAAGCAAAACACTTAACCCTATTTGCTTCAGTTTCCTCATCTGTAAAATGAGCTGGACAAGGAAATGGCAAACCAGTCCAATATCTTTGAAAAGAGAATCCAAAAAGGAGTCACAAAGAGTTGTACACAACTGAGAAATGACTAAAAAACAATAATAAAACTCTCTATTACCTCCATGATCAAACATGAAGTCCCCCAAAGAACAGCAAATAATTAGATCTCCACACATTAATATTTGAAAACTCCAAATTTCAGCTAATGAATATAATGGTATACTTTTGTATTCATAAAAAAAAAACAAACAAAAACAAACTACTAACATTGTCACTAAAGTGAAGGAATTACATAAACTGATGCAATGTCACTTAATATTCTTCACAATCTAGCCTTTTCTTACTTTTGTAGCCTCTTAAACTTTCCTTCCTTCCTTGAGCCCTATTATTGGGTCATGCAGATGGCCTTGCTTTACCTCACACACGATATTCCATCTCTGGACTCTCTGTCTTTGTATTGTCTGTTGTCATGTGAGAGTGCTTTACCTTCTCACTTCTGCATTGACTTCCCTGATTTCCTTCAAGAAAGCTCAAATATTACTCTTTGCAAAGAGGTCTTTAATACTTTCCTCATTTACTACTCCTTTTCCCTCTCAGATTAACTTTCATGTACTTGAAATTGTATATATATATATATATATATATATATATATATATATATATATATATATATATATATATATATAGTGTGTGTGTGTGTGTGTAACTAATCTTTTTTGGAGAGGTTCACATTTTTAATACAAAGATTTCAATAAATGGAATCCAGAAAGTGTCCGTAATACCATTTTAGTATCTTTAAACTAGAGGAGATACTTAGGGGGGAAGAATTCTGAAATGATTTGAATTCCCATAGCACTCAGCCTTGATCTCAATTCAAATATATCATGGACAACATTAAAATGATCTTACAAGAAAGAAAAATGTACAAAATAGATTTTCTATAATCCTTTGAAATTGGAATTAGCAAGAGAACTAAATATAACCATAGTAAATGATTATCTTAAAATTAATGTCCTAGAGTCACAGTTGTAGTGCTTAAAAAGCAGTATTCAGTGTTGTTAGGTGATGAACTTTCAGTGGTACAGACCATCTGCACAACTGCTGTTGGCATCTGTTTTATTCTACATCAACTCAGAGCTAATGTGCTGCTCTTTCTCTAAGGGCATAATTTTCATCAGTGGCCCAAAGAAATGCTTCTCAGTATTATTTTACTGGAACGCTTATCTGAAACTGTTTTTAGTAATGTAAAAAGAGCCGAAGAAGATCCAAAGAAGCCTAGAAAAAAGTAGGAAAGATAATTCTTTCTTTTCATTTGCTTACATGCTGATTGACAGGATAATCTCTTTGTTGTAGCCTTATTTGTGTAATTGGCAGCATTGCGCTAGCAGACAAAAATGATATGAAATCGTTGACATTTATAAAGCACTTTAAGGTTTATAAAGCACTTTATACATTATCTCATTGTGTCTTCATGAAAACTTTTTCAGATCCTCCATTTTATAGATGAAGAAACTGGAATGGAAAAGGTTAAGTGATCAGCCTTGAATCATGCAGTCAATTAGTGCCTAAGGAAGAATTTGAATTCTTGTCCTGATTATAAGCCCACCACTCTATGCACTTAGCTGCCTAAATGAAAATATGTGAATTTAATAATATTGCATTCCATATGAGAGATAGGAAGGCTAGTCTGATTTAAGTCTTGCCCTTCATACTGCTATGTAACTATGTGTACCTTAGTGCCTCAGGCAATTAGTCAGTGCTCTAAAGTTACAGACAAGTTCCCAATGTGAATAAATATATGAATACATTTCCAAATAAAGAAGCTAAAATTAAGGACTTATTGTGTACTAGGCATATGCTAAGCATCAGGGATTCATATTAAGAAATAAACAGTTTCTTCCTTCAAGGAGAATACATTCTATAAAAGAAGTCAATGTATATAAGTAACTAGTGGTCAGGGATAGGTGTTTCAGACTGAGAAGTCTAAGGCTATGAGCAATTAATTCTTATGTACATTCCTGGACTGGCAATGTTAATTTCGTTCCTGTTTTCATACACATAGGAAGAGAATAAAAAGTAGATGGTCCATAGCTAATTCAATGAAGATGGCTGGAGACCAGGAGCTGTGAGTGGTGAGTCTGGATTGAACCAGCTATGAAGAACTCTCATCTATTAGGAATGGGGGGCTCCAGGCTAGAAGATGAAAAGTTTTGTTTGTTTTTTTTATCCTGGAGGAAGGCATTTAATGTCTTCCTATAATGGGAGTTCCCTACATGTATTGCTGAGATCATAGGTCTGGAGCACTGTTCCACATCCTCCCTCATCAGCACCCCTAATGTTTCATATACAAACATGGTATCCCTGATCTCCAATTAATACAATGTAGGGTGAAGATTTTGTTGCTTATATTGAAAATGGAATTGTACTGATTTATCACTACATTTTCTTACCTAATCATGGTAGAAACAAGTGGAAGGTGACTGAATATAGTGGATTGCCATATGTTTCTCTGGAACAAAGCAAAACTTTCTATAGACATCACACCTGTGATTTTGGCTGTATTAAGATTACAAAATAGCCAGGTGAGCCAACCAACAGGGAACTGACGAAATGGTATGTATTACTTTTTACATCACCTCATTCTTCTATTAGCATTTCTTGAGATTTCCATATGCACCTATAACTTTAAATGATTGAATATGGTTATCTACCTGATTTTCTTTTCTTCCTGAAAACAATGCCTTCTCAGAGAATTCAAATTCCTTGTTTTCGTTTTGTTTTTTACTTTATTTCTCTCTGTTTCCATTTTAAGATTCTTGCTGAGGAAAAAAATCTGCTCCCTTTTGAAGTTGTTGTCACCAAATGTGAAATCATTTGGACAAGCTGATTTCCCTTGCCACATTAATCAATAATGCTAAGAGTATAATTATCACTAGTCATCAATTAGAGTTCTCTCAACAGTTCCAAAAACATTTTGAGTCAGGTTTCTTTTGCCATATTGACGGCACAATGTCTATTTTAATCTAAAGTCATTAATAATTCTCTATTTCTTTTGGCACCAAGTTCAAATAACTGATTCTTAGAATTGCCACTTGTCTACCAGTCAATTCAGGAAGATTGTAACACACTGCCAGATTGGTAGAGAAAATTGATGTGTCCTCTTTCAACTCTGAAAAACATACTCAAGGGATACAGAATTATTATAGATAAAATTTGCAAAGATATTACTGATTTAGAAACTATATTAGAAGAAAAAGAACACTACTGTATCTTTCTAAATTGACCTGTACAATACTTCATTCATGGTCCTTTCTTGTCTCTTGTTTTTATACCTATATTGCTACTACCAGAGAACAATTCCCTGCCCAAAGGAAGTCATCCATTATAACAAATGATCAACCAGTTTTCTGATATCATATATCTTCTATCCCTCCATTCTCATGTTCCTTTATTCAAGATCTTTCCGTGCTCTTCCCCATTGCCTCATATGACTGCAAAACCTTCTCCCTCACAACTCCCAAGCTCCTGATCATTTTAAAATATGCACTGAATCAACTTCCTTTGAGATACCAAATTTGATACACCTAAATTATTCCCAAGGTTAAGATGTGACAAATGGAAAAGTAAGTGATACACCTTCCCAAATAAAATCATGATAAATAGACACCTCTTCTACACGTACCAAAGAAAAACAACTAAGAAAAACAAACATGTCCTGTTGAGACACTCTGCTATTTTTTGCCCTGCCCTCTTAAACAAACAGGATGACTTCCTTTTATGATTATTAGAGTATTTGAAATATCTTGATTTCCACAAATGAGAGAACATGGTAATTATTACAAATATCAATGGTAATAGTATAATTGCAAATTTATTTTGGATCTATTTTTAAGAAACCTTTTTTTAAGTCTGAAAGGAGATGATGGTTCTTTACAGTTAAATATTATATTTCCTTGCAGATAAGCGGCAGTGAACTTTGCAGTATGTATTTTGTTATTGTTATATCTTACAAAAAGGAGGATTAAAAAAGTTATCAAACTCATACATGCCATCTATATGGCACAAGACAACAGTGGGACATGCCTATGTTGCATTTCTGTTTTTTTCTCCTGTCACCATTGAGCTTGAGGTCTAGGACTGCCAGCACCTCATACTATTTTCTCCTTGTCAAAGTATCTTACTAAATTAGGTTTCCTAACACTCAGCTTAAATTGTGGGAGGGAAAACATCCATTTTGACATTCTTCCCTTGCTCTGCTTTCCTAAAATGGTCTTTTTATATGCTTTTTTTTTTGTTTTTTTAAGGGTTGTCTCCTAACTATTTTAGGGAAATAAGTGACAGATTTGAAAGGGAAAGTTTAGGAATTACAAAATCCCTATGGTGTGATCTTGTTCCTTTATGCAAACTACTAAAAACTAGGTTTCATTGCCTCAGTTTCTCCTTCCCTCCTCACTGATTGGCTTTCTGTCTGGTCTTGATAATCCATTTAGACATTCAGAAACTATTTATAATCTTTCCTTTCTTCATTCATTCAACAACCATCTGGCCTACTATGTGGAAAGTGCTAGGGGAGATAGGGCTTCCTCTCTCACCAAAACTTAAAGGACAAGGGACAAAGAACACAAACATGGAAATCTACATGATAATGTCATAATGACTATAGTGAAGAATACAATAGTATAAGAGGATGAGGTGCAAAATGTTATACGAGGTCAGAGGACCAAAGATTATTTTTTATATGAAAGGATACATGGAGATTTGATATGTGGGATAGATCTTGAAGGATGGGTGGGTTTTCAGAACACATATGTAGGAGAACACTGAGATTCGAGGCATAGGCAATGGTGTAAATAAAGGCACTTTGGAGGCAAAGAACTAGGCATAAGGTTGTCATATATTCAGACCTTAGAGGTCATTTAGCTAAACAATCTATTTGAAAGCTGAAAAAATAGTGTCAGAAAGGTTAAATGATTTACCAAAAGCATCCTAATCAGTAACAGATCAGGATTCATATATTGAATCTATGAAGCAATGAACATTTATTGATGCCTACTATGTACCACGCACAGTGCTAAGCACTGGGAGCATACGGAAAAGGTAAAAGACAGTCTTCATCTTCAAGGAGCTTTTTTGTGCACTTTACATAGAGCCTACAAAAGGAGACAGCATGTGAAAAAGAACACACACACATGCATTTATACAGATACACACACACATACAAAGCAAGTTGTACACATCGGATAAATACAGACTAATAAAGGGAAGGCATTGGCATTTAGAGGGGTTGAGGAAGGATTCCCATCAAAGGTGAGATTTTAGTTGGGACTTAAAGGAAGACAGAGAAGTCAATGGTTGGAACAGAGAAGGGAGAGCTTTCTAGGCATGGGGTACAACTAGAGAAAATTCCCAGAGTTGAGAGGAGTGTCTTGTTCATGAAACAGTTAAGAGTTCAGTGTCACTACTTGTTTCAGATAGTAACACTGACTGGAAAGTAGCATGATAGAGAGAGGTGTAAGGTATCTTAAGTTTGGCAAGGTAGTGAGGTAGTACATGTCAGAGTTTTAAAAGGGTTATACTATTCATTCAATGGCTAGTTTTGAGCAAAGGACCATCAAGATTAGATTAATGAATTAAGAAAAAGTTTTCTGTTAACTGTAAACAGGAATTGTTTGACAGGGAACCATCTCATGTGGAAGTTGAACAGACTTCTGAGGCCACTAAGTCCAAATCCATCATTCCATAGATTTGGAGACTGAGGTCCAAGGAAGATAAATAACTTGTCTCGGGTTACACAAGGTAGTAAGTATCAGTCAGGGCTGGAATCTAGCTTCTCTGATTCCAAAACCAAGATCCTTTACACTGCTGCACATTAGTGGGAGCCTCCAGAACTGAGTATTTCAGTAGTCTAGGTGGATGATAATGAGGACTGATCTTAATAGAAAATAAATGGTGGATTAATGGGATATTTCAGAATTTGGATCCAGAAGACTGGACAATTGTTTGCATATGGAAGCAGTTGATAAAGGGGGAGTAAATGGTCATAGTAAAATTCCACCATCTTAGCTTTTAGTTTTCTAACTGATTAATTTGATTGGCAAGATTTTCGTTTTTTATATCTCAGGCTTCCACATTTAACTTTGCTAATCCCTCTATTTTCGTTTTGGGAGCCCAGGCTTTTCAGGTTTTGACTACTACATTCCCATATAGACAAACCACTGCAGCCACTTTGACAGGACATATTTCATCCAAGATGTATTAACCATAGACTGGTAGGAAAACTGTTTTTGTCTCCCAACTTCCTAGAAAAGAAAAACAACACCACCAACAACAAAATAACCTCTTACTTTTCTGTAATACCTACCAAATGATAAATTCTGTCTCTATCTCTGCCTGTTTCTGTCTCACACTCTCTCTCTCTCTCTCTCTCTCTCTCTCTCTCTCTCTCTCTCTCTCTCTCTCTCTCTCTCACACACACACACACACACACACACACACACACCCTTGACACTTCCTGTTACTGGCTTGTTTGCCCAAGAGAAACTTCTTGAGGCAACTTGTTACAGTTGGATTTGTCCTTTGTAATGTACCTACTTTCTTAACCTAGTAGCCAAGATTAGCCTTAGACTTTGTTGCCTAGTGAATTGATAATTAAATTATGAAATTATGAAGTAGGGGCAAGCATTCCTGGTTCTTTAGGTACTTACAGGGATGAACACAACTGGCAGCAGGAAATAGGGAGGCAGTCACACTTTAATAAGGCACAGAGATATTCAGTCAAAGTAGTACAGAGGTTAATGGCAGCTTGGGGACAGGAAATGGGATGATGAAGGTAGAAAGAACAGCTTCAAGAAGAGGATTTGGAGGGGGAGAGGCAGTAAATATCATCCACATAAACGTGGATTCAAGTTGTGAACTCTATGCGACATGAAATTGATGGAGACGGAAGTGTTCAGGAGTCAGGAGTTTGATGTTTTTATAGGAATAGTGTTTTTATAGTATTAGGGTGGAAACAGACTTACTATGCCACTTTGGAGTTATTTCATTGACATACATCATCTCAAAGTTATCAGTAAAACTTCCAAGTTATCCTCCTAAAGTTACCAGCACCATTTGATGTTCTGCTGGCCTAGAATTGTGGAGGTCTATATTTGGTCTGGAATTTATATATCATAAGACCAGAAGCCTTCGGAATGGTTTCCTGATTTGGAATATTTTACCAGGATGTAAACTTTAGTTAATATGTGATATAATTTTTAATTTATGTTCCTTTGATCTTTGGGACAGTTTGTAAATTACTTTCAGGTTCTCCTTTGTAACCTTACTTTCTGACAAAAATGTATTTACTATTTGGACTAGAGCTGTGTGTGTGTGTGTGTGTGTGTGTGTGTGTGTAGCAGGGTCAGGGAGACTGGAACAAGGCACAGTTTTAACTCTGAATATGGGACATATGTGATGTTCCTAATATGGATTCTCTTTCTCAACTATCTGCTCTAGTTCTGACCCTATCTCTTCTAGCTGCCTGGTCTTAATTCTGCAATCACTGACAAAACTGATGAGAAAAATATAATATAGATTCATATTCCTTAAAGAAAAACTGAGTTCTTAATGATATCTGTGAGTGGGGACAATGTGGTGTAGTGACAGAAGCATTGGAGATCATCATTGTTACATTATCAAAGTCATGCCTTTAAGCAATGATAGAGACTAGTTAGCTCTTTCCCTTCAAAAATGCTTCCCCCAAATATCATCTCCTGACCTTGACTTTCTCCACTCCATCAATGGTGATTTCCTAGGACAGAACATATTCTGGAGTTTGTGTGCCAAGTGTTTTTTTATTTTTCTAATGGTAGTACTGTGTGACCTTACCACTCTAGCTACACTGAGATTGGATACCTCACCAGAAGATAATATCCTGGTAGTATCTGTCAAAAATCAATATACGGGTAGATTTCTTTCCTAGTAAGGAAACTCATTTAGTTCATACTCTCAGTGACCTTAATGAGAATCTGACAAAACCAGACCCTCATTGTTCTTAACAGGAACATCAGAAAGGTCTAGTTGACAGAAGAAAAGGAACTTTTCAATTTACTATATGACCCTTGCAGATAGTGTCTGGGGAGAAGTTTTCAGGGAGCTTAGCACATCTTACAGTTTGCTTGGAAGTGCCATCAAAGAAAGTGCTCTAGCATCAATCAATTGAAAAACAGTAAAGACAATTAAATGTATTGAAAACACCTTGACCAACCTGTAACGTAAAGCACCAAGACACTTGCTACATTGAAAAAGCAGCAGGGATTGGGAAATTAAGGAAACAGCTCTAGTGGCTACTGAAATAGTCAAAGACCTAATTAGAGCATCAGAAAGAAACTTAGTAACATCAGTAGCATCTATATTATTAAGGGAATCATCTTATAATATAATGTACCAAGGTTACTACCTACTAATGATAGCTGGTAGGGCTCCGAATGCACCAGTAAGGTCTGGCACTGGGGCTAGTTCTCCAGGTCTTAAGCAGACATTGAACAGAACACAACCAAACAATTTAGATCTTTTCACATCATCTGCTCTCTGTCCAAATTCCAATTTGTAACTTATTATTAAAAAAAATCAAGAGACAGATGTAGGTATATGAAAGAGGCATGAGACAGGAGAAGACAGAAAGAGCACAGAGAGTCAGAGAGTCAGAAGAGATGTAGATTTTAATTCAACTACCTGGATGCCTGAACAAAAGTTTGTATATTCTCTTATTCTCAGTTTATAAAATGGAGATACAAATAATTACAGAATCTATGTCATAGGTTGGTTGTAAGGTTTGAATGCAATAATAAAGTAATATATTGATCACTTTTTCACCATTGCATTCTAATTCTTAAGAAATAACCTTCAATACAAATAAAAGTCAGTTTAATTTATTCTAATCAATATATCTACTCTTTATATTCTCACTGTGCATGGGATACTCTATGAGTTACTTTCAGACAGGAGTTGGAGATGTATAAGACAAAATAAAGATGCTGCCAAGTTTAAAGTACACTTGGAATACAAAGTTCAGATGCACAGATTAATACAAACAGTCTTAATACATATTCAAAAATTTGTTTGTAACATTAAAAAGGTTTTCCATAATAAGTTGCATCCAGAATAGATCTGAGACTTTCTTCCATCCAGATAATAAGAGGTTTTCTGGTGTTGATGTCTTTGAAATAAGTTGGTGAATGATTAGTATGAAATAACATACCAAGTGAAGTAGAATATTCACAAGTGGTGATGTGGAGAAATGGAAAAAGGAGAAAAATAATGAAATGTAGTGGAATATTGAGTATTTCATGTAAAGTAGCCTGACTAAAGTAGAGTAGAAATATTGAGAAACAGCAGAAGATGAGGAACCCTGGTTGATTTGTGAAGGGATAAGAGCATAGGAGGCAAGAGACCTGAGTTCAGATCTAATGTCACTTATTTGTTCAGTAAAATTTCACAAATCAATTTATATCTCTGTCTCAATTTTCTCATTTATAAAAGGTAGAAAGTACTGCTTACAACATTTATCTCAAAGTGTTATTGTGAGGAAAGTGCTTCAAAGCCTTAACAGAAGACATGTGAATTGACAGTAATGTTGGCATTATTGGAGAGTGGAGTCACATGAAGCACTCAAGAAAACACAAACATAATTAGAAGACACGCAACCATTTGGATTTAAATTTCACCATCATTTAGTCATTCAGCTTCCATACTAGACACTACTAAAATGAATGAGGATTTTTACATTGTTATATGAATTTATGATTTCATTGATATGGAAGTCTCAACAAATGATACAGACCTCTAAACATCTGTCTTTCCATCTTGTGTGACTATCATCAAGGTTCTCTTGAAAATTCATTACATTGGCTCCACAAAGTTGAATAAAACAGACCCTGCCCTTGAAGAACCCATAGTTCAATAATGGGTCTAAAGCAGGTGTGGAAATCACTAAAACATACTAAAGAAATATTACATATGTATAATAAAAGTATAACGTGCTAAGAGATTAGTAGACTTTATCTGAAAAACATAGTTGCAAGGAGGTCAACAAGAAAAGTGTGAGGAATAAAAACTTCAGAAAAGTGGTAGTCATGAAAAAACATGAACACAAGTACACTGTTGGGAAAACTGTGATTTTCCCCAAGTATTTTGGAAAGAAATGTAGAACTACTGGAAGAAAGTGACTAAAATATTCATACCCTAGACCCAGAGATTGACCTCTCTGTCTGTCTGTCTCTCTCTATCTCTCTGTCTTTCTCTCACATGCACACAATGGATAACGATAAAAAATAATCTCATATGTACCAAATACATATATATATGTATATACGTGTATATATAAATGTATATAGTAATATTTTATTTTTGTTGTGGGAAACAACTGAAATCTCTACAGATACTCAGTGGGGAATGGATAAACAAACTATATATAATGGAAGGTATATATTTTTATTTTATTTAATAGATTACATATATACTAAATACATAGAGCCATGGGAAAACATTCGAACTGATGAAAAATAAAGAAAGCAAAACTAGAAAAAACAATAAAATAATCCAAATTGAATGAGTGGCAATAACAAATATTTTAAATAATGCTTAGAAGTTTTATGGATTATTTTGCCCCAACGAAGAAATTTGAAAAGATATCTTCCTGCTTTTTTTCCCTCCATAAGTGGAGAAATATGAAATGTAGAACATGATAGAAAATGTCAGATTTTTGATATATTGGACAGTATTGATAGACTTTTTTCACGTTCTTCTGTATTTATTATAAAAAATTACTTGCTGAGAAGGAGGGGAAGAGTTATGTCAGGAAATATAGGTGACATAAAAACAGCAACACCAAAATGAACGCAATTTAAAAGAATGTTACAGAGATATGCTAATATATACATGTGTATATATTATGCATGTGCATATTTACCTACATTTCTTATGATTTCTGCTATTTATTTACTATTGGACTGTTATTGAAAGAGGATGGTTGTGTTAATTATTGTGATGTATGGCTATCATGGACACAAAACATAAAGGGCAATTTTCCCTGTATACTATGCTATTATCTAGGATATAACACAGCTCTCTAGTGATTGGACTCATTCATGTTGGACTTCATATTACTGATATAATTTAGTTCATTTCCAAGACTATTTAACCATTCATACATGTATATGTTCTTTAGTATCTATCTATATTCTTTAATTCTTTATTCATTATTTGACTATGTATTCAATTATTTATTTGATTATCCTTTTATATGTATATGTGTATATACATATACATATGTATATATACATATATGTGTATATACACATATACATATACGTATACATACATACATATATATATAAAATGCAAATGACATGCAATGCCCTGTCCTTGAGATTCACTCAATTTGATTATATTCAACCAACATTTATGAAGTATCTTCTATGTAAAACCCGCTACATTAACAGAGATACAGAGACAGCAAATAATAAAATTCACATCAATATCATAAACATTACCTAGTGTGTACTATATTAAAGACCCTATGCTAGACATGATAATACAGAGTGAAACCGGAACAGTCTCTGCCGTCGAGGAACTTACATTTTCTCATTGAGGAAGAAGGAAAGATAAAGGAAATACACATATAAGTGGAAATACACATATAAGTAAGTATAACATACACAAAATAATGAAGTAATTTCGAGTGAGGAAGTATGAACCACTATGAGAATGATGACAGGCTCGTATATGGCCTCTGAGTTACATGTTCAAGGAAGACAAGGATTCTAAAAGGAGGTGAAGAGTGACCATATTAACCAAAAGAGAAATCACCTGTACAAAATAGCAGAAGTAAGAGATGGAATGTTACACATGGTAAATAGCTCAAAGGACATTATAATAGTTATAATTAATATTAAAATAGTTACCATCTTAAGCATCTTGTGATTCTAAATGGAATATAGACCATAAGATGGAGAGAAATGTTTAACCAGACTGGAAAATGAGCAAGAGGACAATTTTGAAGGAATTTAACAATATTACCCTCATTCACGAAGGATATGATCAAGAGAAAATGATACTTAAGGGAGTATCATAAAAAAGAGGAGAGCTTTGTAAAAGTTTAGTAAAAACAGGACAAGTAAAGAAAGAGCTTAATGGAATGCAGATTCCTGAATTTTGACTATGTGAACATCTTGGTAAATGTTTGACGGTCATTTCTTAAATACATGTTTCTGACATTCAAATGGGAAATTCAAAAAAAAAAGGAATGGGAAACAGTGGGAGAGAATTGCATTCTTTCAATATTGGGAAATAAATGGGAAGAGATAGTTAAAGGAAGAGTTGAATACAGTGTCACTTACACACTGAGAAAATAAAATATATATGACTAAGAGTGACACCAGTTACTTTTGGGATTACCCAGAGATTGAACTTAAACCATGTGCAATATCTTATGTTCAAGTACATGTAAAGGCATAACATACATTACCTAACCAAGTAATTCCTTTTTTTATTAATTTATTCATTTAACTTTTTACATTCATTTTCACAAAATTTTGGGTTCCAAATTCTCTCCCCATTTGTCCCCTCCCCCACCCCAATACACCAAGCATTGTAATTGCCCCTATCATCAATCTGCCCTCTCTTCTATCATCCCTCCCTTCCCTTGTCCTCATCTTCTCTTCTGTCCTGTAGGGCCAGATAATTTCCTATTCTCCTTTACCTGTATTTCTCATTTCCTAGTAGCAAGAACAATACTCAACAGTTGTTCCTAAAACTTGGAGTTCCTACTTCTCACTCTCCCTCCCTCCCCACCCATTCACTTTGAGAAGGTAGGCAATTCAACATAGGCCATATCTGTGTAGTTTTGCAAATGACTTCCATAATATTCATGTTGTCGAAGACTAAATATATTTCCCTCCATCCTATCCTGCCCCCCATTGCTTCTATTCTCTCTTTTGATCCTGTCCCTCCCCAAGAGTGTTGATTTCAGATTGTTCGCTCCTCCCATTGCCCTCCCTTCCATCATCCCCCCCACCCTGCTTATCTCCTTCTCCCCCACTTTCCTGTATTGTAAGATAGGTTTCATCCCAAAATGAGTATGCATTGTATTCCTTCCTTTAGTCAAATGTAACGAGAGTAAACTTCATGTTTTTCTCTCAACTCCCCTCTTTTTCCCTCCACTAAAAAGTCTCCTGCCTGCCTCTTCTATGAGAGATAATTTGCCCCATTCCATTTCTCCCTCTCTCCTCCCAATACATTTCTCTCACCCCAATTCATTTTTTAAGATATGATCCCATGCTATTCAATTCACTCCATGCTCTCTGTCTCTGTGTGTGTGTGTGCATGTGCGTGTGTGTGTATGTATAATCCCAACTATCCAGATACTGAAAAGTTTCAACTTACAAAAATTGTCTTTCCACATGTGAATGTAAAGAGTTCAACTTTAGTAAGTCCCTTATGACTTCTCTTTGCTGTTTACTTTTTCATGTTTCTCTTTAGTCTTGTGTTTGAAAGTCAAATTTCCTTTTTAGCTCTGATCTTTTCATCAAGAATGCTTGAAATTCCTCTGTTTCATTGAATGACCATTTTTTCCCCCTGAAGTATTATACTCAGTTTTGCTGGGTAGGTGATTCTTGGTTTTAGACCTAGTTCCTTTGACTTCCAGAATATCATATTCCACGCCCTTCGATCCATTTAATGTAGAAGCTGCTAGATCTTGTTTTATCCTGATTGTATGTCCACAATACTTGCATTGTTTCTTTCTAGCTGCTTGCAGTATTTTCTCCTTGACCAGAGAACTCTGGAATTTGGCCACAATGTTCCTAGGAGTTTCTCTTTTTGGAGCTCTTTCAGGTGGTGATCGGTGGATTCCTTGAATACTTATTTAGCCCTCTGGTTCTAGAATATCAGGGCAGTTTTCCTTGATAATTTCATGAAAGATGAAATATAGACTCTTTTTTTGATCATGGCTTTCAGGTAGTCCCATCATTTTTAAATTGTCTCTCCTGGATTTGTTTTCCAGATCAGTTGTTTTTCTAATGAGATATTTCACATTCTCTTCCATTTTGTCATTCTTTTGGTTTTGTTTGGTGATTTCTTGGTTTCTCAGAAAGTAATTAGCCTCCATCTGTTCCATTCTAATTTTGAGAGATCTATTTTCTTCAGTGAGATTTTGCACCTCCT
>CM053771.1:414317484-414344782 GCA_028658325.1 Potorous gilbertii | reverse complement strand
GGTGATTTCTTGGTTTCTCAGAAAGTAATTAGCCTCCATCTGTTCCATTCTAATTTTGAGAGATCTATTTTCTTCAGTGAGATTTTGCACCTCCTTTTCCACTTGGCTAATTCTGCTTTTGAAAGCATTCTTCTCCTCATTGGCTTTTTGAACCTCTTTTGCCAATTGAGTTAGCCTATTTTTCAAGGTGTTATTTTCTTCAGCATTTTTTGGGGTCTCCTTTAGCAAGGTGTTGACCTGCTTTTCATGCTTTTCTTGCATCTCTCTCATTTCTCTTCCCAGTTTTTCCTCCACCTCTCTAACTTGATTTTCAAAATCCTTTTTGAGCTCTTCCATGGCCTGAGTTCACTGAATATTTTTTTTGGATGTTTGGGATACAGAAGCTTTGACATCTACGTCTTCCCCTGATGTTAAGCATTGTTCTTCCTCATCAGAAAGGAAAGGAGGAAATATTTGGTCACCAAGAAAGTAAACTTCTGTGGTCTTATTTTTTTTCCCCTTTTCTCGATATTTTCCCAGCCAGTTACTTGACTTGAAATTCCTTTCTACACCCACCTTGCCTCCAGATCTGCCCAACTAGTGCTTGAGGTCTGAGATTCAAACGCTACTTCCCAGCCTCAGGGCTTTCAGTGGGGGCAGGGCTGCTATTCAGTGTGAGATTAAATTCAGGTGCTCAGGTATGGGCAGGGCCATGTCACAAGGCTCAGTTCCCTCAGGGGGTTTATGTGGAGACCTTCAATAATGGACCTGAGCCCCTACTTGTTTTGGGATCCCCTGTCTGCTGCTGCCTCCACTGCTGCCTCCCAATGGGGCCTGAGTTATGGGGACACCCCGCTCCCATCTTGGCGAGTCAAACTGGCTCTCTCACCAACCTCTGGTGTCTGTGGGTGGATGGACCTGTGCAGCCGCTGGAAATTCCATCCCTGAAGGCTGCTCAGATCTGATCCTCTCAGTGCCCTGCGGCCAAGGAAGGGCTGGGCTCTGCTCTGGGTCCGGTGCATGATGGATCTTTGGTGTTGGTTTTTCAGGGCTCTCTGGAACAGAAATCTCCTCCACTCTGCTGTTGTGTGGCTTCTACTGCTCCCAAATTCATTGGGAGCTTCTCTTTACAGGTATTTTATGGGCCATGGATTAGGAATTAGCGTATGTGTATGTTTCTACTCCGCCATCTTGGCTCCTCCCCCAATTAATTCTTTAGAAACCTAACTTTAAATGAACAAATCATATTGTAGGGGATGATTAGATTCAGTATTCCAAATAAAAGATGCGTTCCTGAATGAAACATTGAAATTGTACCATTTAAAAATTGTTCATTAGAGAAAATCTAGACTCATGCCATCATGGACTGGCCTAGGTGGGGCTGTTAGACTTACTAATGGATCTGCGTTCATGGCAACTTGATATTTCCAGTCATCAGAAACATCCCTGAGTTTTATGCTTAAGAGAAGTAGAAGCAGAGAATGAAGAATTTTATTTAGGTGACAGGCTATCTTGTAGGATAGAGTGGAAATACCATGGACTGGTATTCATACACAATCTATAACTGAATAAGAAAGTATTTTTATTAAAATATACCCAGAAAGTGCACATTTATTAAACACTATATTTCAAAAATTGTGCTAAGCCTTGCAGATATAAAGAAAGGCAAAAACACTATTCCTCTCTTCAAGTACTTTAGTAATGGAGTAAGCAATATATAAATTACTATATACTTATAATATATATGTATATATATATAAATATGCATGTATATGTATACATATGCATAAACATACACATGTAATTAAAAAGTAACAATCTGAGATTAGGGGCACAAGCAATGGCAGAGCAATGTTGGTGGAGGAAGCTTTCTGAAAACGATGAGATTTGAGCTCTTGAAGGTAGCCAAGGGAGGAATGGGGTTGGCCAATGCAAAGACCACCAAGCTTGGAGACAGAGTGTCATGTGCCAGCAAGAAGGCCAGATAACATGGAGGCAAGAGTGTTAGAAAATTTGAAAGCTATATAGGTGGGGTGTAGTTTATGATGATCTTTAAATGTCAAAGAAAGGAATTTACATATGAGTCTAAAAATAATAGTAGGGAGTCACTTTAGCTTGTTTGAGGAGGGGTGAAATGGTCAAACACTAGCAAACTGAGCAAACAATAGATTGGAGTGGGCAGAGACTTGGGGCAGAGACAGATTATATAGCTATTTCAGTATTCCTAGCTAGAAATGAAAAGGATCTAAACTAGAGTAGGGATTCTTTGAGTGAAGGGAAGGGGACAAAATTACAAAAAATGTCCTGATGGTAGAAATGACAAAATTTGACAAGTGATTTGATTTATCTGATTGGTATGAGTGAGGATGAGGGGCTGAGAGTTGGGTGACTGATATCCCTGAAACTAACAGGAAAGTTGGGAAGAGGAAAGTTATTTTGGCAAAGGACTATGAGTTAAGTTTTAGAAATGTTTAATGTGAGATATGTATGCAGCTTTCAGTTTGAGATAGACCAAAAAAATTTGGTAATATAGGATTAGAGCTTAGAATTCAGGTTTAGAATAAAGGTAAATCCCCACTTTTCAAGCTGCAATATGACTTTGAACATTTTCTAAAAACAAAAGAGAAAAAAGAATGCCTCTCTCTCTCTCTCTCTCTCTCTCTCTCTCTCTCTCTCTCTCTCTCTCTCATAGCTAAGCATCTTTGAAATCTATTTTCATCTTCAGAGAAGAAACAAAACTCTTGAATCTTAATCATTAGTAAAAATTGAGGGAGAATAAAGGAATTGACTAAACCTGGAGTTTAGGGCATCTGAAAGTAAGATACTTATCTAAGATACAAGGAGAGTAGAAGAATCAAAATAATAGTGATTTTAAGTTTGCAAAAGTTGTGCTAAACAGACATCCAGGAGATAGACCCCAAGAATTGAGTTTTTAACATATTTTTTTCTTCCTTTTCTCTATTAACTTTTATTACAGAAGAAGGTAGAGAGAACCAATCAAGGTGCCTCTCCATTTCTAGGTGAGGTAGCTATTGATAGGTTAATTTCTAGGAGATTACCATATCAGTGCAATATATACGAACCACACGAATATGTATATGTTTATATATGTGTATATATATATATATATATATATACACACACACATGTATATGGATATGTGTGTGCGTATATGTGTTATGTATGCATATATGTATATTAAATGCACATGTATACATGTATATACACACAGGTGCAATATCTATGTATGCTCACATGTATATATGTATGTGTGCATGTATGTATATTGGTACCACAAGCTGTCATGCCTCGAGTGTTAATGTGAAGCGGATTAGAGATGTTCACTCCCTCAACAACTCTCAAGTCAACTGACATATGTGATCACCTAAATTTGATTTTGTGTTTTGAACCAGTTTGTTCCCTGCTTTGTTTGTTTTTATCAAGTCAGCCTCTTTTTTTGGTCACCTTACCATTATAAGCTAAAATGATTACCTAGATATAAGTTTACCCTTGACCTACTTAGTATATCAATTTTAGTAACTGATTTCCTCACAAATGAGCCTATTTAATTTTTGAATTATAGTTAGTTTTGCTGGATGTTCTTGTTTGTAATCCTAGTTCCTTTGCCTTCTGGAATATTATATGGAAATTGTGTCTTTTCAAGAGTAGAAAACAGTGACCTTCACCTGGAACTGGGGCAGAACAAGAAAGATGCAACTGGGCTGGGCACTGGGGCGGAGAGTTGGGCATTTCTCAGAAGACTGGCCAAACTGTGTCATAAATACCATCTCCTGACTTAGGGTAAGGCTTTACAAAGGTTATTGCAAAGTGGTATTATTGGAGATAATTGAATGTGGGATATACCTATACACTAATTGGGTGACTCATCTCTTCCGTCTCTACTTCTTTTGTATTAATGGTACAGATGATACTGATATTAGACTTAATGAGATGCTGCACTAGTTAGCAATTTTTGACAGTGTTTGTCTCATTATGAAAGGATATTATTTGTGACTGTAGGCAAATAAATTACTCTCTTTTATATTCAGTTTTTTCCATATGTAAAGATGGGGAAATTTTATACACACATATGGATATATGCACATATATGTATACATGTGTAGGTATTTATTATATATGTATTTATGTGTATATGTATACAAATATATATTATAAACTTTATTTAAATTCTAATGAAAAAGCATAAGAACTATTCTGATACAGGTGTGCAAAATTCTCATTGATCAAAATTTTTTCTGATTTCCTTTTTTTTGTTCAATATTCAGCATTGCCAGAGTAGATAGAGAAATACCTTAGTAATGTTTATGTACCAACTAAGATGAATGGCATTTAAATTTGATTGGTTTACAAAACACAGAGGAGAGCAGTGACTATTTGAAGACAGTTCAAAACATAAAGTTTAGACAAACTTATTGACAATTACTATACTAGTCATCTCCAATTTCCCATTAGGATAGATCAAAGAGAATAGGTAGAAGACTCTGACTATGATATTCCTTACATTTCATGCTGAAATAACTTGACAGCACCTATAAATTTCATATATATACATCTGATATTTGACATTCTGACCATCATTTCTCAAACTATTTCATTCCCTTTCTGTATTCTTCAGACAACTGAAATGCTAACTTTGAGTTTTGAGGTATGATGTGAAATTAGTAAAGACAACATTATGTGTGTTAAATGTTCCTACATTTTTGTAGTATAAATTTAAACAAAAACAGTAAGATTGACCCTGAAACAAAAAGAGCTGGTTGTAGTAGGAAAAAGTTGAAGAAAGTCATCCCTCCTCATCCCCAACAGGATAAACCAACAAAAACTTTCCCTCTTGAATTTTCTCTCAATATGTGGCATTATATGTTCAGGAATAAGAACTGGAATAGAAAGCCAATAAAAATAATTCATATTTCTATAGAAATTTAGGATTTACAAAACACTTTGCTTAAAATAATGTGAGGTAAGTAATATAAGTATGATTATTTCCAATTCACAAATACAGAAACTGATATTTAATTTCTTTTATATTATTTAACTAAGGTCATACAGTTTTTAAGTATTAAAACAGGGTAATAACTCACATCTATTGTCTCTAAAAGTCCAGTGCCCTTTGCCCTATATAACATGCTGCTTCCAAATGAAGCAAATGTTTGAATCCATGTCTGAGAGAATGGATTTGCATAAAATTTGGAAGTAAACCCAACAGAGCCAGACGGGGGAAGGAATTTAAAAATAATCGTATTTCATGTGTATCCACAGCATTTTAATGCAAAAGTATTAAGGAATTTTAATAGAAAAATGAATTGCTTATATTCTATACTGGTATACTTCTTGAAGTCTACCTGGTGTACTTACTTTAGAAGTTATTATTTCTAGTAATTTCTAGCCGTTGATCTTAGTCAATTAGCAGAAAAGTGAGTTTTTCATGGAAGATGATGGCCACTGAGAGGAGAATGAGCCCAAGCTGTGGTCTGGTTTGCAAGAGACATAATCCCAGAGGGAATTACTTAGACAGCGCAGGCCAGGCAGTATTATGTCCATTCAGCAGTTCCAACAAATGCTTTGTATTCTGATAGATTGAATTCTCAATCTTTTAGGAAACTATGACATTTTTAAGTTATGTCATTGATTGATTACATCTTATCAAAGTTCACTTATAGGAGTCTTTTGTGTGAAGTATATTGTTTCATGTAGGAAACAAATAATGGACCTATCTAATTCCTATTATACATTGTATATATTTCTTTTTTTCATCTTTTAGAGACATCCTAGATAAGAACAAAAATGGAATTTTTTGTCATTTTTCCCTTCCAGGAAGATAAAGATTGAGTTGTGATAAGCTAAAAAGTGTGAGCAAAAGAGTCTAACTCTTTTTTCTGGGTAATTAGGTTCTTCTAGAACTGAACTGAACCTGGTTACTATGTGTGAGAAGGAAGAGCGTGTGGGTTCCATGTAGTGAAAAGTGCCCAGTCCCTGAAGTCCAGCAGCAGTTAATATGATAAAACTATGCTTTTTATGAAATATTGAATATAATGAGGTATTGAACCACAGTGACAAAATCCATTGTATTTGTAATGTAGTGTACTAATTATCCCTCCCAGTTTTATATAAGCAGAAAACTTTAAAACCATACTTCTTAGGCTTTCATCTAAATCATTGATAGTATTGAACAAGACAAGGCCATGACCAATGCCTTGCAGCACATTTGTATGTGCTTATTGACTTATTCAGTGATTCAGTAATCTCTTAATTCATCAGTGTGAAACTCTCTCCATTAGTAGATATTGTTTGTAAGTTGCTATGTGGATAAGATTGTCAATTCCCTGTGACGAACTTTGAAATGACGAGCTTTTAAAATTGTTTCCACTAGTATCCATTGAATAACAGAAAAGTATATTCCTGGATGCTTACTTGAAACTTTTCCAGCCTGGGAGGACCATGCCTTATACTTTGCTGATATCATCTTTGGGAGCCTACAGTCACATAAATTCCACTATGATATGTCCTACTGGAATTTGAATTAGCATCAGTTTATGAAGATAAACTGATTTGACTAAAGTTTTCAATAAATTATTCCAACAATATGAGTTTTCCTTTCTACTGATAAATACAAACCCATTACCTGTGATCAATATTTAAGGAAAATACTGAATGATTCCAATTTTAGAAATTTCTTGCTTCTTGATAATCACTCCTATAAACTCCTACAGAATTCCCAGGGTTTTTACACATAGAACATCAGAATATGTTTCATATCTAGGCTGTTTTATACACATAAGTACCCATACATTTAAGTACACATGATATATGCTATGTTTGTGTGATATGAATGTGTATATATATATATCTGTATATATGTATTTATTATGAATGCCTTATGACAGGCTAACAGTGCATAGCACAGGATGGTCTCTCGCATCACCTCTGACCATTCATCCCTTACTAAATGACAACCATGTTATTCCCTTCATGAAAACTTTTCATCTTTTTTATGCATATTACATGACCATACTGATTGCATCTACACATTTATACCATTCAATATCAACTGATCCTTCACAAGTACATGCCACAAGTAATATGTTATGCATGTACCACTAGAAGGGAACTAGCCCTTGATTAATTTAGACAAGTTTCATTCTGAGAGTCTGAACTCAAAGGGAGAAAATTCAGATTTCCCTTAGCCTCTCTGAATTGTTTCTACCCTTGAATAATTCTGTTGAATTCTCCAAAACAAAGTATATACATTGCTTATTTCTAAAGTCTTCCTCAAAAACAAATACAAAGGTATATTCTAGAGAAGATTCTCAGAGTACAATATGGGTGGAAGTTGTGCTTTAATTTTCTTAGCAACACTTGTCAAAAAGGAAGCTCTGTCTCCATACCTCAGTAATTTGTGTTCTTGGATTTTTGACAGACTGGGGTATTCTTACTTATTGTTTTTGTTTAACATGTATGCTCCACTGATTCTCTTTCTCTCTCCCTTTCTCTCCTAGAATGAAATAGTTCTGATGTTTAGTCTTTAATAACATAATTTGAGGTGTGGTAATGTTATCCTCCCTCCTCCCCATTTGGATTTTTTTCTCATTATTTCCTTTAAAATTCTTGACTCTTTCTTCCTATGACTTTTTCCATTATTTTATGTGATTATACAAAGTATCTTTTAGGGAATTTGATGCTCAACACACTAAATATGAAAATTAATTTGAGTAACGTCATCTTTATTCTACGGACATGGCCTAGTAGTAAAGGGCATGTCTTTACAATCATTTGCCTTCTTTTATTTCTATTACTAATATTTTCAAATTGAATTTGCATAAATTTTGCATGTATCTTCATAGGTTAAGTCCCATGTATCATATACACTTTTTAAAGTTATTTGGAATAGAATTGATCTTACTAGTTTTTCCCTTTTTGTTAATATTATACTGATTTTCTTTTACATTTGTAGATTTATTTTTAATCCTGCACCTTGCTGAAACTATTAAGTATTTCAATTAAATTCTTTAATGATTCTCAAGAATATTATAAATGTACTATTGTTTCATCTGAAAATAAGTATAATTCCATCTCTTTGTCAATGTTTCTACCATTTATCTTGTCCACTTTTATGGTTTTAGGTAGTATTTCTATGTTGATGTAAAATAACAATGAGAAAGAAGGATTTTTTTTTCTGTTCTTTGTATTTGGAAAGTTCCAAGTATTCCTCCACTACGAGCAAAGCAAGTTCTTGATATTTTGTGCTTTCATTCATGTTCAAGAAGGATTTTTTAATGGCTTTAGTTTTTAAGGATTTTAACACAAATAAATGTATTACTTGATTAAAGGGTTTTTTTCTGTTTTATCTCAATTATACAATTTTTGTGATTTTATATGACTAATTGTAGACATTCTGATTTTGGAATAATTTTTATATCTATGAAATTTATTAAACTAGGACATAGTGAATTATTTTCTCAAAATACTCTTGTAGTTTCCTTGCAGAGATTTTATTTTAAAATTTTGGATCAGTATTCATCAGAGGAATTGCTTTATAGATCCCTTTCTTTTTGTCTCTTATTCATTTAATTATCAGGAATGTATTTGTTTCCATGAACTTTTTTTCTTCTGTTTCTATGACTGAGAACCTTTTGGTAACATACACGTGAACTTCTCTCTACATGTTTGACAGAATTCATTGGTGGAAACATCTGAATCACTTTATTTTTACTTTGACTGTGCCTTTAGCATTTGTTTGGTTTCTTTTTTTCCAAATAACTTTAACATCTATAGCTTATACATTCCTTTTTCATTTTCTTTATTTGGGTATTTTTATTTTCCTTCCTTCTTTTTAAATATGGTATGTAATCTATTTTAATTCATTTTTACCAAAATTTACTTTTTATCATTTTAATAAGGAATTAGAATTAGGCCTGTGATTTTATTTATGAGATCCTTCCAAATGATTAAAATCTTTCTTACCAAAGGAGTTCAATATCTTTTCTGCAATATTTTATTTTAAAGAGTTTTCTAGACCACTGACAGGTTAAGTAATTTGCTGAGGCTAACACAGCCAGACTCTGAAGTAACAGCTACTGAGTTTGCTGAAGAAAAGTCAACTACATATATGCACAACACCAAACTGACTTTAGTTGTGAATTTCTCTTTTCATCTCTATGCTTGTTTTATGGCTGTAGATTTATTTTTAGTAATTTTAAGTGCATATCTATTTCATTGGTACTTCCATTTTCTATGTTGTAAATATGATTTCAGAGTTATAAACTTTCCTTTGAGGACTTCTTTGACTTGACCTTAATTGTGTTGACAAGTCTCATTGCTTCTTGACAGTGTAGAAACTAGAGAGTTTTTCATTCTTCACTTTTACATCCCTGTAACCTAGTTCAGTGTCTAGCATTTAGATGGTTATTGATAAATGAGGTTTTTGGGGGTGATTGATTATCGTTATCTTTAACACAATATGTATAGTTTTTGTAATTTGTCCTTTGATTTTACTCACTATTCAGAATATTTTGACTTCATTGAAAGTATTAAGTTAATAATAATATTTAATTACCTTTTGTTTGTATTTAAATTAATCATTACAGTTTCATTGTCCAGTTTTCTGTAAATGATTATTTTTTCTCACCTTTTCCACTGGGTAATGAATCGCTTATGCTGTAGCTCATGACCAGTTTTTCTAAAGGTACTACCTGATGCCTTAGAATATGTGTATTCTTCAATACTCCATTTCAGAAGTCAACATAATAACTTTAATTATATAAATTTGAAATGTAATTTTATTTTTTTAAATATCATAAGCAAGTTCCATTCTTAGCTATATAAAGGACTTGCTCTAGCTTGCTTTCCTCATCACGATGAAAGCAAAAGTCTCCGCAGAATTAGGACATAGCATTAAAATTCCAACTGGTCCCATCACGCTGAGCCCAGCAGGAGATAAATGAACCCATTAAAAACAGGTTTCTTATGAAAAGTCTGAAATCTGATGAATATGAGAATGCAGCACTTACAAAGTTGCTAAAATTGAAGTTAGCTTTTATTTGCTTACTAAGGTCTGATGATGCTCCTTTACTTTTTAATATTTAATTTTTGGCTTGGATTATTTATTTATGTTTTGATTATGTTTTGCTTTTATTCATTCACATTTTGGGGGGAAAATTAATTTATTAAAATAAATGTTATAATTTTAATCCTTTTTTTATCCACTCTATGTATACTTTCTCCTTTCCTAAGTCAGTATCTGTGATTTGTTCCTAAGTCAGTATCTGAATCATATCATCCCCTCCTACTATTCATCCTTCCTGCTAGCTATTCCAGCCAAATTCAAATAATCTGAGTTAATTTTTATTGCTATTTTTTAAATGACATTTCCTTTCCAGATCTTAGAAGAAGATTCATTGACTAATTTAAGAGGAAAGGGAGAAACTCATCCTAATCAAACACTATAATTCTTTTATTTGAATCTCTTAAGTAGATAAAGGGGTCAAAAGTGATCAAGGACGGTGACAAAGGGTCATATAAAGATTCCTTTTTATGTTAGAGCTGTATTTTTGTTCAAAAGCTTGCTTATTGTCTCTCAAGTCAGCAATAATAGATATTAACATAAGCATTTTGGAGTTGAATGAGAAAAGAAATTCTCAAAGTTTTGCCCAAAACTCCAAAAAAAAATTATAACTCAGGTATCCATATTTTTTTTCATATCTTCAAGTTTTTTAACAAATTTAGGAATATAAGAATTCTAAGTTAGATATAGCCCACAAATACACTTTCATTTGTCTGAGACTTTTTAAAAAAGGGTTTCTGTTGAATTATAACTCTGAAGTTAGGCTACAATTAGTAATAGAAGAGCCAGATTTGAAACTCAGGTATTCTTAGAGTGTAATACCATCTTAGATATGCTATTTCATTTCCCATGTGGATGTAGGTATGTGAAAAGTTGTATACTGGTTACACTTTGCTCTATGGAATTATCACAAGTTGCTATACCTTCATATTTAATTCATATTTACTACATAATGACCCAACTATACACAAATCAAATATATGTGTATCAAGACAGCACTATCCTGAAAATATTGGGAAAGGTGAAAATGGCAAAATTGATCATTAAGGTCAAAATATTTTCACTAAAAACAGAACTGAATTAAATTAGAAAAAAACCCTATCTTGGTCTTGATCAGTAGAATGTTCACTCTTTGTATTAAAATGACACTAAAGGGCACAGTGGCATAATTGGTATTTCAGAAATTCTGCCATTTTCTTCATACTTAAGAAGTATGTTTTTCATTAAATAGCCATGTATTCTAACCACCTAAGTAAATTATGCCCTAGGCATACGCCAACTTAATTCTAAGCATGTTTAACCTATGCACTGTCTTTTAGGAGAATGTTTTAATTAACATATGTATTTTTATATTGTTGGATGAATTGAAAAATACCATGTGGCTCAAATAGCCTGTCCACTTTTATCATAATTCTACCTCCTGAATTCTTGATATATACTTTAATCCTCTTCCTTATGTAAAAATGTCTGTTTCTTAAGCTCATTTATATTATTTTCTTTGATGGCCACTTTGGCCAATGTATTCCATATGCTTATTACACAATGTTAGAAAACCTTATGTCTAGATTCCTTACATATTTTAGATCTCTAGCTTTGGTGCACCCTAGGCTTCAGCCCCTCCCTGATGTGAAATGCATGCACTGAAGCTAATTCTTTATTCTCATTCCTTTGGGTTACAGAATAAGTTCACGTAAATAATTGCAGAGAGACCTTTTGTGAATATATAGAGTCAAAACTTGAGTGCAAATGTAGAGAGAAAAGAGGAAATATCTGCCCAGAGTGGAATTATATTCCTAAATTTGTTACACCACTTCCCTTTGCATAGGAATGTTAGAGGTTAGGTGTGGGTTTGGGCAATGACTTGGGAATTAAGAAAGAAAAAAGATCAAATATGTAGATTAACATTTCTGTCTCCTATTCTAATCCATGTAGGAGAAAGTGGGTGTTAGAAGCACATGGTCAGTACCTATGGAGAAATAATTCCATATCATAAATATATTCCATAAAATAAATGGGTGTTGAGATAATTTTTTTCACCTATCTAAACCCTAGCAGCAATTTGATTCTTATTCCACAATCAAAAAGGCAAGAGTTGCTTTCATAGTTATTTGTATTGTCTCCTTTTAGTCCCCCTGGAGTGCAAGTCACTGGAAAAGTGACATGCCAAGGATGATTCATCTTTGAATTCTTCACAATTAAGCAGAAAGAAGAAAGAGAACCTAGTGCCAGAGTTATGTAACAAAATTATGCATTAATCATTCTGCAAGTCTAAATTATTTAACATATATCACTTAGTGGCAACCCAGCAAAGATAACCCAAATGAAAAATGTCACAAAAGGAAGAATCAAAAAAGTAACTAAGTGATACATGTTAAATACTGTTGCTTTTATTTTGAATTTTAAATTTTAATTTTAAAAAACAATGGGAGCTGGATCACAAGAAGCCAGTGGTTTTCAGGTAAGTTTCACAAAGCCTCATTTCAAATGAGGCCAGACACACAGAAAGTATACTATGGGCTGCTGGCTTCTCTTTCCTATTTCAATTGCAATTAGTGTTGTCTGTGAGAGCTAGTTGGGTGCTTATTTTTTCTCCTAAATTTTAACAATCACAATAATAATCCTTATGAATAACACTATATTTCTACGCCAATGTCCCATTGTGGGTTGGCAATGAACATAGTTTCATGAGGGCAATGTCTAAAAAACTAAAAGTAGAAATGTGGAAATAAAGGGCTGCTAGTAATATACATGGTGGTGGTAATATACATGGATTGGATGTCCTTTCTATGCAAGGTCTATGTTTTCTGGACAATAATTCCTGTTACAGTCGCAGTTTGAAGTGCACCGTCAATGGTCTCAGGGGACACTAGAAAATAGTGGTGCACTAATTCATGGAAAGACTTCAGAAGCTGGACAAAGGGCTGAAGTTGAAGTGCATTTTCCAGTTACTGAGTTGTGGAAATCTTTTCTACTGGAGAAAATACCAATAGAATTTCATATGCACATGAAATTGCTTATCCTAAAATAATGAAGCATAAAGTGATCTTTTACATTTTCAAAGTAAAATAAACTCTTACCCCTCGATAGCTTTTGATACCTAAAGTTGTAGCTTTTAAAAAGGAATTGAGGAAAAGAACAGTAAAAAAATTGTGAAAAGAGATTCAGGTTTCAGGTTAAGTCCTAGAGAACATTTTTATCCTCTGCCTACTAATGAGCCTGTACCTTTGGTAGCTCATATTTTGTTATTTTGAGTGGGTTAGTGGATAAGTGCAAGTATTGGTATGCGCAGGTAAGAATATAAACTCTTGGTAGATATAGAAAAAATATAAAGATAAAAGTTGAGTGAGCATACCACTAATGGAGAAAAGTGATATTTTCACAGAACCTATTTGTTTTTTCCCCTCCCCATCTCCATTTAATGGTGATCAAAACATATCATCAGGTATTTTTTTAAAAAACTACACATTATAGATGTGCACATATACCAGTATAAACTAATGAAGAAAGGGAATCAAAGGAGAGTGAAAACTGGACTGCAATAGTCAGGATGTGGATGAACCAAATCTTTGTTTTCTAACTGTGAATTTATTGTTTGCCCTGGAAGCACGGTTCTGGAGTAGAGTTGCAGATTCTCTTTTTAGCAAATGCCTACTGTCAGCTGCTGGAATACTTCAATTGTATCTTCATCCTCCATTTCCAGCTCTACAGGTGTGTCTGTTTTATTGATTAGTTGCCCATTAAATCAGAGTCTGATCCACTTCATTGGCAAACCTTATCATTCACAATAGGCTTTCATTATGTTACTAAGTGGTGTGTGCTGCTTTATCCTAACCAAACTCAACCATCTTTCCCTACCACCTTCAAATAAGTATGGTTGTTGTTTTCAGCCTTGACTCCTTCCTTCTCTGCTGGATCCTCCAGCATCATCCACATGGTCACTGAGACCTATGAGTTCCTCAGCCTAGGAAGAAAAGGAGAGAAGGAGAGCAGAAAGCCTCACTCCCCCATCCTTCCTCACCCAGAAGAATCTAACTCTGGCCTGCAGGCCCATCCCGTGCCTCCCAGATCCCCCTAGGATCTTATAAAAAAATAATATTCCATTAAAATAATATACCACAGATTGTTTAGCCATTCCACAATTGATGGACATTCCTTTGATTTCTAATTCATAGCCACAACAAAAAGTGCTGTTATAAATATTTTTGTATTGGTGGGTCCTTTCCTCTTTTTATGATCTTTTTGCGATATAGACCTAGCAGTGGTTTTACTACGCCAAAGATTGCGTAGAGTTTCACAGTCCTTTGGGCATAGTGCCAAATTGCTCTTCAGAATGGTTGAATTGGTTCACAACTCCACCAAGAGTGCATTAGTGTCCCAATTTTTCCACATCTCTTCCAATATTCAACATTTTTTCTTTTTTTTTCATATTCGTCACTCTGATAGGTATGAGGTGCTACCTCAGATTTGTTTTAATTTGCATTTCTTTGATCAATAGTCATTTAGAGCATTTTTATATGACTATAGATAGCTTTGATTTCTTTGTCTGAAAACAGCCTCTTCTTATTTGACCATTTATCAGTTGGGGAATGGCTTGTATTTATTTTTGGTAAATATAACTCAATTTTCTATATATTTGAAAAATGACAACTGTATCAGACATAATTGTTGCAAAAACCTTTTCTCAATTTTCTGTTTTCCTTATACTTTTAGTTGCAATATTTTTATAATTTTTTTTGAAAGATGATGCTGAGATTCTTTTTTATCATAGTTTTCAGGTAGTCCAGTAATTCTTAAATTATCTCTCCCCAATTTATTTTGCAGGTCGTTAGTTTTTTTTCAATAAGATATTTCACATTTTCTTCAATTTTGTTCATTCTTTTGATTTTGTTTTATTGTTTCTTGATGTCTCATGGAGTTATTTGCTACCATTTGCCAATTCTAATTTTTAAGGAATTCTTTTCTCAGGGAGATTTTGTGCCTCTTTTTTTCATTTGACCAATCATATTTTCTGAAAAGTTATTTTCTTCAGTCAATTTTTCCATATCTTACCTCCTCCTTCCTTTAAGTAAATTGTGCTTTTTAAGGAGTTCTTGTCTGTGGATTATTGTGCCTCTTTTACCATTTGGCCTATTCTGTTTTTTAAGATATTATTTTTAAAGTATTATTTACTTCTCCTTTTCTAAGCTTTTAATTATTTTCTGGTTTTCTAGAATATTTTCCCTTCCTTTTCCCCCAATTTTGTATTTTTTTCCAATTTTTCCTCTATCTTTCATTTTATTTTTAAAATTCTTTTTGAGCTCTTCTAGAAATTATTTTTCTGTCTGAAAAGACACATTTCTCTTTGTGGATCTGGATGCAGATATTTTTCCTTTATTGTCTTCTTCTGAGTTTGTGTTTTGACTTTCCCTGTCACAATAGCAACTTTTTTTCATCAAGTGCTTTTGTTCGTTATTTGCTCATTTTTGCAGATAATTTCCTGACTTTTAAATTTATATTAAAATGGGGCTTTGTTCCTAAGATGGAAAGGGCACTGTCCTCCTTTAGGTTCCTCATGTTGTGCTTTTGGATTTAGTTTTGGGGGTTTGCAAGTTCTCAGTTTTTCCCAAGTGGTATCATAAAAAGAGAGCTTTGTTTACTGTCCTCCTAGTCTATGCTCTGGTCTGTGGGTGACATTAAGCATTCTCCTCCACACCAGAATTATGTCCCTATTCCTTGTAGTGCCCCTTCTTGCTCTAGGACTGCAGCCTGGAATAATAGATGGACAGTATAATAGATTTCTGCACCCAATACCTACAAAAGATCTCCTGTACTCTTCCTCTAACAATTTTTCTGACTCCCATCACAATATGTGGATTTTGAGCTCCTCTACAGCCACTATTGCTGATTCAGTTGCATCCTAAGTCCTGTTACTTGCTTACTAGGGCATGTCCTATATTGTACTGGTCTCCCACATCAGTGAGACAGTCATTCCCTGCCACCTTTAAGTTGTCATAGGCTGGAAAATTATCTTACCCCACTCCTTTGTTAGCTCTTTTGCTCCAGAATTCTATTTGAGGTATAATTTAAAGTTGTTTGGATTTGAATTTGAAAGATCTCAGGAATGTGCCTGTGTTTACTCTCTCATCTTGGCTTCTTCCCCTACTCAGGGACATGTCTTAAGTTAATTATACTAATCCTAAAATAAGAAATGCAAAGTCCTTTGCAGGACCTATACTTAAAGCACCACTAGAAACTGAGACTAAAAGCTGTAGAGGAACAAAAAAAGCTTAATTTAAAGGAAAAACAACTTAAGGTCCAAAAGTGGATTTTGTTGCTTCAGCAGGAAATGGATTTCCTCTCACAAGAGGTTTGCAGACAAAGCCTGGATGACTTTTTGTTGGATATTTTAGATAACATTCTGAATCAGTTTTAAGAGGAATTAGTTGACCCCAGAGGCTTCTTCTAAAACTTATTCTATCATTCAATTTCACTGTGATCTTCTGGAACATACTCTACACTACTATATTAGAGTGACCATGGAAAACACACAATGACCTTCAGCTTCATTTTATGTGTGTGTGTGTGTGTGCATGTGTATTTAGTTAACACATTGGATAAAAGTGTAGAAAGGCTGCCTAAAAATAAATAGGTAGATAGATAGATGACAGATAGATACATAAATAAATGGATAGATAAGAGCTATAAGTATAAATAGTGAGAGGTAAATATAAGTATGGATACAGTTATACCTTAGAAATAGGTGTAGATATATTTATAAATATAGATTTAGATAGAGAAATAGAAGTATAGTCATATGAGCGAAGAGAGAGATACAGGGAAAGAGAAAGGGAGAAATATTTTTCTTTTAGGAGAGTTCTTAAACTTAACCTCTTCAATGTTATATGACTATCTGAAACCATGGGCCCAACCTAATTCAGATAACCATGGGACATTTGACCCACTCTATTTCTGACCTGGGTTAGATTCTCCTCCTTAGGTAGTCCAGTGGATATGACCTTTCAAAGACTTACCATACTGGTGTGAGACATAATATAGGCTCTCTCCATCAGTAGGGCACTGGAGCTCCTAACTCTGGAGCTGAATGATTCCACCAGTCTCAGACTCCACAGCAGCAGTGATTACAAATGGACCACTACACTCAGATTCCTGTGTGAATTTTAATGACTCTCATGTAAAAGGGGTAGATAGTTAGTTAAAACAATTGGATTGTTCAGACATAGTTAATTTTTCCCCTGAATATCAATACTATAAATCAGAGAAACAGTATGCTTAGTTGGTTAGAAAGTTGATCTTTAAATGATAGATTCATCAGATGCTTTCATCAGATAGATACTAGCAACATAAGCAAGAGTGTATGAGTCACTTAACTTCATTTCTCTTGGCAAGTCTCTGACATCCTAGGTTACAGATAAGAAGTTCCTGAACCATATTGGTGGAGGAAATTTCCTCACTATTAGTTACTTACATTAATTACATGACAAATCCATTGTACCTTGAACCCCTCCCATTCAATATTGCAAACATCTCTAAAATGGTAAACTACTTAGTAATCAAATGCAGCAGGTTTTATTTTTTATGTCACTATGAATTTCTTTATTTTGTCAATGTACTCAGAAGTATTGCTATATCTGGTAGGTTTCATTGTAAAAATATAGTAATATTGTAAAAATGATAGTTACTCAGTATATCTTCATCCATTGCCATGTTCTCTCTCTCTCTCTCTCTCTCTCTCTCTCTGTGTGTGTGTGTGTGTGTGTGTGTGTGTGTGTGTGTGTGTGTGTGTATCTCTCCTACCCCTTCTCAAAAATCTGTTTGGCTTTTGAACATTTTCTCCCTCAAAATTTTTTTCTCTTACCTTCTTTCCTTATTCTTTCACCACTCCCTTATTTTTATTTAACTCCCCTCAATTGCACCCAAGGCCACTACTGCCCCCCTGGATCATTGCAGCCTCTCCCCAGGGGCAATATTGCCAACTTTGAGAATCTATGAAAGATAATTCCAAAAGACTCATGATGGAAAATGTTATCCACATTCAGAGAAAGAACCATGGAGCCTGAATGTAGATCAAAGCATACTATTCTCTCTTTTTTTGTGTTTTTTCTTTCTTGTCATTTTCCCCTTTTTTTCTGATTCTTCTTTCACAATATGACTGATGTGAAAATATGTTTGATATGGTTTCACATGTATAGCCAATATCTTACTGTTTACCATGTTGGGAGTAGGAAGGAGAGAAAGGGAAGGAGAAAGGAAAGTGAATGTTGAAAAATTTATTTACATGAAATCAGAAAAAATAAAATATTATTATGTGGGAAAAAGTGATTTCATAAAAAAGAATGGTCACTGAGTATTCCTGTAGAAGAGTCTCAACTATGCAACTTCACTTTTTCTTGATAGATTCCCAATGATATCAGAAAGAGCTTTAGTGAGTATTTCTTTGGAAAAAGTGCTTCTTCACTGGTTACATTTGATTATCAATGTTTGATCTCTTTTACTGAAAATGTTGATGTTTTCTGTTAAAGAGGTTTATTTACTCAAATGAGAGTCAAATGACACTTTTTTACATGTCACACGGAGAGATTTCCCACTATGTCTATCTGTTACTGTTTACAATCTGTATAACTTTACTTAATTATCTACATGCCTTGAATTTGCTAAGACTTATTCCTAACACAATAATGAAAATAATAAAGGTGAATTTTCCATCCTCTCCTGGTCAAAAAGAAAGCCTACAATCAATACCATAGCCTGATTCTTTTTTCTCTCCTTTTTGGACCTGACAAGGCAGCTGTGGTAACACTCGCATATAATCTTTCTTTTGAATGAAATTCAAAATGATGAAACTGGACTTTGAAGACAAAATGTGTTATATGTTCAATTAGAATGGAAATTTTCACCAGGCTGCTTGCTCTCTTAGATACAGGAAGAATTAAAAGAATATGAGATAATTTAGAATGGTATAATCATCGATAATCATTTTTTTTGTCACTGAATTTTAAATCAACACCTGGGTTAGGAATTAAGAGTTGAATATGCAGCCAAGTGCATTGAAGGAAGCGTTAGGGTTTGCTTTTAATATTCATAAAGTTCTTTTAAAAAAATTGTAGCTGTACAATATGTTCTAACACAGGTGGCACTTTAGGAAATTGTCACATGATGGTGAATCAGCAGGTGTGTGATTATCCCTCTGCCAAGTAAGGTTGGACACAGATACGATACTCACCTACTTTTTAAAATCACAGCAAAATATGCATGTAGACAATCCAAGACCATAAAGATCTGTTTTAAAATTGGCAAGCACTAGGAGATATCTTCCCACAACATTTAATTTGTATGAATCACTTGTTTATGTTGCAGATTAAGTTTGTAGTTGCTTCTCATTGATGACCCATATAGAGCACAACACACAGCTGCTAAGCTCTCAATTTGGTCAGACAGAATGATCCTCCCATCATACCTGCATAGGAAAAGTCCACTGATTGCCTAAGGAGCAACTTGCTCATTCTTTTGCAATGTCCTTATCAAGTTAAGGAATGGCATGATGCAGTACATAAAATGCTGAATTTGGAGTCAGGAGACCTGGGCTGTTCCACTTACTCCCAGTAGAATGTTAGGCAAGCCATTTTACTGATTTACACCTCCATTTTCTCACCTATAAAATGAGGTCCAACATCCCTTCCAGCTCTAAATCTATAAGACTATATAAAAAGATTTTCACCAGTGATAGTGTTTGATATTTGTTCTTTCCAGGGCAACTGATTTTATTTACATAAGATTCAATTGAGAAAAATAAAAACCAAACAAAATAGCAAAAGAGAAGCTGCCAACCATAAAAAAATGACAATGAAAAATCACAGGGGGACCATGTTTTCATGACTTCTGCAATTACAAAGGAAAGTAGTAATAGTGGACATGTCACAGCCCAGCATAAATCTGCAGTGTTAAAAGATATGAAAAGTGCAAAACCAAAACAGGACATAATTCTCCCGTTTGAAGTTGTCATTATTTTTAATCTATACATTCTGTTTGGCAAGGAATCCTAAATAGTTTTCAATGTCATTGTTTATAAAATTTGACCAAGAAATAATAACATTAGAGTCCATCTATATGACTGTGATGCGTAATATTCCTTTTCTATTTTCAGGATCCTCTTTTACCTTTTATACTACAACTTGAATCAATGCAAATAGTCTTTAAGAAATATGAAGGAGGTAAAGTTCCCAATGAAAATAACAAAATAAGCTAAAGAGATAAAATTAGGTCCTTTGATTTAGGATGGAAAGAATTGAGCTTGTGTGTGTATTAACAATAAAAGAAAATTAGAAAGTATGTTCAGCTATATAGAGCTATAGAATGTTAATGTTCAAAGGGATATTAAAAGTTATTAATAGAGAATATCCTCCAATAAAATTCCTTACCCTATGACTAGTTAATTTTTGCATAAGTTTAAACTTAGTATTTCTATAATCACATAAGTCCATTTTGAGATAGCTCTAATTTTTAGGTAACCTTGCTTATATCAGGTCAAAACCTAATGCTTCAAGATTTTTCTCTCTCTTGTGTTTTGCTTCTTGGATGAAAAAAAGTTTAAATACAATTTCTTTTCCAAATAAATGAGATGCCAAAAAAGACATTTAGGATTTCTTTCCTTTAGTTTCAATTTTCAGTTTCCTTCAATCTGTCCTTGTTCCTTCTGAACTGGCTCTTCTTAATAGCTGAGTCATCCTGTGCAAGTCATTTCACCTGTTAGCTGAAGTCACCTCTTCTGTAAAAGGATGAAGTTATATAGTAGCTTTTACATAAGGTTGTCATAGGAATGAAATGAAATAAAGCATATAAACAATTTTTTGTAAACCCTAAGGCATCACATTGAGTCAGTGTAGTGGATAAAGAAGTGGACCTGAAGTTAGCAACACATGAATACATATCTCAAAAATCTACTTGTTGTGTGGGTCTTGGAAAGGTACTTAACCTCTGACTGCTTCATTTCCTCTTCCATATAATGGCAATAAGAATAATAGTATCTCTTTTCCAGGTTTGCTGCTATGATAAAATGAAATTATATTTGTAAAACACTTCCAAAACTTTAACATAATATGTAAATACAATTATTTATAGTACTGATTTTAGATATTACCAAATCTACATCTCTGTCTAGAAAGTATTATTATTAGGTTGTGGGAAGCTAGCTAGCCTAGTGGATAGCGTGCTGGTCCTGGCATCAGGAACACCCTGCTTCCTGAGTTCAAATCTGCCCTCAGGTACTTATTAGCTATATGACCCTGGGCAAATGACTTAACCTTTTTACCTCAGCTTTCTCATCTGTAAAATGAAATGGAGAAGGAAATGGTAAATTATCCCAGATGGGGTCATGAAGAGACATACATGAGTAAAACAACTGAATAACAATAAATTCTTAGGTTACCTCCATGTTCCCTTCCAGCTCTAAATATGAATTCTCTTTTAGTGTGTAATTCATTTGTTATCACAGTGGTCATCTCTTGGAATAACTCCAGTTTATCAATGTCCTTTCTAAAATGTGGCAGAACTTTACATAGTAAAGGCCAGAGACTCTAGTTCTGGACAGTATGCTTCTGTCAAATAATTCTTTATATATACATACATATATACACACACTTGTGTGTAAGTATATGTATGTATGCATATATGTGTATATATGTACATGTATGCATATGTATATCCACATAGATGCATGTATGAATATATACACACATAGATGTCCATGTGTATTGTCTATGTGCACATATGCACGTGTATAGATGTATGTGTTTACACACACATCTATACACATACACATATATGTGTATACACACAGGTGTTTTTGTATATGTCCATGTGCACATACGTTTATTTGGATTCCATAGAATAGTCATATAAACCTTACAGTCTCTTTTGTCCTTGAGGTTTTTTTTACATGAATTTTTGTCTGAAGCCAACTTTATACTTATTCTCCACATTTATTCCTACTCAGTTTCATTTTATTAGAATCAGACTTTTGGTTTACTCTGTAGAGATGATTTTAGTTCCTGCTTCTGTCATCCAGCAAATTGACATATGAGTAATTTCTCACAGCTTTATGCCACATGCAACCTTGATGATCTGGCAGCCTATGCCTTCATGCAAGTCACTGGTAAACATACAGAACTGAACATGATCAAGTACTGAGTCCTGTGGTATTTTACTTGATATCACTCTCAAGGATTACAATGACCCATTAATCACCCCTTTGGGAGTTCTGCCACTTGGCCAGTTCTGAAAACACCAAATGGTACAATGATGAAGTTCATCTCATTTTTATCCTGTCCAGAAGGATATCATTAGAGAGTTTTTCTTGCTTTGCTGATTCAGTTATTTTATGACTATGGCATTTCCCTTGTGATCTAATGCACTTGCCAAAAAATAAAAGGGTAAGGGAGGGTAAAGGAGGGTAGTCTGGTATGTCTTGTTCTTGACAGTCAATGTGGACTGTTCTTGTCTACTTCTTCCCATTCCAAATGTTCACAAACTATCCCTTCAAAAATGAATGACAGTGAGGAATTATTGAATATTATGAGCACTATCGTTTCATCAGTCCATTTCCTCTACTCTTTAAAAAATAGACTCTATTTGCCCATATCCAATAAGAAATATTGATACAATTATAAAAAAACTCTCGTTCATCCCCAAGAATAGGTTTAACTTTAAGTGGGATAAAGACAGCTCTAATTTAAAAACAAACCTTTATAATTTATGAAGTATTTTCCTCCTAAGAATCCAGGGAAATAATTAACATCAGTATTATTATGACTACGTTAAAGATAATGAAACTGAGGCTTAGAGAGTTTAAGCCATGTGGTCATCACACTCTACCATATTGCTCACCTATCAATATAAATTTAGGGCAAGGGTAGTTAAATTACTTTCCCAAGATTATACCTGCAAAACATAAGAGAACCAAGACTTTTGGCCAACATTCTTTGATACTACTAATTCTGTACAAGTACTATGTCACATCCTCACATGTCTTTATAAATGTAATATAAATAAATATCTGACAGATTCCTGAATATTTTCTTAAGATATTATAGAACTATGTATTTATTTTAAAGTATGTAGGAGAAACTTCCCTTAAGGAAGAAGGAAAGATTAATTCATCAAAATTTCATAATTACAATATAATCTAATGATTGAATTCAAAGAGATAATTTCTAGAACAACATAATCTATAAGAACTATATAGTAAGAATATCCCAATTTTAGTGTTTTACATAGAGGATCTTAAATGGCAGGAAGTAACCACTTTTAATGATTTCGGTTCAAGCTGCTTCATCCAGAACGGACTCTTGGTGCCCTAAGCATAATGCATCCGCTGTCTTCTGCTTTCACGAAAAGCACTGGAGTCCAACAGGATCAATTATATAATTTGAATGAAAGATTACTGTAAGATCCACCCCTTGTTCAGTTAAAGCCAAATTATTCAGTCACCAAACAAGGTCTCCTTTGGATGCCCATATATAGATGGTTCTTTGTTGTTTCTTTTATCCTTCAGCCCATTATCTTTTACTTACAGTATCTCCTAGAGAATAGGAAAGAACATGAGAGAGATGTATGATTGCTTCTTAAATCCAATACTGAGTATTAATGCAAGCTCATTATGGACTTCAGACTCAATATCTCTTAACGCATGTCATGCCAGACAAGAATGTTAATGCAGCCATAGACTCCATTAAGATAAAACTTCAGTCCAGTAATAAGGAGTTAAAAATATCATTGTATTCCATCCTTGTTTAATCACCTCTGTAGTATTCTGTATTATCCTGAGCAATACATTTTAGGAAGGTGTTTTTAAGCTTCATAGGGTACATAGGAGACATGGTGAGGTGAAGAACCTTGAGTTCTTTCCATGTGAAGACTGGTTGAAGGAACTGGGGATACTGAAGAAATTGGAAAGGATAAAACTCATGGCAGAAATGATAATTTTCTTTGGATATTTGAAATTTCATAAAAATGAGGATAAAGGACTGACAACTGAATTCAAAGTTAGAGGTAATAGATGAAAAGAGGACCATTTAAGCTTGACGTAAGCAAAGAAGAAAAAAATTCATAACGACTAGAGAGATATTCAAAAATATAAAAGACTGCTTCAAGAAGTAATGAATTCTCCTTCATTTGAAGCCTTTAATCCAAGGCTAAATGACATTTTATCACATACATTGTAGAGGATATTACTTTTCATTGTTTGGATTATTCCATTTCTGAAGTTCTTTGATTCTGTAATGTTACACCTTCTTACATTATGTAAGCATTGGTTAGCATCAGCAGTTACACTTAAATCTTAATTATTTTAATTGGATATATCAATTCCTCCCCTTTTCATTCTTCCTTTTGTCTTTTATTCTTGATTAGAATATAAACTCATTGAGGACAGGGACAATATTATTTGTTTGCACTGATATATACAACATTGAGTACAGTGCCTGTCTTTTAATAAATGTTCTGTCTACCTGTCATTCATCTTTCAGCACAGAAAGATTTTCAGGTTTTATAAAATATATATTTCACTTGAATACAATATATTCATTCACTTGAATACTCATAAATTTCATCATTACAAGCCATCATTCTGAAAGAATGGAATGTGAAAATAATGGTTATTCCTGAATGGCGACCAACAGATCTCTCTTCTATTTCTGCTCACATTTATTTTTAGGATTTATAATTTTTTTCAGTGAAGCACTGGGTATTTGCTTAACCTTGTCTTTTCAGTGTCATAATGACCTTAGCACAAAGCATAGTCTCAGTCATTTCATATTTTTTCATTCAATTTTGAAAGACATAATAAAAACACAGCACAGTATTTGACACGTAGAAGGTGATTAATAAATGCTTATCCTCTTTTCTTTATCTAAACATATATTCCAAAACTCACCAGTAAGTGATGCTTTCCCAGTCCGGTCTCTACAATTGATACCTAGGCTGCTCACATTAAGTAAGTCAAATTAAGAACTTTATAAATTTACTGATAACATAGCTTTTCCGAAATTAAACAAATGAAAATAAAGAATAAGAAATATAACATTTATTTTATTGATATAATGAAATTGACATAATAAAACAAGGTTTCATATACTTACATGTTGCTCTTATCTGTTTAGGAGAACTGTTTTAATCTTCTACGAAAGAAAAGGAGAGAAAAAGAAAGAAGGAAGGAAGGGAAGAAAGAAAGAAAAATAGAAAGAAAAGGGAAAGAAAACTTACATGTGGTTTATATAAGTCATAAATAGTTTCATCTATTTATTAGGAGTGATAATTTTGAAGAGTTGAAAAAAATTTATCCTTAATTAACCTCCTTGTAACTAAATTTGAGATTCCACACATAAAATAAAGTAGAGAAAATGTAAAGGAGGACTGGTCACATGGACACCAGAAAATTACATTCATACATCTTAGAAACAAAACACAGACTTCCTTGAAGAATAAAAGTGTTTTCTTTGTATCTGTTTGAACTCAGAAGATTAAGACTGAATATTGAACTTGAAAGCTTTTGTTCACATAGGCCAAACATAGCACTTCTCCATCCTTCTTTAACTATAATCTTAATCTTTGCCTCGTGGAACAATTTGGTTGTATAAGGACAGGTAATTGCATCTTGTTTTCCTCTAGGGATCATCAGTTTAGTAACTTGTTACTTGAAATTCTGGCCTCCACAGCTGTGAAGTAGAAACTAACTGATAGTCCTGGGTGATTTGTACTGGGAAAGGCAGGTAATGGAGTCAAATTTCTGCTGTTTCCCTTTAGAGGAATGAGAAATAGAGGGGAACAAGCCAACATTATTTCTTTATTGTAAGTAAGGATAAAAGATGTCTTCCTTTCTCAATTTCCAGTGGCAGAGTCTGCAAGATCTTGAATGAAACCTTTATTGTTGGCATTCATTGAAGAAGGAATTCAATTTCATACTATATAGAGTGAGTCAAAGATATTGCATTTGATATTCAGGAAAATGAGGAGGGTTATGTGCACTAGAAAGGTAAAGAGAAGGATTCCCTAAAATATTTGGAATAAAAATTATAAACTGAAAACATATCAAAAATGAAGGTAATACTTTGAGTCTTTAAGTACTACTCTAATTTTCATTGGTGTAAATGTTACTTATATGAAACTCAAAGTATTATCAACTTGCATATTTAGTTCAGTCACAATTAGGAAAATTATCTCTCCAGTTTTTCAGAAAGCTTTTGCAATATCAACAAGTTAGTGTCATTTAAACTTAGTGGTCTTATTTTGTATTTGTCCTGAAAAGAAAGTCAGTTACAAAAAAGAGAAGTTTGAATAATTTTATCTCTGATGAGAATTGCTGTGAATGGTAGAAAATGTTTAAGATTATTAACTTCAAAGAATAAAAATGCACCACACTACTTAAAGTTTAATTTAAATAGGGTATTTGGAGAGGCAACTAAGGGGTGTAGTGAATAGAGCACTGTCCCTGGAGTTAGGAGGACCTGAGTACAAATCTGACCTCAGACATTTGACACTTACTAGCAGTGTGACCTTGGGCAAGTCACTCAACCCCAATTGCCTTACCTCCCCTCTCCATAGGAAAAAAAAAGAAAGAAATGTTTGGGAAAGAAAATAAAAAAGTCAAATAAAACTAAATGATTCTTTTAAAGCATAAAGTGTGTTTTTTTCCACTTTTAAAGCGTTATAAGCATAAATAGAAAAAGGAAACATCAAATGTTAGGAAGATAGTTTTACAAATGGAATATTGGTTTTTTTATAACATTAGTGACAATTTTCTTCAAATAAGATGCATTCCATTTTAATCCACATGAAATAAAATGAGCAAAGGTACTTAGGAAGATATATCATAAAAACAAAACAACATTGAGAGATAAGGATTACTCTGTTTCCTGCATCTTCAGATAGTTCTTCAAAATATGATTCAGGCTTTTGAATTTGAAAGGAATCATGGTATACTATTTAGATGTCAGCAAAATAGCTCTGGAAAAAATGAGTACTATGCTATGAATTTACACTATACTCTATGAGGGTAAGACAATGGGCCTGATGACAGCAGACTGAAAAGAATCTGAATATATTCTACCACCCCTTTCTAGTTTCCTTTTATTTAGATTGCATGAAAATTTGTGTACATAAAAGGTGATTCAATGATTTGCTGATGAAAAAAAGTCAGTTAATTCAAGGATTTGTTCAAGGATTTATATTTCTTCCTACAGAATATTG
>CM053771.1:414291237-414316984 GCA_028658325.1 Potorous gilbertii | reverse complement strand
TATATACATATACATGAATATTTATATCTATAAGCTTTCTAAAAGTGACTGAGGATGTTATATAATGAACTTTATAATCTAAATCTAGTCCTTCCTTGGGATTAGTTTCAGTTACTGGAGCTCCAAACAAAATGATTTGGCTGACTGTTAGACATAGTCATCTTACCAAGAATTTCATTTGACAATGGGTGAATTTAGAAAAAAAATATATTTTTATTTCACACTATTATCTGACAGGTGACTTGGCCTCTACCCCTTCTACAAAGGGCAAGAAGCAAGCACATGTTAAGTTAGTTACAAGATCCTTCTTATACTTCATCCACATTTGAATTTCCCAGCTTGCTCTCCATTGACTAGATGCAACCTGAACCTTCCACTTCATATTCTCCTCTCTAATAAGTTCTGCTTCAAACAGCTCACTAAACATCCATACAAGCTTCTGGCCTTTTACCTGATCAGAAGCCTGGATATGCTAGGTCAAAACTGTCATTAAAAAGAGTCACCTCTGATACATTCTGCTCTCACTCAAAGCTGGGAGGTGTTTTAATCCCGTGAGAGGAGAATTCCTCCTTTTTTTCCCTGCATTGACTAAAACTCAGGAATATATGAATTTTTGTTGGAGGAACTATGCATTTTAAGGGGCCTGTCTGAGCAAACAGGTCTACTTAGCTCTTTTTTGAATTCTGCATTTTCATTGAAGCTTTCTTCTGTAGGGTAAGCAACAAACAAATAGGCTTGTTCTTTTTCTCCCCATTCCCAAGAGCAATTAATAAGATCTTTTGGAAGAAGCCCATGCCCAGGTAAAATATATCCTAGGCAACAACGCCAAAAGATTTCATAGATCTTAGGGACTTATTGAAAGTCCTCCCTAAATTCAAGAAATGACAGCAGCCAGGTCAGTGATGGGATAGTAAGAGTTTTTACAGAGGCAGATATTTACTTGTTCACATGGCCCAGAAAGGGAAATCATTGAAAATATTCTTGAACCCAAAATTTTTGTGTGGTGGCAGAGGCATCTTGATTATCAAGGCCGGCATTAATGCCAGAATCCTGACATTGTCAGAGAATGAACAATTGCACGTGTATGTATATGTGTTTGAAGGGGGAACAGTAAGGTTAATTTCAGATTCTAAGCAATCCCACATTTGAGAGTACCTGAACAGCATTCCTCTTGGAAAAAGAGGAGGATAAACTATAAAGAACCAAAGCTATAGCATCAGAATCTGACCCGGGATGAGGCCTTATCACCTCTTGCTTATTATCATTAGTGATGAAGACTGTGTAAGGCACCAAATGGAAAGGGTAATGCCTGTCTAGCAACTCGGAAGTTTGTTTCTCTTAAGGAAAAGCTTAACCATAGTCTGTACTCGGTCTGGGAGGTATATGTACTATACTGAAGAAAAGGTGAAGATTCACTAGAATGTTAGAGTGTAGCATGATAAGCAATTCCAAGTTCAATTCCTTTACTAAAGGAGTTTATGGGGCTATTGTGAATGTTATGTATGCTCTCTATATCTGTTAAAATATACCTATAAGGCCTTTCCATCTTCTGCATTCTTCTCTTGTGTAAAATAAAAGCTATTCAATAGCTGAGAAGCACGTACAGGACCTTATAATTGTGGAAACCCAATCATGTGTGATGGGAGCAATAACCTAAGCATCTTACCATTCAATTTAGGCTAGTTTTTTTTTTCTTAAAAGATGTTGAAAGTGGCTTTGAGATTCGTTAGCTCAGACCTTTGATTAATAATGACCTTGGACAGAGCTGCTAATTACCTTGATACATAGCAGTCAGGACTTCATAGTGATTCATCCTTTAGTTTAGGACCATAGACCGACAGCATAAGCCTCACTAGCGACTTGTACTAACTTAATACATGTTTTATCTGGGATCAATATTCCTTCCCTATCTGAGTGTGATTTCAGATTCTCATTGCAGTGTGTTCTAGTTGATAGCTACCTAGCCTAGGAAGAAGGAGGATTTGGATTCAAGTCTTGCTTATGATACATGTTACTTATGTATGAATATAATTTTTCTGTGTCCTAAGGAACTCTCTAAAACTTTATGCTGCAGAAAAATTACTTTTCTATATCAGTGCAAGCCTTTGACAAACTAAAAATCCCAAGTATTGGTGAAAAATTGAAGGCCAGAACAAAACAATGGAGAGAAATCCTCTGAAGATAGATAGGTAGATGACAGAAAGATAGCTAGATGATAGAAGGACTGAGACAAAGGGACACAGAGAGACTGAAAAAAAGAGACTGAGATGAACAGACAGACTTGTGGATGAGCTGTCATGAACATTGTATGATGAGTCTTTTGGCTTATTTCCATAAAGAATAAAAAAGAAAAAAAAGAGAGAGAGACCATATTGATTTTATTTTTTTAATTACACTTGTAAATGTGTCCAGAGTCTATTATGTGATGGGTGAAATCTGATAAATAAGAATAAATAAGTGAGTTTACGGGAGGACTGTCTCAAGGCAACCTTAAGAGACTCAAGTTGCCAAATAGACACAGAATAGCTGGTTCTAGACAAACGCTAAAACTGAAATAAATCTCCTATCAATGTACACTTTTGATGAATATTTGATTATTGCATTCCAAAAAAATGCTCGTTTATTCAGACCAAAAATAGCGCCCTGTCTTATTTTAGAAGGAAATAAACCATATACGACTGAAAGAGAATTAAATTAAATAAATAAAATTTTTAAATGTAGTGCTGAAATGCAAAAAATACAAAAATATCAAAATATTGCTACTTGAGATATTTATTTGTTTTGAACCTTTATACTATCAACTTTTTTCTGCTATTTGGAGTTTGCTTATTTTTCACAAGCTATAATGCAGAAAAAAAATCAGCATGATTTCAGATTTCTTCTCAAAAAGAAGTATTTTTCATGCCAATTTTATTGCAGTAGTTTTATTTGTGTCCAAGATCAAGAATGTAGGTACTTTAGAAACATCTCAAGTGTCACGATGGATATATTACTCGATAGTTGTACTGGTCCATACCAGACTTTAGGAAATTTCTCTTCTGGATTCTTCAACATAAGCCAATAATTTTCCAAACAAGTACAGAATCACATAATTCAGATTTTGTTGGGTCTTCAGGGGTTACCTAAGCCAACTTAGCCATTTTCTGATTAACACAGCTATGGTCTTAGACATTCACTAACTGTATGAACTTGGACTTGTCACTTAACCTCGGTTTGCCTTAGTTTCCCCAGCTGTAAAAATTGGGATGACAATAGTAGCATTTTCTTCACAGGGTTTAATTATTAACACAGTGCCTGGCACAAAATAGATACTATATAAATGGTATTTCCTTTTATCTTATGATCCAAAATATTGGATTTCTTTTTCTCTAGTTCTTTTTCTATGCCCACGTGACAAACAGGAAAACAAAATGGGAAATACTTTGAGTCAGTAGATGTGAGAGAGCCCTTGAAGATGGAACTTGGGGAAGACAGAAATAGCAATCAGAGAATTTCCAGTTCAACAACAGGGACTATCCAGGGTCTGCTACAAGGTCCCTTGGATGTAGCACTTCTATTCTGAGATGTATCTCCCTTTCCTTAGCCATGCAAATAAGTTTTTCTAAATGAGTTTCAAGGGCTTCTGATACATTTGGGTGAGATAAAATTCCTGGAACTGATTTATAAAGGTACAAAACTAGTCATGCTCAGGAATGATTGCATGCCAATGCCGGGGATGATCCTCTAGGGTCTGGTGATTTAACACCACTGTTTACTGAAATGAAAAACTGCCAGGCCAGAGGTAGAGCCTATTAAAGGTGCTGAGTTATCTACTTTCCAAAATAACAGCTCAGAGTTCTTGAGATATACCATTGCAACTCAATAACTACCTTCAATATAAAATTTAAAGTGTATAAGTAAGCTTGTAATATCTAGAGAAAAAATCTGGGGATTTGATTTGGCCACACAAGTAAAGTTTACCATGCTTAGTAACATTAAAAGGCCTGATTGAAGACTTTTAAAGGCTAATGTAATAAACTGCATGACCTTATTGGTATCTGAGTCAAAATGAGATATATCCAAGGAGTGTTTACAGGGACTTGGAATAACTAACTCACAAGCAGTAACAAAATGTAGAGATGTTTATGGATATAAAATGATGAAAACCAGTAATTGTATGGACAGTGACTAGACTTTTTGAAGTACCCTCTTTTGGCCTACAGAATGGGCTAAGAATAGTCAAATCTTATATTATTGGCCAAAACATTCTAATTTCCAGAATCTGTTGAGCAAAATAGAGGCCCTTTCTTCTGTTAAATTTTATTCTGATCTTAAAAAGAAAACATTGTATCTCACCTTTTATTTAATTATTTTTATGGTTATAGCTTTAAAGGCATTCATTTGTATTGCCAGGTACATTGCACTGAGCTATGTTAAAAATTAAGGTGATCTCTCCATAGGTGACAAGATACATCATAAAAGCAGGAAACAAGAAGTAATTTCCAACAATTATATACACTCAAGAAGTGGCATAAAATGCATGTATAACCACAAAAAAAAGTGGTCTTTTATACTGGGATCAAAGAATACTAAATGAAACTAAAAACAAAAGAGTTCAAGTAATCCTTCCTAAAAACTCTGTGATAGAATGTAGACAAAAATGTCTTTGGAAGAGTGATATTCTGAGCTAATGTAAGAAGTACCAGTGGTCACTCATCAGTAAGGAAATTTACTTAATCATAGCAGAAGTAGGTTTTTCAATAAGGATAAGAACTTAGGATACCTTGAGTTGATTTACCTGAGTAAAGCTCCCTTTTATTTCTGTTGCCCATCATGATCCACAAGCATGGGAGAGGTATCTAGAAATCCTCATGGTTGTTTTATACTCAGCCAATTAGGAAGTGATATCATTAGTCTGAATCTTTAGACCCACAAGACAATCAAGTTTTGCAGTGAGTCTCAATACGTTTTTAAAATTTGCATGAATACAGTGATTAAAATATTGATTCTATCACATTTGTATTCAAGAATTTGAAGGATCATCACATGGAAAGTCAAATAATTTAACCAACTTTTCTTTTTTTATGCACCAAATACCATGCTAAGAATTAAGAACTCAAAGAAAGATAAAATCAATCCCTGGCAAAAACAGCCCTTATCCTCAAAGAGGAGACAAAACGCAAGTAACCACACAAATAAGATATATATATATATATATATATATATATATATATATATATATATATATATATATATATATATGTAGGACAAACTGGAGATAAACTCAGAGTAAAATCACTAGTGTAAAGGTGAAACAGGAAAAGTTTCTTGTAGAATGCTGTATTTTATCTGAGACTTGAAGGAAGTCAGGGAATAAAGAGAAAAGTAGTGATGAATCATAAAATAACAGGTATGGAGGTAAGTCAGGGAAAATGCACAGTCATGGAGTGCCTTGGAAAGAAGCTCAACCCAATGACCCCTATGTTCAAGGTCACTGAATCAGAATATATGAGAGAGGAAAAATCTTATAAAACTGGAGAGAGGGCAAGTGATGAAGGGCTTTAAAAATCAAACAGAAGATTTTATTTTCCTTACTGGAGGTATTAGGTAGCCATTGGAGTTCATACTCTAATATATTTCCACAAACTGCACTGCTTGGTTTCTATCCATTATCATTGGTTCCCTACCCCGCCTCCCCAACTCCAAGAAAAACTTAGCACTGGAATATGCATCACTTAGAAATTGCTTCAACTTTGAAATTTGTAACTCATCAGTAACCTCAGATGCTTTCCCCACTGTGTTGGAAGCTTGGAAAGCAAAGCAAAAATCTCCTCCCAAAGGAAAAGCTCATCCAGCTCATTATTTCCCATCAGATTGGTTTCACCTGAGTGGCTTCACCTATAGCATCATCATGCTCCTACATTGGGTATTCTCTTGGCTTTTTTATGTTATTGGTCTTAGATTGGGAGCTCCTTAAGATGTGGAGCTGTTTTTTTTCTTATTTGTGTTGATGGAGCTTAGCACAGTACCTACCATATGCTTCATAGGACATGTGTATTACATTGCATTTCATTTTATGTTGCTTGTCCTTTGTTCTTGAAGAGGACCTTGGCATCAGGAAGGGGATGTCATGATGTGCAAGTGAATTGATTTAAGTGAGGGAGGGCTGTGCAGAATCACCAGCCATCCTTTCTCCTCTTGAATCATGAGTTCAATGCAAGATACAGATAGGAGGACTGTAGATGGACCTGGATGCAGTGTGAGACCTTGGCCTTTTTAAGCTAAGTTTTTTCCTAGGTTTCAGTTGACTGAGCCAGTGCCCATTTAATGATTAAAACTAAATAATAAGTAGCAGGGAAAATGGACTCTTTTACCTGGTCAAAAAAACAATCAATCTGGTAGGGGAAAACCCTAAGGATTTCTTGACCAAAACAGAAACAATTACTATTTACATTCACTCTGAAGCAACTGGGCCAAAACAATGACCACTAAGTGGGGCTAGGGGTGAGACCTAGAATGGGTACTAGAATGACTTGGAGCTACAGGAGGGAAAGGTAAAAAAGGAAATGAAAAAAGGCAGTTTAGGTTCGCAAAAGTATTTTAACATCAATTTGCAGGAGAGGCTCATGGTTGTAAGCTGGAATTGACTTTAGAGATTATACAGTCTTACTTCATCTTATAAGTTATATTATTTAACATTTTTATAGTATTTTAATGTTTACAATCGGTTACCCCCTTTATGGCTGAGCAAACTGAATTTTTGTAAATTTCCTAATGTCAGACAGCTTCACAGTCAAGATCTGAAAGTATCACCTAATCAAGTTCCCTTGCTCCCTTCAGGTTTTAGCTGAAATCCCACCTTCTGCAACATATGTTTCCTATTCCTTCTTAAAGTTAGTACCTTCCAGTAAGTCAGTAAACATTTCTTAAGTACCTAGTATATGCTAGGCATCCCCTGACACTACCCCCAGTTTACCTGTGTATATTTTGTTTGTATGTGGTTTGTATAGTTTCACCCATTTGAGTGTGAACAGAGAAGGTATTTTAGCTTTTCTTTTCATATTGAGTACTTATCAATGTCTAGCACAGATTAGGTCCTTGGGAAATGCTAGCTGATTATCTTACTGAATTTATTAAGTCCTTATTATATTCCCAGCAGCTAGGGTAGAGCCTAGAGTTAGGAACACAAGAGTTCAAATCTGGCTTCAGACAAGTACTAGCTGTGTGACCCTGAGTAAATCATTGCACTGTTTGTTTTAGTTTCTCATCTGTAAATTGAACTGGAGAAGGAAATGGCAAATCAAGGTATCTTTGCCCAGAAAAACCTAAAAGGGGTCATGAGGAACTGGGCACAACTGAAATGACTGACCAATTGATGAGGCACTAATGATGGACCCCTAAAAGGCCCTGGACTTTACTACATGACTGAGGTCTCTGGTGTTTGCCTGGTGTATCCCACCCTTCCCAGTCCATAATTCTTTCAACTGCCCACTCATTGTGGCTCTCATGATCTCCACCTGGTCACACCCTAGACCACCACTCTTTAATTGCATTTAGACCCCTTTCTCTGCTACCTCCTAGCCACCCCAGACTACTTGGCCACTCCTAGTTCACATCCTGATCCTCCCACAATCTTTGTGTAAAACACATCCATCTTGCATTCATTAAAGTGGTTGGATTCCTTAAACTTCTGACTCATGTGTCAAGACAAGTTTCATAAATAGTGTTGTTTCTTAAAAGACCTGCCTGCTTCTATTGTCTCTGACTGAAAGAATGCTTGAGTCAAATTCTTTCAAGGCAGGACTCATATCTTTTGCTCCTGAACTTTGGGGTTCCCAGTGTCCCTAGATTACAACACAGCAACCACAAACTATGTTCTAGGTCTTGTATTAAGTGTTGTTGGAATTAAAAAAAGAAAAAATGAACAGTCGTTGTTCTCAAACAGTTCCATTCTAATGTTGATGAACAGGAGATAGGCCAACAGAGTTGATTTGAACCCAGGTCTTGTGGTTCTACATTTAGTGGTCTTTCTGATGGGGTTCAGACTCTAGGAACTTCCTTGGCCTCTCCTTGAATCCTCTCACTTAATCTGTCTTTTCTAGCCTGGCACTCCATTATCTGTTAGCTCAGGAATGGCCCACCTGCTTCTCACCCCAGTCCTCCATTGTCTGATACCTCCCAATTGCCACCAGCTGTTTAACATCCACCTTTGATTACATCTTTAGTTACTCCAGTCCCATCAAGATCCACCTTGGACCCCTCCTCCCAGACTACTAAACCACCCCCAGATCCCTCCCACAGTCTTTCTGTATATAAATTCCATCTCACTTCCGTGAAGGCATTCAGATTCAATCCAGTTCTGATGCTGTCTAGCTGAGATTCTACCTGACCTGCATATTGATACAAATATCACAAATGGTTAGGCTTCTTAAGAGTCCACCCAATATGAAGAATCTTTAATAAACTTTGCTTTATTTTGGCTGAAAGAAAGCTTGATTCTAATTCATTCAGCAGGACCCAGTGTGTCAGTATTTGGGGGTCCCAAGAACTCCAAACCTCAACATTATGGTTCCCTGACCTCATCATTTTCATTACACTAAACAGGCTCTAAATGTTATTACTTGTGGTTTCCTTTGTAACTGAACATGCAATACTTCTTTTGATAACCGGATGTTGTAGATCAGAGGCATCAAACTTGCTGTAAGCCACAAGCAGCAACAAAATTCTCAGATGTGCTCTAAACAAAATGAAATGTAATCTGGAAATATTTAACAAATTTTAAAAAATGCAATAAAACATAAATAACTTTAATTTGTAATTTTATAAAGTCAATAAATGGCCAGTATGGTCACCACTGTTATAGAAGAAGACTACCTTGGAGTTGATAATTTTTGTCTTGGTCATAAATTTTTCCAGATTAGAGAATGATAATATGGGAGAGAATGGCTATGTTGCTACTTCCATAATAGAGTGCTAGGATTCTCAGAGCATTTAGCCTTTCTTAAGATATTTTCTCTTGTCTTATTCGAAGAAGAAAATCTGGGTATGGTGAAAATTAGGTTTTTCTTTCCTATGTATTTTAAGGTGATACATAGCAGTGGCTATGGTCAACAGAGTCAAACTGGGCAGGGCTTTGTGATTAGACAAACTTGAAAAAGATAATCTCAGCAAGGGATCAGGATTTTCATTTATTCATCCATTCATGCAACAAATCTTATTAAACACCGTAACAGCACAGACCCTGGCATACACAACGAGGGCCTGTGGTACAGGTTCTTAGATGTGCTTTTTCCAAAAGGAAAGCAACTTTTGAGGGGCCAACAATCTTTTAATCAAGTACACATATCCTTCACTTAGTTCAGGGGAAAATGTCAGCATCCTGAACTTCACAGAAAACAGAAATTACAAGCAGAAATTACACACAGAAAGACCAACAGACAGGGCTTCCACCTGTCTGATCATAGACAATATATATCATCACCAAAGAGAAAGCTAGTAGTAGCTACCTAGAGTCTCTTCTGGCACAAGAATCTTCTTTTATATATATATATATATGTATATATGTATATATATATATATATATATATATATACATATATACATATATATATATATATATATATATAATTTTCTGGGCTGGAGGGCAGGACCCTCAATGATCCAGTGCCTCACCAGAAATTAACAAAAGATAACTAAGGCCTATTAATGATTAAATTAATTAATAATTACAGATCTTTAACTGTTCCCCCTCACACACCATTTACATTACATTATTCACACTGTACTTTGTAGCTGCCCCCATAGTGAATGGAGCACTGGATCTGGAATCAGGAAGACCTGAATTCGAATCCAGTCTCAGAAACTTCCTAGTTGTGTGACACTAGTTAAGTTACTTTTGTCATATATAAAATCGGGATTATGATAACACCTATCTTCCAGGGTTGCTGTGAGGATAAAATTATATCTATCTGTCTATCTATCTATATCTATCTATATATATATATATATATATATATATATATATTTATATATGTGTGTGTATGTATATGTATGTATATATGGATGTATGTATATGTGTATATGTATATATGTGTGTATGTATATATGTTTGTGTTGTCTATAAAATGAGATAAAATTTATATAGAACTTATATAGTTATGGCTAACTATGGCAAAAATGATTAACTCCAAGTTAGTATTTTTCTACCACACTGGTGGCCATCTGTGGATTAAAACAATACAAATTAAAGTTATCTATGCTGTATTACAGTTTTTAAAATTTTGTTTAATATTTCCAGATTAAATTTCAGTTATTTAAGCCACATCCGGGACTTTTGCTGCTACTTGTGACTTGCAGCAAGTTTGATGCCCCTGATCTACAAAGCCTGTTTTCAAAAGGAGAAGTGTTGCATGATCAGTTACAAGGGAAACCACAAGCAGTAAAAATCTCATTTTATCCTTCCAACAACCTTGGAAGGTAGGTGCCATTATAATGTCCACTTGATGCAAGTGATTTACCCAATCCACAGCTAGGAATTTTTTGAAGCTAGATTTGAATTCAAGTCTTCCTGATTATAGAACCAGTGCCCTATTCACTGCAGTACAGCTAGAAAGTACAGTGAATACAGTGCAGAGTTTGGAGTCAGAAAGACTTATCTTCCTGGGTTCCAATCTGACCTCAGATATTTATGAGCTGTGTAATCCTGGAAAAGTCACTTTACCTTTTTTGCTTCAGTTTTCTCATCTGTAAAATTAACTGGAGAAGGAAAAGGCAAACCATTCCAGTGTCTTTACCAAGAAAACCCCAAATGGGGTCCTGAAAAATAAGGAAACAACGAGAATACTACCAACTAGCTGTTTCTGTTTCAACAACTACTCATGGATTAGTATAATTAAAACTTAGTAGATTAGATGTAAAAAAAGGAAAGAGGAGGGTCAGACAGTATTTGTTGATTAGGACTGGCTAGCCAGTCACTCTTAACGAATTGGTTGCAATTGCGGCATTTTAAAGAGAAAATATTATGTTATTCAGATCATTTATTTCCTCCTAGTATTTTCATGGTTCTATTTTCTTCTGTGTTATCTTTACTGTATATTTGAAAGTCTTAGCAAGAATTTTTTTTCAAGCAGCCCTTGTACAGTTCTGCCTATAGACAATAAACCTAACCATTTGAGTTCTTGATGTTTCTTCTAACTCTACGATTCAAAAGAGCGCTTTTCATTGTCTATATATTCAAAGCACACAAATGCTCAAATAGATCTGAGCCTTAAGATTCTGCTTGTGTGGGGCTATCTTCTAAATGTGGCTCAACATTCATTCCTGCCATCTAGTCCTATGATTGGACTCAGGGCTAAATAAATAACAATAGTTGGAATAACAGATGTGACTATTTAGATTTAACAAGATGGTTATTGAACATTTAATTAAAATCAAAGTGATAATAAGGACATATTTCCTGAGGTTTAATCAAGTTGTAAAACATTCCCAATCTACTAAAGAACCCATTCAATGATAATTTAACATGTTTAAATACATGTGCGTGCATATATATAAATGAACATGTCCATATATGTGTGTATACTATATACATACATATGTGTAAATATGTGTATACTCTATAAATGTACATATGTGTGTTTACATATATATGTAAATATATATGTATGTATGTATACATATAATATGCTTTTTTCTGTTCAGATTACCTGAAAAGACAATATAATTTAGGATTACTTGGCTTAGTGAGGTAATCTTTAAGGGAAAAGTCCAAGCATCATAGTATGTAGCATCTCTTTTTACTTCAGTTATCATTTTCTAGTCTAGCATTTAAGGAGAAAGCAGAAGATGTAGTGGAAAGCACAGTGGAATCAAAAGGTCTGGCCCTAAACTCTAGTCCTGAGTCTTTCCCTAATTGAGTATATTATTGTAGCTGTTGCCAATTTCGCTAAGTCTCAGTTTCCTCATCTTGAAAACAGTGGTTTGAATACAATGATCTCTACATTCCCTCTCTCTTGTAACAGTTTGTGAATCCTACCTCTGGCTACCTCCTGTTTGGAGCCTCAGTGTAAGAAATAGTGAAATAGTCTAAGGGAATTACAAAATATTTTAACAACAAAAATGTCTATAATATCATTGCAAAATTTGAAGTGGCAATAAGTTTGGGTTTTAGGGGTAAAGAGTTGAAAGAACATCTGGAGATGCTGAAATAACCTGCATTCATTTATGTTATTTAAGTTGTAAAATCATATTCAGTCTTGACCCACTCAGGAAATCTAACATAAACGTCCTGCTGATTTTGACAGTCATACAGCAAAAACACCCTCTAATGAGCATTTAATAGTCACCAAAAGTTTTGCATTAAGTACAAAGCCCTTTTGATTACTTATTCCACTAATTTAAAGTAAATGCTTTTACAGATGGCATCTGTTAGGCCGCAGAGCGTGTGCTGCATTCATATGTAGTCATTGGAAATAGATTCCAGCTTTGGTATAAAGATTGTACAGGAAAGATCAAACACGAAACACTGAGTAAACATTTACCAGTGATATATTTTTCCTCAAATCTCTTCATAAATACTTATCCAATAACAAAGTACAATGCTTAGAGTTCACGTAGTAATTTAGAAATACCTTGGCAAATTAACACCTACAACAAAATGATCTAGGGAAAGAAACTTAGCTCCCTATTTGGTTTCCCATCTTCCCTGAGTATAGAAGAATATAATATTTCAATCCTCTTCAAACTGTATTATATTGCAAACATGAGAAATGCCATGAAATGCTTTCAGATGTTCCAGCCTATCAGGAAAATAACAATGACATATTAGAATGAAAAGCCAAAGAAAAGTCAGATATTACCTTATAGATAGATGAGTCTACATTTGTGTGTGTGTTTGTATGTGTTTTAATTATTTCCATAAGATATCATCTGATGTTATACCAAAGGTTTATCTTCAATGGAATGAATTAGGATAATTATGTGGAATGACTGAATTTATAACTAGAAAATGTCTTATTCTAGGTGAATGTGTCATAAACCAGGTTGTCGCTGTACCTAAGTTACTTCCTGTTAGCCAAGTTGGGAAGCCTCCTTCTGGTCGATAGGGTATGAATTAGTGTGGCAGTTTTCTTAATGGTTCTTCAGCTACTTGGAAGAGTTATTGAGCCTCCAGATTGCTAATAGGCTATAGCTTAGAAATTGGGAGAGTCTAGTTCATAAAGTATTGAATTTGGTCCTTCTGACGTGTAAGTTCCACTCTGGTTGTAAGTTTCATACCTCTCCAGGCATATCAATGAAGTCTCCACAGATGCCAAATTTATAGCTAGGAAAGAAATAGCAATGGCACTGTGAAAATCTGATTCTAAATTTAGTAAGACAGGGGAATGTTATAAATATTTGCAGTATTGTAATTGTGCAACACTGATCCCTAATGTCATTTTTTTAAAATATGCAGTGAAACTACATTATAACAGTGCTGTAGATGGATACGACTAATGTGTAACCAGTCTATTAATTTATGTCAAGGATTTATATTATTAAATTGAATAGGATTGTTGTATTTAGAAGAGCACCTTAAGACCTTAGAGACCTAGTCAAAACTCATTTATTTTTCAGATGAGTGAAAGAGATCCAGAGAAGTTAAGTATTATTTCTCTAACATCACAAAGGCAATAAATTACAGATTGGAATTTAAACCCAGGTATTCTAATCCACTTTTTTTTTCCGTTCTGTATATTGTTTCGCAAATATAAAAAATAAAGTTATATTAACCATTTTCCTTTAAATTCAAATTTTAGTATTCTAAATTGTATTTTATCCTGAATAATAATTGCTACTCCATTAGTATCTTTCCTTGATGCCTCATTATAACATAAAAGTGATTCTAGGTGTTTGTCATATCTAAGTATACTATCATCAGTTCTTCTACATACCAGCTTGTTCTTTTCATTGATGCTGTGAAAAGAATAAAAAAACACTGTATACAGTTAGACAAATCTGGACAGATTCCATTAGAGTTTAGAGAAATGTACCACATTCAAGGAGGAAAAAAATAAGCAATTAAAAGCTAATTCTGCTTTGGTAAATCTGCATTAACCAAGCAAAAAATTACTAAACTGTATATATACCCTTTGCCTCAACTAGGCTTATATCTCAAAGAGATGGAAAAAAAGAAAAACACAAATATATGAAAAGAAATATTTATAGCAGCTCTTTTTGTGGGTGACAAAGAATTGGAAACAGGATGTTTTCTCATATTGTGGAACGGTTGAATCAATTATAATATATGAAAGCAATATTACTGTGCTATAAGAAATGACAAAATAGAAAGTTTCAGAGGAAACTTAGATCTTGATAAAATGATACAGAGTGAAATGAGCAGACCTAGAAGCAAAATTTACCCAATGCCAGTGGTATTATAGTTTTAAAGTCTTCAAAAACTCTGATAAATGCAGTGATAAAGCACCAGCTCATAAGCCAGAAGGTAAAGCATTCATCTCATCTCCTACAAGAGAGTCTAATCATGTATTTCTAGGCATGATCAATGTGGAGATTTGTTTTGCTGGTCTTCATATTTATGATTTTATTTTTCTGTTGTTGTTATAGAAGGAAGGCAAGGTATGGATAGGAAAAGCATATAAAATAAATAAATAAATTTATTTTAAAATGTTTTATTGATTACACCTCTTTGACTAATGGGCTAACCATACCTTTTCAGAGAGAATCTGAGTTGAGATACTAAAGGCTACCCATTCTCTGAAATATATAGTTTCACACTTCTCCAGTACTAATTCTAGAGTTGATTGGAAAACCTAGCCAGGGTAAGCAGGGGACTTTCCAGGGCCTAGTCTTCTGGAGAATAAATGACAAGCAATGTTAGCTGGTGGTTAAATAAAAAATAATCAAAAGGACAGAAGTTTTAGTTTAGTATGTATAGCATAATAAATAAGCAAAAACTAATTAGGCAAGAATAATTCACTAGCTAGATTTGTGCAATCTGACATGAACTAATGGTTTACCTTTACATAGCTCTTAAGATTTGTGAAGAACGGTTGTCATTTCAAAGCTGTGGTTAATGCAATGTTGTCCAGTGGAAATAGCACTAATACTAGACTCGGAGCACTCACCTAGGATCAAATCTTGTCTCTGACCAATTGTATAAATTTCCCTTTCTTGGCCTTGGTTTCTTCATCTGTTAAAAAAAGTTCAGTAATGTGATTTCTGAAGTCCTTTCTAACTCTGTGATCTTATAAATACTTGCAAATAGAAATACTTTGATGATTTTATAGATTAAATCCAAAGATGAAAAATAGTTTATCCAGAGTTACATAGCCATCAGCCCAAGTCTGGTATCCAAATACAGTATCCTTCACTCTACAACCTATTGTCTTTCAATAGATATGACTTTTATGTGAACTAATTACCTCCTCTCTTGTTCAGCTATAAGTTAAAATAATTTATTTAATTATATTTTAAACATAGTGGTAACCTGCTATGTCATGTTTCATCAGCTTATTGGACTATATTTCAAGATAGTCATATCATATTACTATTGCAGGACATAAATTAGTTTCTCTATATTAAGGACCTGTGGATTTTATGTCCCCTTCATTTCTATGTCACTCCAAGGTTTGCTTATGTAACTTCAGGGAATTTATGCAGTTAGAACTGATTCAGCCCTAAAACCTATGAACTGAAAAATTAGGTTAAGGCTATACTGTAAGTGACCCAACAACTCTATTGAGCATCCAGACATCCAACCAATGAACCCATCAATGCATTGTCAAAACTGCTTTATATCACTTGGCCCTTGATTATGTATCTAGACCTTTAGTTAGGGGTAGCTAGGTGATGCAGTGGATAGAGCACCAGTGCAGGAATCAGGAGGATCTGAGTTCAAATCTCCCCTCAGACACTTGGCACTCATTAGCTATGTGACCTTGGGCAAGTCATTTAATCCCAGTGGACTTATCCTGGGTCATCTTCAGTCATCCTGATGAATATCTGGTCACTACATTCAGATGGCTCTGGAGGAGAAGTGAGGTTGGTGACCTGCACAGCCCTCTCTCAATCAAAACAAAGTCAAGTGCTAGTCATGTCATTATTTCTCTGATGGCATGGTCTTCTTCGGCAACAGAGGACAAACACACACACACACACAAACACACACACATCTTTAGTAGTATCTTTCCTAAACATCAGACTAAACCTTAGAGAACTCCTTGGTCTTAAGGACCGTATTTGACTCTACACTAATAAGAACAGACCAGTACTATATTCCGATCCAAAACTATCATAAGTCAATTATGAAAAATTTGGGAATTTTCCCTTGGCCTCAGTTTCAGGACTAGGTTACTTATTTGCTAGTGGATGAAGCTAATTTAAAAGTAAAACATTGAGAAAAAACCATGGAGTAATTATCTGGTATCAAAATAACTACTATTTTATAAACTTTGGGGAGAATTCTGATAATGTACACAGGAAGTATCTTTAACACTCACTGACATCATAATTTTTTTTGTTTGGCTCACCAAGTGATTTTGAAAATCTATCTTTGATTATTTTATAAGTGAAACTGTTAACATGTTCAAAAAGACATCAACAAAATTCATATTTTCTCGATAAAAATAATCGAAATGATAATTAATTATTGCCATTTATATAGTGTTTTAATATTTGTGAAGTCCCATATATTATATATATGTATATAATCTTATTTAATATCTTTATTTCCATCTGAAGGAACCAGTGTCTGTTGATAGATTATGCTGCGACAGGAAAGACCTCAGGGCCATCTTCATTCTGGAAGACCATATGGCACCCAAGAAATGAGGCTTCTCTAGCCTTTTTTGTCCATTCATTTTCATTCCAGGTGAATGGAGTTAAGTCTCTGACCATGGGAGAGGAAGCCATGGAAATCTAGGAGTCAGAACACATTCTTTGGATGATCCAGTATTGATACGTGAGGAATAAGGAGCAAATTTTAGAAGTCACTTTTGAGATCCCAGTTCAGTAACATCCAGCAATGATGATGCCTTGGAAAATGATCTTGGTGTGAGCAAAGCTATGTAGGAACTGAGAAAAGTTATAACCATTTATTGATACCACCCCTCTCCAAGGTGATTTAGGAGAATTATGCCACTACCTCCCTTTGTTATTTGCTCTTGCTATATCTTTTAAGTTAGTGTCCCTCTATAGAAGATACTCAGAGGACAAACACACACACGCACACGCACACACACACACACACACACATGTACACACACACACACACACACACACACACACACATCTTTAGTAGTACCTTTCCTAATCATCAAACTAAACCTTAGAGGACTCCTTGTCTTAAGGGCCGTATTTGACTCTGCACTAATAAGAACAGACCAGTACTATATTCCGATCCAAAACTATCATAAGTCAACTATGACAAATTTGAGAATTTTCCCTTGGCCTCCTTTTCAGGACTAGATTACTTATTTAGAGTGGTTAAATGAAATTGGGGTGCTAGTTATTTATCCCCTAAAAAATAGAGGAAAGAAAAATATTAGGAGCTAAAGTCAATGACAAAGAAAACAACACCCCCGAGAAACCCCTCAAAAAAACTAAATAACCCTGAAGGGAAATGTAATCTGCCTGACTCTAAGAGACTAGTGCCAGAGTGGCCTTACTATGTGCTATTTCCATAGATAAAAGCATATCTAATTATGACATGAAAACTTTTTACTGTACCATGGAAAATGGCATTAAGAGGTCTCTTTTCTGAGTCTATGATATCTCTGATCTCTGAGGAAGTGAAGGCTACAACACGTGGAGAAGGAGTTGTCAGGTGGCAGTTGTGCAAAAGTTTATTCCCTGGATGATGTTTGTGAAGGATAGGTTGAGAGCACAGCAGTTGGTTTGGAGGGATTCCTGATATTCCTAAAACGATTGTAGCTACTGTCCCATGTGTTTCCATCTAGGTTTGAGGCAAAGTGGTAGCCAAGAGGACAATGGTGGTTTAACTCATCTCAATTTCTCACCTAGTGTCTCTTCTTGTTCAGCTGACCTCACTTGTCTGCCTCACGGGTGGTCATCAGTTGTTGGTGGGGATGGTCACTCCCTTCTCACTTGTGATTTCTCTTAGGTATGATATCTGTAGGGACCAAAATTGAAATAGGTTCAGAGGTTTGTGGGCTTTGCTATTCCTAGGGTCCTGGGGCTTATTTGTTTATTGATGAAACTTGGGCTACAGTTTTTGGAGGTGATAGCAAAGATGGCAGTTACATTATCCACAGGAGTAGCTCAAGTTGCAAATCATCAGGCAGGAAGGAGAGGAGTTATCTGAGAGTTCTTGTTAATCCTAGAGCTCTGGGATCAGGGTATTAAGGTTTTCTCCATGTAGGTCTAGGGAAATTATGGCCAAGGTGGTGGTGGGGTGGTTTGTTTTACCTAGAACATCTCTTCCTAAGAATTCTATTGTTTGCTCAGAACTCAGGAAGGTAAAACCATTGAACCCAACTACCCCAAATCCAACAGAGGCCATCTATAAAAGTATTTATTTTCACTAGATATTTTTTCCCTCATGTAAAATACTTAGATTATTTCCAGCCTGCCTCTCTTTTTGCCTCCCCTCTCCTCATTTCTTCCTTTCCTCTCCTCTCCTTTCTTTTCTCACTTCTCTCTCCTTTCATTTTTTCTCTCTTCTCTTCTCTACTATCCTTCGTTCTCCAGTCTCTTTGCCTCGCTTCTCATTTTCTTTTTTCCCCCTCAAAACAGTTAAATAAATGGCTTCATAATGAAATACCTGGTGGCTAGACAAACCTTGTAGAATTTCATGAAGAGATCTATCACCCAATGACTATTCATTACCTCACATTTGTCTATCTGTAGCGTTTGCTTTCTTTTTCTTCAGATTGCTTTTTATCATTGTTTCTATACAAAGCATGATGAAAACACTTCAAGTGAGTTCAAGTTTCTTTTCTTGCCAAGGTCCCATTTAGGGCAGGTTAATGAAAAACCTCATATTCTAAGGGTTGAATTAAGATGGTGGTGATGAAACAGAGGGAAGGGAACATATGTGAGTAAGGAGATAGATGTAGAAACAAGATTTAAGAACTGATTGTATATGTGGGATGAGAAAGGGGGAGGAATTAATTAAAGATGATATAAAAATCTATAAACCCGAGTGACTGGAAGGATGGTTGCAGGACTGTGTTGGGTAGATAAATATTTAACAACCCACTCTCCCCTGGGGAGAAAATGTATGTAAACATATATTTAAGTTTAATCTACATTATTAATATTTTCATGTGTCTAGATAATCAACAAGAAAAATGTCTCAATAATCAACAAGAAAAAATTCAGTTTTTGATTTCACAGGTTTAAATTCTCATACTGAAATTTTAACATTAGGCTTAGGCTCTTGGGAGTTGTTCTGTTCTATCACAGTGAAGCTATGGATAATGGAAATGAATTATAATAGGAAAGTTTGGAACAGGATTGGGCATGTTCATTTGTGTGATCCCGTTTACTGTTTTCTTGGCAAAGATACTGGAATAATTTTCATGTCCTTCTCCTTTTACAAATGAAACAAACAAGGTGAAGTGACTTGCCTAAGATCACACAATGAATGTATGAGACCAGATTTAAATTCAGGAAGATGAGTCTTCCTGATTTATGGCCTAGCACTTTATCCACTTATCCACCCATCTGCTATTGGTTTGAACATATAGATAATGTAAGGAGGTCTACGATGCTGGATCCAGAGTTGCTGGATACAAAAATTACCTTTGTCATCTACTGCCTCTGTGATTTTTTTAAAATTGTTTTCAATTTTCTACAATCACTTCCATCACTTTTCCTCCTCCCTCCCCCACATTTTCCCCTTCCTTTCCCTTCCCTCCCTGAGATGGCATGCAATCTTACATAGATTCTACACATACATTTTTGTTAAATACATTTTCACCTTAGTCATGTTGTATAGAAGAATTAAAATGAATGGGAGAAACCATGAAAACAAAACAAAAGGAAACATAACACAGGAGAAAATGGTCTGATTCATTCTGTGATCCATAGTTCTTTCTGTGGATGGGGAAGGCATTTTGCCTCAAGAGTCCATTGGGAATTTTTTTAGGTCCTTGCATTGCTGTGATACCTGTGTGATTTGGGGTAAATACATGGACATTAGTTTTCTTTTTTTTCAAAAAACGCACATGATTTTCCCTATAGCTGTAGAGGGTAATACCTTTCTCTGAGTTCCTCACACTCTCAAAATATGAATCAACAAACACAGCTGACTATCAATTGACTAAAGCTGAGTTTTCTTCAGTTCTCAGGCCAATGAATTGCCTGGGGCTGACTGGACATTGTCAGTATCAGGTTCCGATTATTTTGTGAATCTCCCATCAGCAGTTTGGACATTCCCTCTGCCCTAGAACTCTGTATAAACCTTATTTTTAGCCCCTTTCTGCCAAGTGACAACTCACTTGCCTCATTAAAGACCTCATTTCTGCTGTATTGGCTGTTTCCTCCTGAATTCAGGTTGATGGAGACATCCTTGACTCAACATTTTTTCATTTCCTCTTCTCTTATCTAACCTGTTGCCAAGGCTTTTCTAATATACTCTTTCTCTCTTCTGACAATCAATCAATAAACATTAATTAAGGACCTATTATGTGCCTGGCACTGTTGTAAGTGATAGAATAGAACCCTATCACCCCATGTCTGTTCTATTGCAATAAACTTCTAGTAGGTCTGCCTGTCTTAAGTCTCTCCATGCTCCAATTTGCCCTGCTTTCTGCCACCAAAAGTGGCTGTACTAAAGTACAAGTCCAACCATGTCTCTACCAACTCAGTAAACTCCAGTGACTATCACCCCCAGGATCAAATACAAAATGTTCTCTTGGGCATTCAAAATCCTTGGTTATCTAGCTTTCTGTTACCATCCCAACCTTGTTACCATTTTTTATCTAGTGATATTGACTTCCTGACCATTCAATGAAAAAGTCTATCTCTCAGCCCCAACATTTCTTTGCATGAATTCATACTGACTGAACAATAACCTTCCTAGAAAGTTCTCCTTCCTCAACTCAGCCTACATATGTCTCTGGGTCCTTTAAGTCCCAACTAAAATCTCACCTTTTATAGAAAGCCTTTCCCAAGGCATCCTACTGTTAATTATTTTCTGTTTACCCAGTGTATAGCTTGTGTGCATATATTTGCTTGCATGCTGTCTCCCCAATTATGTTGTGAACTCCTTAAGGGGTGAGACTGTCGTTTGCATCTTTGTGTGTATCCAGCATTTAGCGTAGTGCCTGGCTGCCAGTATGTGCTTAACTAATGTGTATTGACTTTATTACTTTTAATTATGTTTTCTTATTTTTGTTATATTGTAAGGGTCAGTGTGATACAATCACTGCTATCCATGTAATTATGACATGATTTTTTTTTGTAAGGTGAACTTATCTTTCCCTATCTTATAATTTAAGAATAATTTTCAGACTACTGGCTTTTGTTTGTCCACAGATTTATATTTCTTGCCTTTTAAAAAATACAGTGATGCTCAAGGGTCTGTTTACTTCTGTATTCTTCCTAATTACAGTAAAAGTGGAAAAACTCCAAGTTCTTCAATCTGAACTTCACTAATTCATTTAAAACCCTTGAGCATGTCAGACTCTGTTGACATATGTTCACAGAAAAAAATATAAAACTACTTGAACCGGAAGGAATAATAGTTCATATTTTTGCATTCCATAAAGAGTCTAGCACAGTTCTGGGTACATGCCCTAAATAAATATTTATTATTGTGAAATGAATTCAGGAAATAGATGACTTTAAAACCATAAACTTTTCTTTTCAAAAAAAGACACTAGACTGATTCAGCTACTTTAATAGCAAAAACTAAATAACCACTCAAAAATATGAAGTTGACAATTGTTATTTTAATTTGTTTTGCATACTATGAAGGAGGTCTATTTTGCTTTCAGGACCTGTATATGTTTTCAAGCGTGCATGCATTCCTTTCTCCCTGGACCTCTTTCCCCACCATGCTACAGAAGCCAACAGTCTTCTCAAGCTTGGAATTATACTTTTCTCCTTGGGTCCTTATCACTCTAGAAGACAACTCTCCACCTGCAGCTCCCTTCCTTTGACAGGTCAGTTCATTCTGTGATCCCCATTTTAAGCAAAGTGTCCCAGTCAGTCATATATTCGCTCCTTTTGTCTTTACCAGCCACTATAAATATTTTTCTACGTGTCGGTCAACAATATTGTCTTAAAAACAACTTTGAGCAAATAAGTCTGACTATTATAAATATTCAGATTAACTACAAATGGTATCTGCAGAGAAAGAACTAATGAAAACAAGTATGCAAAGATTGGTTTTGCATACATACATATATATTTATGTGTGTATAATGTATATACATACATATATATATACATACATATATATATGTATATATATAATGATAGGTATCTCTAAGGTGGTAAGAGGAGGAAAGGAAAAAATAAAAATATAAATTTACATAATAACTTTATTGTTTATTTAATAGGAATAGCTAGTTGTACGTAATAGATTTGCAGTTCTATATGCAATCATTCTTTTTTGTACACTGTGTTATGGAAATGCTTATTTTATTCTATAAATTAAAAAAAAAAGAAATCATGCCCTATGGAATTTACGCCTTTAATTCATTTAATACAGAATTAATATTTTAGTATGTTTGATAACTTTAATATTTTAAATATCATGTCATTGCAATACATTTATGCAACATTCATTTTTTCAAAAACATTTTTCTTAAATTTGACACTATTTTCCTGCCAATTCATATGTATTGAAATGAAATTTGCACTATACTGATATGAAACTTCCCTCTTCCACATTTAAAGAGAATTTAGAGAAATTATATAAAAATATTCCAGAAATGCAATTTTACTTAGATGTACTATTACATTTTTAAATTGAAAGAAACATTTTACTAAGATAGCTTGTATCTAATTATATAAATAAATGCAATAAAGCATACTTATAAAGTCTTAATTTTTAAAAAAATGAAATAGATTTTAGAAAATGAAAAATTATAACAAAAGAAGCCTAGTCAGAATCAATTCAGCTCTTTGCATTCTTTTCATCACTGACTATTATTTCAAAGGACAATGGCTCGTTATAACAGACTGCTTTCAGGTACTGTAGTTATACTGATTTGTTCTAGAACCACCATATTTATGGTGGGTCAGGGGCTCTCACATTATATAGTAAGCATATGTTACTTCAGGAGAGTTCATACCCCTTTTGTGTGTTTCTTCCCCAACTCTGTTCATCTGGAACAGTATTTCTCATATTTCTTCCCAAAGCACACTCTGTGTTTTACTAGATATGCTATGGTGCTGGCTCACCATACTCTGAAGCCTTTACTTAAATCTGGCCCTAATAAACCAACTGATCCCTGTGTTTGTTGGCTGATTCCAACATGAACTTTATCAGGGAGGTTCAAGTCATCTCTTCTACTTTAAGTCACAAGAGTAAAGAGAGAAGAGTAAAAGGCAGTGTCAAAAATAACCCTTAATGCCAGAGTTAAGAACCTGGAAGACCAACTGCCTGGACACCTGTAAGGGAATTGCCAACCGCCAGCCTCTTGGATGACGTTCACTAGTCACGACTCAGATAAACTGAGGGGAGACTGGTAAGGCATGAACAAGATGGCACTGGGAGGAAGGGTTCCGCCCCTGTTTGCTCAAGGCTATTTCTTGGCTTTGGGAGAACAAAGAAGGCTCAAGATGTTTTGCTAACTAGGAGCTACATGGCAATCCTGGTACAAAGTATAGGGATTTCCTTATTAGGGCAAACTATGAGCTGATAGGTCCACCAAGGGCTCTAGTGTAGGGAAAGAGATAAAAGCACTGTTTGCTGTTACAGTAAAAGGAGTTGCTCACTATCTTGTCTCCCGCCTCAGTCATTACTTACATCTCGCTCCACCAAGGCCAACAGGCACTACCGGTCAGATAAGACCTATCGGTCTGAGGGCTCAAGCCTGGACACCCTAACAGACACTCTCTTGTTCTCAACTTAAACATCTTGTGTGCCGTGAATCTTCTTGGTAAAGAGTATTGTGCAATGATCTGAAGAAAACAAAAAAAGTTGAGAACCATTGATCCAGAAAATTCCTATTATAAATGGGCATGTCATCAATAACTTCCCGTACAAAGTACATAATTTGGAGAGGAGCCCAGATGGCAGAGTAGAAAGATACACATATGCTAGCTCCTAACCCACAAAATACCTGTAAAGAAGAACTCCCAACAAATTCTGGAGCAGCAGAAGTCAAAGAACAATGGAGTGGAGAAGATGTCTGTTCCAGAGAGACCTGAAAAACTGACATGAAAGGTCTGTTGCACACCAGATGCAGAGCAGAGCCCAGCCTTACCTTGGCCACGTGGTACTGAGGGTAGCAGATCTGAGCAGGCTTCAGGGACAGAATCTCCAGGAGCCAAGCAGGTCCCTCCACCCACAGGTGTCAAAGGTCAGTGAGAGGGACTTTCCTGCTTGCCAAGAAGGGAAAAGGGTGTCTCCATAGCTCGGGCCTCTTCAGGAGGCAGCAGTGGACAGGGGCTCCCAAAGCAGGCAGGAGCTCAGGTTCCATTGTTGAAAGTTTCCACATAAACCCTCTGAGGGAACTGAGCCCCTTGTGGCAGCCCTTCCCCCATCTGAGGACCTGAATTTAATCTCACACTGAATAGCAGCCCCGCCTCACTGAAGCCCTAAAGCTGAAACACAGCATTTAAATCTCAGTCCCCAAGCACTAGCTGGGAGGAACTGCAGTCAAGGTGGGTGTGGAGACGAAACTTAGAAGTCAAGTAACTGGCTGGGAAAAAGCCCATAAAGGGGAAAAAAATAAGACCATAGAAGGTTACTTTCTTGGTAACCAGATGTTAGCTCCTTTCCTTTCGAATGAGGAAGAACAATGCTTACCATCAGGGAAAGACATAGGAGTCAAGGCCTCTGTATCCCAAACATCTGAAATAGATATCCAATGGGCTCAGGCCATGGAAGAGCTCAAAAAGGGTTTTGAAAATCACGTTAGACAGGTGGAAGAAAAACTGGGAAAAGAAATGAGAGAGATGCAAGAAAAGCATTAAAAATGGGTCAATACCTTGCTAAAGGAGACCCAAAAAATACTGAAGAAAATAACCTCTTGAAAAATAGGCTAACTCAATTGACAAAAGAGGTTCAAAAAGCCAATGAGGAGAAGAATGCTTTCAAAAGCAGAATTAACCAAATGAAAATTAAGTTACGCAGATGGAAGAAAAACTGGGAAGAGAAATGAGAGAGATGCAAGAAAAGCATGAAAAGCAGGTCAACACCTTGCTAAGGTAGACTCAAAATATATACTGAAGAAAATAACACCTTGAAAAATAGGCTAACTCAATTGGCAAAAGAGGTTCAAAAAGCCAATGAAGAGAAGAATGCTTTCAAAAGCAGAATTAGACAAGTGGAAAAGGAAGTTCAAAAACTCAATGATGAAAATAGTTCTTTCAAAATTAGAATGGAACAGATGGAGGCTTATGACTTTATGAGAAAGCAAGAAATCACAAAACAAAACCAAAAGAATGAAAAAATGGAAGATAATGTGAAATATCTCATTGGAAAAACAACTGAACTGGAAAATACATCCAGGAGAGACAATTCAAAACTTACAGGACTACCTGAAAGCTGTGATCAAAAAAAGAGAGTAGACATCATCTTTCATGAAATTATCAAGGAAAATTGCCCTGATATTCTAGAACCAGA
>CM053771.1:414268332-414290737 GCA_028658325.1 Potorous gilbertii | reverse complement strand
GAAAAAATGGAAGATAATGTGAAATATCTCATTGGAAAAACAACTGAACTGGAAAATACATCCAGGAGAGACAATTCAAAACTTACAGGACTACCTGAAAGCTGTGATCAAAAAAAGAGAGTAGACATCATCTTTCATGAAATTATCAAGGAAAATTGCCCTGATATTCTAGAACCAGAGGGCAAAATATGTATTCAAGGAATCCACCAATCACTGCCTGAAAGAGATCCAAAAAGAGAAACTCCTAGGAACATTGTGGCCAAATTCCAGAGTTCCCAGGTCAAGGAGAAAATATGGCAAGCAGCTAGAAAGAAACAATTCCAATATTGTGGAAATACAATCAGGATAACACAAGATCCAGCAGCTTCTACATTAAGGGATCGAAGGGCGTGGAATAGGATATTCCAGAAGTCAAAGGAACTAGGACTAAAACCAAGAATCACCTACCCAGCCAAACTGAATATAATACTTCAGGGGAGAAAAATTGTCTTTCAATGAAATAGAGGACTTTCAAGCATTCTTGATGAAAAGACCAGAGCTGAAAAGAAAATTTGACTTTCAAACACAAGAATGAAGAGAATCATGAAAAGGTAAATGGTAAAGAAAAGTCATAAGGGACCTATTAAAGTTGAACTGTTTACATTTCTACATAGAAAAGTAATATTTTTACCTCTTGAAACTTTTCAGTATCTGGGTAATTGGTGGGATTACACGCACACACACACACAAACACACACAGATTACAGAGGTTATTGAATATGATGGGATCATATCTTAAAAAAATGAAGTTAAGCTGTGAGAAATATATTGGGAGGAGAAAGGGAGAAATGGAATGGGGCAAATTATCTCTCATAAAAGAGGCAAGCAAAAGACTTTTTAGTGGAGGGAAAAAGAGGGGAGCTGAGAGAAAAAGTTTACTCTCATCACATTTGACTAAAGGAAAGAATAAAATGCACACTCATTTTGGTATGAAAACCTGCCTTACAATACGGGAAATAGGGGGACAAGGGAATAAGCAGGGTCAGTGGGATGATGGAAGAGAGGGCAATGGGAGGAGGGAGCAATTTGAAGTCAACACTATTGTGGAGGGACAGGCTCAAAAGAGAATAGAAACAATGTGGGGCAAGATAGGATGGAGGGAAATATAGTTAGTCTTACACAACATGACTATTATGGAAGTCATTTGAAAAACTACACAGATATGGTCTATACTGAATTGCTTGCCTTCCCAAAGGGAATGGGTGGAGAGGGAGGGATGGGGAGAAGTTGGAACTCAAAGTTTTAGGAACAACTGTTGAGTACTGTTCTTGCTACTAGGAAATAAAAAATACAGGTAATGGGATATAGAAAGTTACCTGGCCCTACAGGACAAAAGAGAAGATGGGGACAAGGGAAAGGAGGGATGATAGAAGAGAGGGCAGATTGGTGATAGGGGAAATTAGGAAATTATGCTCAGTGTTCTGGGGTGGAGGGAGGGGAAAATGGGGAAAAAATTTGGAACCCAAAATTTTGTGAAAATATATGTTAAAACTTAAATTAATTAAAAAATAATTTTAAAAAAGTAAAGAGCAAACAAAAACACAAGAAAGTACATGGTTCACAAGACTCGATGTCTAAACATAATAATTTAAAGCAATCACTGAAAACAGTGAGAAACTACATTAAAGCTATGTGAGAGATGGGAAGGGGAGAATGTCTTCTAGGAAACAACTCTCTGTAGAATCCTAAGTAACCTTATTCACTTGAACTCAGTGTTACTCTTTGGCACATTTTCCTGGTGAGGACAATAACCTTCCTCTTCAGGTAGCAACCCCTCCACATTTACTCAAGCAAATTGCTAAATATAAAAATCTCTGTTGCTCTTTTTTCTTCGTTCTCGAAGAATCCCGATGACATCAAACAGCGTGATGTCTTGACTTGCAAGTAAATTGGATTTAATTGAGGGAGAGTTGTGTAAAGTCATCAGCCTCACTCTCTCTTCCAGAGTGTTTGGAGTCCAGTGGCAAGATGTAGATCAAGACAACTGGAGATGGCGCCAGTGCAATGGGAGACCTTGACCTTTTTAAGCTCAGGGCTTTCCCAGGTCTGCTTTTTTAAGCAACAACCATTCAGTACTTAAAGACTAGGTAAGACCTGAGGTAAAAGATTGTCTACTTTACTTTCACAAAAGAATCAGTCAGGAAGGGAAGACCCAATTTCTGGCCAGATCATTTGGACAGAGGGTGGGGCTATCCTTCTCCAAATTTCATTGGTGTGCCAGTGAGGTTTATTCTCAGGCAATAGTTTCCCATAGAGTCAAAATAATTCCCCGAATGCCATTGATACAGTCAGGAATTCCAACACCTCTTGGTTCTAGCTATGCCAAAGAAAGACCTGGTCCTGGTTTCTTGCTCATGCTAAATATTTTCCTCTGAAAAAAACATGCCCAGACAAGAGGAGCATTCATTCTACTTTTTTCCTTTGGGGCCTCACATGTCTACTTCTGGCTAACTGTCCCATACTAGGTTTATGAGACATCTCCCATTGCTCAATAATAGTATAGTTGGGGGGAAATCAAGCCAAATGCTAGTAATTATTCCACTGCAGGAAGCTAGGTGGTTTACTGGAAAAAGTATTAAATTTGAAGTCAGGAATATTTGAATTTGAATCTTCTCTCTGTCTCACTAAATTTCCCTGGGCAAATAATTTAACCTCTCTTAACCTAAGTGTTGTTATCTATAAATGATAATAGCACCTACTTCACTGGGTCATTGTGTGAATCAAATGAAATTATGCACGTGAAGTGCTTTGCAAACCTTCATCCTCTATATAAATTCAAAGAGATTTGAACAAATTCTAGTGAAAAAAGATAGAAAAAAAATAAGGATGTAATCAGATCAGAATAAGGACAAATTTAAAGTATGGTAATAAGTTATATTTCTAGCATGTAGCTGATGAAAAAGGTGTGGTAAACATTCCCTAAATAAGCAGAAAACCCAAATAACCAGATTGGAAGTGAAATAGGGAAGCAGATTTTGGACTGCAAGTTTTGTGTGATAAATGACAAGTAAGTTGATACTGGGATAAGTTTGAAAAGCAACTTCCAGTTATGCTCTGGAATTTATGCAGTTAAAATTTAAGTGATGTCTTAAGTGATGATATCTATTGTAAAAAAGGGTTCATAACACAAAATATTATTAAACATAGTATTTATATGTAATATGTAAATGCACATAAATACATATATATTATATCTATAACATTTCAGATATATAATGGCAATTGTAGAACTACTGAAATATTTAAATGCCTTCTGAATCATCAAAAAAATGAAATGAAATCAACTATGTCTAGTATAGTATGACGTCATGACCCTGTTGAATTTTTGTTCTTTAAAAATTAACATTCCATGTCTGACATGTATTTTAACTTTCTTTCAGTCAGAACATTTTTCTGATCAGTGCATACCATTCCTCAATTAGTTTGTTTAAATGGAATTATAATAGATAATAGAAACTTTTGTACCAAAGGGAAACTATTGTTTCTATTATCATATTTTCTGTATTAGCCTTCAAAGCAATATTCCAATTAATAATTTGCAGTCAGGCCTCCAAAACTATAATTACTTTGAGATTTTTGATAGCAGTTATTATGAGAATTCTGCTAATAATGTATCAGGGACTTATTATTTGAAGACTATAAATCTCTTCTTAATCATATTAATTAGAATTTAGATAAATCAGATTAATATGACACCACCACAGAATATAAGGAAGAAATCAGCTTGCCTTCAAATCCTTTATATAGATATAGTCAAAGACTCAGAGTTGCATTCCCAGACTCTGAAGCGTGTGCTCCATCTCCATGCACAACTGAATTCAATTTTAATAAATGGTTTCATTCACTAAAACAAGCTTTTTGGTTGACAAGATGCCTAATAAAGTTTGCCTGAGATGAAAATGTCAGTCATACTTCACTTTTTAACTGATTCTTCTGGCATGGGTTGGGCACATTCCCAGGCATCCTCACATATAAAACCATTCTGGAATGATTTTCACTGTAACATGTAGTTAGACTGATCAGTTCTGGTCTGTCTATTTGGCATTATGATTACCAGAATTCTCAGTGTTCCCTCAAAATGGAATAGAGCTAACGATTTCCAGTAAACAACATACTACAAAGTGTTTGGGGATATTTCTATTCTTAAGGTGAAACAGAAGATGCTTATTTACAAGAGCAGATAAATGCCCCAGATTACAATAATACAACAGGAAGTTGATAATAAACCTTTAATGCACTAAAAGTAATCTGGTGGTATGTTCTAAATGTAAATTTGATATTTTTATATTTGATTTTGAATTTGGAAAAGTCCTTGCCTAGCCACCCTGAATACCTTAGGATTAGAATGAACCATAGAAATCATCTGGTCCTATTTGCTCATTTGACAAATAGGGAGACTAAAGCCCACGGTAGTAGAATGAGTTATTCTAGGTCACAGGGACAACATATAATAGATCTGGGAATAGATCATGCTCCACTACTTCTCCTACTACGTTGTATTTTTTTGTCTACTGCGTAAAACTGTTGAGGTTACTAACAATCAATAGACCTTTTCCAAGTGCCCAATTTCTAAGTTCCAGTTACTCTTCTAGGCCTTGTGGAAACAAAAACATATATGAAGTGGCCCTTGCCCTCAAAGAGTTTACAGACAGACAACAGAATTAGGGATTTGGACTAGATGGCTTTTAAGGTCCCTTTGGGATATAAGAAGACACATCTAGTATCTTCTTATATTGCAGAATCATATAAAAAATAACCAAAGTAGATAAGAAGTCTTTATTTTGGGGGGAAAGGAGGGAGGAGCAATAGCAAACACCCCAAAAATGAAAATTCTGAAAATCAAAAGAGAGATTAAGTAAATTGAAAGGAAAACAAAAAGAACTAAGAAATAAAAGTAGCTGATTTTATGAGGCAAAACAGTAAAATACATAAGTAGCTAGTTAATTTGATTGAAAAAGAAGGGGAAAAAAGCAAATTACTAGCATCAAAATTGAAAAGGGTGAATGCATCCCCAAAGAAGATGAAGTTAAAGCAATTATTGAGTCATTTTGTCTTTATGTCAGTAATACTGGCAATATTAATGAAATAGATGATTATTTACATAAAATATAAAGTACCTAGATTAACACAGGAGGAAATAGAATACTTAAATAATCTTATAAAAGAAAAGAAATAGAAGAAGCCATCGATAAATTCCTTAAGGGGATGAAAACAGGACTAGATGTATTCACAAGTGAATTCTTCCAAATATATAAGGAAAAATTAATCCTAATGCAATATACACTATTTTTAGGTAAGTAAAGGAGGAGTCTAATAAAATTCCCTCTATAACGCAAACATTATTCTGAAACTTAAACCAGAGACAGTAAAAAATAGAGAAAGAAAATTATAGACAATGTCTTTAATGAACAGTGCAAAAATATTAGCAGGGAAATTATAAAAACATATGAAAAAGACCATACAATATAACCAGGTGTTACTTGTACCAAGAATGCAGGGTTAGTTCACTATTAGTAAATCTATCAGCATAATTAATTATATCCCTAATAATAACATTAAAAATCATATGATTATCTCAGTAGATGCAGAAAGAACCTTTGTCAAAATTAAATATTCACTCCTATTAAAAACACTATAAAATATAGAAATCATGGAGCCTTCCTTAAAATAATAAGTACTATCTATCTTAAACTAAAGAGGAAGCATTATTGGTGATGGGGATGAACTTCAAACATTCTCAATAAGATCAAGGATGAAGCAAAGATGTTCATCATCACCTCTGGTAGTCAACATTGTACTAGAAATGGGAATTATGTGAATTAACCACTTTGATCAAGAAAATGATACAAGATAATTCAAAAGTCTCTTCTAGAGAGATAACTGATGAACTCTACATAGAGAATGAGGCATGTTTTTTAACTCTATTTTTATTGTTTTATTTTATTTGTGCTTTCTTTTGCAACATGAGTAATATAGAAATATGTCTTGCATGACTTCATATGTGTAATTAATATCAAATTTCTTGCCTTCTCAGGAGGGGTGAGGGAAGGAAGGGGAAGAATTTGGAACTCGAAAGATTTTTTTAAATCATTGTCAAAGATGTTTTACGTATAACTTGGAAATATTTAATGAAATGAAAGCTTTTTTTGAAAAACAAAGAGATTATTGCAATAGTTCGAGAGAGGTGATGAGTTCCTGAAAGTACAGTGGCTGTGTGGGTGAAAAGGAGGGGACATATGCAACAATTGCTGTGGAGACATAAATAATATATTTTGGCAACTAATTTAGACATGGATATTCAATTAAGGATGACATCAAAGTTTTAAACAGGGTGGTAGTAAAGATTTTTATGTCTATGGGAAATTTTGAATAATGGAAAGTTTGAGGTATAAGAGAATGAGTTTTGTTTTAGGCATGTTGATTTTGAGGTATCCATAAAATATTAAGTTCAAAATGTCTAATAGGCAATTTGTGATGTAGACATGGAGCTGAAGAGAGAGACTAGGAAAGTGAATATAAATTTGGGAGTCATTTGCATAGAGAGGATAACTAAACAAACAGAAACCAAAAACACCACCAAATAAGAGATTGCAAAGAAAAAAAAAAGGAAACTCAAGGGAGAGTTTTGGGCTCTACATAGCTATGGGGATGATATGATTGATGAGCCCTGAATCTATAATCCAATGAAGGGGAAGGAGTAAATTGAGTGGATAGGAGGGTAATCTACGCCCAAGATTCTAAAACCACCAGCAACATTAATGAAAAGGGCACATCATTTTAAAAAGTGATAACAATGTTGTGTTGCCAAGCTTACATGGACATGTTTTTCTTTTCTTCCCCAATTCATTCTTTCTAAGAGCACTTCATTCTTTTTCATTACCTGGAACATGAGAAAGCAATAACCAAACCCAGGGATACTTAAACTTTTTTTGAATTATGGACCTTTTGTTAGACTAGGGAAACTGTTTGACCCCTTCCTGGGATGGACAGTTAGATTAGGTAGATAGACATATAAATTTATACAGATATTTATATATGTATAAATATTACACGTGCACACATATGTAATACACACATATATGTTCTTATTTCAATAAAATGACACATTTCAGTTACAGGCTAGTGAAAATATGGAAATAATTTTCCCCCATTCAACTTCATGAACTCACTGAAACTTATTCATATAGACCCATTGCATTCCATTTACCAGGGGTTAATAATTTCTAATTTAGTCATTTCTTTTTATCTTTTAGAAAGATAACCAACTTTTGCTCTGTGTCTACTTAGCTGCTAGGAAATTATGGAAAGAATCTATCTATTTATAATTCTCCTTTTCTTTCAGAAATTTCTTTTAGAAATAAAAACATTAATCCTTAGTCCTCTATGGTTCTTATTTTTGGCTCTTGTAGATGAATCTAACAATGGAATATTTTGGCTCTATATTGATCATTCTTGTGTAAGTGATGGGGCTCTGAAGTATAGTTTTATTTCTATACATCTGTCTATTGTCTATTTTCCATTCTGCCTGCCATTTATATAATTATTGACAACAAAGCAGGCTAGCTTAAATACTTTCTTATTTTCATTTAATAAGTTCTTGACCAAGTCCTACTTAAAACAGAAACTAACATTTAAGTGGTTTATAGTTGAATCCAGTCACTAGGATCTTTCAGTTCATTTTCTGAGATCTCCTGATAATAAGATTTTAATAGTTATCTCCCTGCTTTTCTAATGCTCCACTTTTACTCTTAGTGACTACACTAATAGATCAGTAAAATCTATACATAGACATCCCATTTTATGTCTTTAAAATGTCTTACTTTAGCCCTCATCTATCCTCTCCACATGACATCAATATCAACTACTTATGAAAGGATATCTTTCTTTGGATGTCCCATTAGGAGCTCAAGCTCAGTAACATTGTCAAATTGTAAGACTTATAATTTTATCCCCCAAAACTTTCTGTCTATCCTCAATTGACTTTTTCTGCTTGTGGCACCAATATTCAAGCAATCACCCAAGTCCAAAATCTAGGTGACTTCTCTGTCCTTTTCCTTTTTATGTCACAGGACCAAAAGACTTAAGACTTATTGATTAAATTTGGGAGTTTAGAGGGAAAAAGAAGTCATCTAGATTTCAAACATGAGTGAACGGCTGAAATAATTAATTCATTAATAGATATTGCCACTCTTATTCTCTTCACATTTCAAGCTATATCATTACTAAATTCATTTCTGTCACCCAAAGTTCTGATATTGTCCTTGTCTAACCCCAAGTATTCAGATATTTCTCTGAGTTTTGTGAATACAGTTAAGAGCCTTGCCTTTCAGGATATATTTCCACAGGATTTTTCTCCTCCCCTCCACCTTTATCATTCCAAATGAATTATCTTTCACCAAAATATGAACTCTACTTTTGTATACCCAAAACTTCATCTATGTTGATGTCTGTACTTCACATTTCTTCCTTTTTTTTCTTTAAATGACAAATTAGAATGTCATCCCTAATCATTCCATCAATCTTGTATACTACTTCCTACCTTTGTAATCAGTTTTAAAAGTCAATCATATGTTGAAAACAATATTGAAATTCATAATTAGTTGAACTCAGTGATTATATTTAAACTAATTGATTTTAACGCATACAATAACTTTTTCTCAGACGCTCACTTCTGGTCTTTATTAGGTTTTTTTGGCTATTTTAATTCATTTTTTCCACTTCCTCAATAAAAGTAATCATATGACAGACACTATACTGTTGTGGATAAAAGCACCCTTGAAGTCAGTAAGGCTGATGTGAACCTGGGGACGTCATGTAACTTCCAAGTGCCTTAGAAAACTCTCTAAGACTGGGAATTACAAAACAAGTTTGGCAAAAGTTCCTCACAGAAAGCTTTCTACCATGATGAAATACACATCTAAAAAACAACAGCAATTTTAAAAATAATGCTAATCAAAGAAAAAGACAATGAAGCACATTGACTATAGGGAAATCTTCAAAACTAAAAAATACCAGAATTCAAATTTTCCATTCTGATATTTCTTTGGCACATAATGGTTACATGAACCTGAAAAAGTCATTGACACTGTGCAGCTTAGCTCTCTAAGACACAAAACATAGTGGAATTATTTCTTTTGTAGTCTCACTATAACATTGTTATTAGAATCTGTGGGGTAAAATGCTTTACTGAATGGGGTTATACTATTGACTAATGTTGGGATTTTTGTCATGTTTGTTATTTACTTATTTCAGTTATGTCCAGTATTTTGCCCCATCTGGGATTTCTTGGCAAAGATAGTCGAGTAGTTTGCTATTTCCTCCTCCAGTTAGTTTTACAGATGAAGAACTAAAGCAAACAGAGTTAAGTGACTTTCCCAGAGTCCCACAACTATTAAGTAGCTAAGGGCAGATTTTATATATTTATATACATACATTCATATATTATATTTAACAGCATATTAAAGTCCCATATCTTTATTTTCCCCAGATGAAATGATATTTAGTTTCACTTTTCCCAAGTTTTACAGGTGAAGATTATTTTTTTTTGAGCTCAAAGATAAGGTTTCACATTTGTAAATATTAAATTTCATGCTGTTAGATTAAGACAAATGTTCAAACATTATAATTTTTTAAAAATCCTTCCTTTTTAACACTCAAGATCTCCATTAGCATTTTAATATTATGGGATAGCCAAATATGCCGCACCATTTTCAGCAGTAAATAATACTTGATGAAATGGAGTTTGATTTCTTTTTTCCATTTTAAAAGAGTAAACATCCTCTCAATTTAACTAAGACCCATACTAACTCCTTTATTTCATTGAAATATTCAAGTGAACTTGAATTCTCAAAGGTTTTATCATCAGAATGTAAACTCTGGCCCACTATGTCAAGGTGAAAAGACTTTGAGAATTGGTCTAATGATCACTGCGTCTTATAAAAAGGCTAACTAAGATTAATAAAAGTGTCTCTTTCCACGATGAGAAAAATTCAAGAATGTCATCACATCAAAAATATTTTGAATATAACAACTTATGAATACTACCTACTAGGATACATTTAGATGCGTGTAAAATTTTCAGTCTTTAATACAGGAAACAAGTTAGAAAAAATAGTGGTAATCAGAATCATTCTGATTGTTCTAGAGAACATATACAAGATGTGTTTACCAATTAGATATTACATCAGTGTTTTTGGAAGGTTAGAATGCCCTTGGCAAGTGCTGAGGCTAAAACTCATTGATAATTGGATAGAAACCCCATGCTGACAGATTAACAGTTCACATTACAACTATCGCATGAGTGTATACATAGGCGCAGTGGGTTAGAAATTCATCCAATGTGGTTCTTATGTCAAATTCTGTGGGATGACAAAAACTTAGTTGATATTTCCATAAATGCCACACATTAACCACATTTTTATGTTTGCAGGAGTGTTATCTATTAAATATCAAAAAAGAATTTCAAATAATGTAAATTATTTCACTGACTGAATTTCCTGGAGAAAAATATATACTTAGAAGCTTAAATTCATACACTTGAATACAGGAATCAGTAAGGCTGGGTTCAAGTCATGACTGAAATATACTAGTTTTATGATCCTTTTGGGATGTAATTTGCCTTTTCTCCAAGGAATTCCCATATTCCCAAAAGATTTATGTTTAGAGATTTAGAAATATATTGTCAATCTGCTTTGGTAGATGGAGTATCTATATTGAAGAAATAGTTTGGTGGGACCAAAATATATTTTGTTTTATATATTACCTTAAACAAATGTCTCCTGAAAATAATAAGTACGACTGATATTTAGAAAGCAATATCAAATTTCTTAATATTTCACTTTTATCATTTTTGATTTTCATAGCAACTTTGTGAGATAACATTATATCCTTTTCACAAGTAAGGCAACAAGACTGAAAGAGGTTAAATGTCTTGCCTGGGGTAACCTAGCTAGTAAGTGTCTGAAGTGAAATTCACACTCAGATCTTCTTATTCCACATACAGTGTTCAAGTCTCTGAAACCCTCCTGCCCCATCAGACTGAAAACACAATTGATATTTTATAAAGCCTTTTGTATACATCATCTCATTTGATTTTCACCAAAACCCTGTGGATTTTTAATGAAATTGAGGATGTATAGAACAAGTCAATGTAACCATACTTAGAAGATTCATTTAAAAAAACACATTACTTCCATATGTTAAGTTTATATACATCTTTATTGCTGTAGATGATTGTTGAGCAATCTGAATATCATTTTTATTGATTAATATTTCTATATGAAACAGTAGAAGTCACTAAGAAGATGAAATGCAAATAAATAAAAGTATCATTGTCATGTATGTGTGAGGCATTTTATTTGACATTGAAACTAAATATTACCTCTTTGGGACACTCTAAGATCCTGGCTTCAGCATAGGTGCTCAGTTATGTGTTTGTATGTAAGAGTTAAGTATTCAGTCCTAAAAGCATAAATGAAAATGTGAAGACGCCCAGACTTAGCTTAGTTGGAATTTAAGAGGCAAAGAAGCTCCAGGGATAGTAACATCCTGGGTAAAGACAAAAATTGACATACGAATATGGGGAAGTTAGCAGACTTACAGAAAACCAGATCTATATTTATCGATATATGCTTAGCTAAAATGTCTTGTGGGTAGAGAGAATAAGAAGTAAATTTGGATATAAAGTCCTTACTGTTTCAATAGATAATGGTTCCTCTTTCTTATGTTTCAGTCAAAGAGATTAGTGCAGGTCATAAATCGTATTGCTAATTACCTTATCTAATTAACAGATGTATACTCTGTATTATGTTTAGGCTAGTATATATACTTTTAGATCTTAAGAAATCAATGAAAATTGCATTCATGGATTACTCTTATGTGCAGGTGTTGTTAGTCTTGCTCATTGGAAACCTTTGGGAAAATAATACTAAAACTTGTAGGGCAGCTAGGTGGTGCAGTAGATAGAGCACCAGTGCAGGAATCAGGAGGACCTGATGTTCAAATCTCACCTCAGACACTTGACACTCACTAGCTGTGTGACCTTGGGCAAGTCACTTGACCCCAATTGCCTCATCCTGGGTCATCTCCAGTCATCTTGATGAATATCTGGTCACTGGATTCAGATGACTCTGGAGGAGAAAGTGAGGCTGGTGACCTGCATAGCTCTCCCTCACTCAAAACAAAGTCAAATGCTAGTCATGTCATTATTTGTCTGATGAAATAGTCTTCTTCAGCAACGAAGGACGAACATACGCTAGCACTAGTAATAATATAAATCTATGCCTTCTAACATTAATATAATGGATTGTATTATTTGAATCCATTTCTTCCTTTTTCATATTTTACATGTTTATATCTATATTATCACAAACCTACATCTGCCCTAGTTTTAATATCAACTATTAAACAATGACTTAGGTAGATGACTTTCCTCTTACAACTGGTTAATTTCCTACTTTATGCTTTAGCATAGCAATGAGACTGATGAAGCAGTGTGTGGTGTAGTAGTAGTAGTAATAGTAGTAGTAGTAGTAGTAGTAGTAGTAGTAGTAGTAGTAGTAGTAGTAGTAGTAGTGGTAGTAGTAGTAGTATAAGTTTATCAATAGCCACATTTCTCTTTCAGGAGATATTTTTGCTTCCAGACACAGACATAGTTGCTAAAGTGAAGAAGTACATTCTGTAATCCCTATCCTCCTATTAGCCCTATCCATTTGCCATGACAACTTGGGAAAATCAAATTCTGTGGCATAATGAAAACTTAGTTAATACTCCCATAAATGCCACATATATTAAGCACATTTTTATGTTTGGAGAAGTGTTACTCATTAAATGTCAAAACAAAATTTCAACTTCTGTAAATTATTTCATTGACTGAATTTCACCTCAGTATCATCACTCTTTCCATTCAGAGCTCATATCAAGTTTCTTATTTCCAAGCCACAATTCCCAACTGTGAGCACTTTACCCACAATATTACTATCTATTTACTTTGCCTATATTTTGTATTTATTTACATACTGTTTACCTATGTAATGCACATTTCTTTGAGCAATAATTTTTGTCTTTGGGACCTATTACCTAGTACAGTACAGGATCCCATTGGGGGGGGTTCTAATAAATATTTATTAAATTGAATTGCACTGTATAGAACTATAGTTGAATTGAAATTAGTTGGATTGGATAGATCAGACACATCCTGGTTTGGAATGGAGTGTGGGAACCTGAGTAAAGATTTCTTTGATTCATTCTTAAATGCATATATTGTTATTACCACCTGTCCTGTGACTTTCTAAGCATCTCTATGTGGATTATGGCAGAATATTGGTCTCTCTTTAAGAAATAGCAATTTGACTCATGTACTGTGAAAGTAAGAAGAGAAAATTAGGGACCAGGATTTCTCTTCTTGCCCCTTCCCCACTCTCTCCTTAATGTAATTCACAAAAAATCCAAAAACATGCTATAATGAGCATGGTTTAATTAGGAATGGGAAAGAGGATTCACGCTTCCATCACCAATACAACACTTCCCAAAATTCAGGCAATGTCTCTAAACATAGAATCATGGATCATCAATGACTGCCTTCAGAGCTGTAGTTTTGGTTTGATTAATAAAGAAAATTCACTGACTTCCAGGAAATATTGTTCTACTGTAAGAGGAAAATAATGTTCAAGATCTTGAATATTTTGAAAATATTGTCAAATTCCCCAATTTGTTTAACAATAATTAATTTGTGACCAAAATGGATTATTCATATAAATTTTTGTCAAATTCTTAATACTATTATCTAGGTCATAGGTGTTTAGCCCTTCATATTCCATTGCAAATATGTCAATTGTGACTCTCTATGATTATATGAGAGAGAAAGTTTATAGTAAGATTATAGTGTAAAAGAATTTAAACTTGGAAGGAACCTGAGATAGTGAATCCAACATTTAATTTTACTGACAAGGAAACTGAAGCTAGAAAGGTGAAATAGCTTATCTTTTCCTTCACTCCTTGTCTCAAAACTTCTTTGTATCTTCATCCATCTTCTCGTCCCATCCTACTTTCTTTTAAAAAAAGTTAACTCTTCTTTTTACTAAAGTTAAGCCCTTCACTTCCTCTATCTCATCCCTTCTCAAATACTCCCCCAGTTCGACCCATTCCTATTTTGTTTATCTTCATTCTTTTTCCTCAATCATTCTCTGTCTTCTCTGTCTCTAAGTATCTCTTCCTCTGCTTGTGCTTTTGTTTATCTCTAACTCTATTTTTCTCTCTGTCTCTTTGACTCTCTGTCTCTCTTTGTTTCTCCCTGTCTCTGAAAATCTGTCACGCTCTCTCTGTCTCTGTCTTTCTCATTATCTTTCTATCTGTCTCTTTCTGGTCCTCAACACTTAGTATTACTTTCCTCCAATTGCCCTCCATGCTTCTAATCTCTTCTCTTTCCAAATCATCATTCACTCTCACCTACTCAAAAGCATTCAGTCACTTTCCGTTGTGTATTAGTTAAAAAAACAAACTTCATAGACTGACATTTAAAACCCTTCAAAATGTGTTCTCATCTGACTTTCCAGTCCTATCTCATACTCTTCTCCTTTCAGAAATCTATATTCCAGCCAAACTGAAGTCAGTCATTCCTTGACCATAATGTTTAATCTTGATCTGCAGGCAGGAAGACCTGACTTCAAATATATCTTCAGGTACTTACGAGTTGTGTGACCCTGGGCCAGGCATTTAGAGGGATAGTTAATAATTGTGAAGCTAAATGTAGGGTCTGGCTCATAGTCTGTTAGCTATTAACTCTTATTATTGTGCGTTTGTGCAAACTGTTCCACTTACCCAGAGTATACAGAGAATCTTCACCTCTCTTTGAAGCTCAACACAAGTGGCACAAGTTCCATGATGTTTCCAGCATCATCTCCTCTCAGCTGTCAATTGCTCTCTCTCTCCTCTATTTTCCTTCACCTATAGTTGTGTTGAAATGGCGTAACATTGCATTCATCCTAATAGAATATAAACTCTTGAAATATAGAGATTATTACCTACCCTTTTTATAGTCTATACTTAGTAACTCCCTCTCCCTTCCAAGTGATTAATAAAAATATGTTACATTGAATTCAATCACTCATCTATAAGTAAATGAATCTTAAAGATTCAAATACAGATCTTTAGACTACAAATCCAATGCTCTTCCCATCCCACTCCCCCATTTTACTGCTTTCAGCAGTTCAACATAACATTTTACTCATATTGTTTTCTGTCTTTTAAAGCAGCTACTTTTCTGTGAAAGCTTTTGGATGATTTGATTCTGCCTGCTATTGAGAAATGTGGTAAACCATGCATTTAGCAAAAGATAGAGCTTCTATTTGACTGCTGTCATTGATATCTCTTATATTTTTTTCATAGCTTATATTGTCAAATAGTTGGCAAAAATGAACCTGCTGTTTTTTCATGGTTTTTAAGAGGTTGGTGATTTAATTATGTTTGATATTTTCTGTTTTTAAGAAGGAATTTAAAAAATATTTCATTTTAAATGATCATTGTTTTCAGCTATATACTATTTTATTCTTAAATGTGCATTAGCTGCCTAGTCTGTACAGAATATAGTGCTTAAGGTTTGAGGAAAATTCGAAGAAGGAAGAAAATCAAATTTTCTGAAATCAAGAACTTAGAATTTAAAAGAATACAAGACATATGCAATTAGGTATTAAACCAAAAGAATGTGAAAAAGGCATAAAATGTTTACAAAGTACAATGGAAGATTGTAGGAAGGCAAGAACATTCCTAGCTTTGAATAATAGATTCAAATATTTCTCTTCAGTCAAGTGAACCATTCATTTTAGATAATATCATTTTTCATATGTCAAAAATCTCTCATTTCATTGGTATGGCTATACCTCTGACTCATCCATTTAGAGTTAGAAGGAAGCATTTTGTTCAGTCTTCTCAGTTGTGTCTGACACTTCATGATGCCATTTGGTGTTTTCTTGGCAAAGATTCTGGAGTGGTGTGCTATTTCCTTCTCTGGCTATTTTTCAGATGATGTACTGACACAAACAGGATTAAGTGGAGTACTCAGGGTTACATTTTAAAAAGAAGTGTCATCATACATTGCATGTACAACACTTTCTGGATGCCATTTTCTCAGAACTGTGAATTGATACTGTCTTGGCCACCTTGGTCACCTGATCCATTTTCCTTATACTTTTTATTGTAAGATGATATTTAATCTGCCATATATACATCAAAACATCTAATTACTTGAATGATCTTAAAGCTAAGATTATAAGTAAAATACTTTTAGTCACTGATCAAGAAATGATTAAAATTTTTAGAAAGTTTGAAAATCCACTAGAGTGCTCTAAAGCATGAGATAGTGGTTATATTAAATTTTGATAAGATACTTATCAAATATTTGAAATTTTAAAACATTTTAACCTTTAGAGTGGTTATTTTTTGTTTGTTTTTGATAGTTTATTTTGGTTTATATTTATACTTCTGAAATTAATAAAACTGCATTAAGACTTCGAGGATGGAAAAAGCCTCTATCTATCTATAGTGACTTGCTCTTCCTTAATACATTGGAAATTTAAATCATGCCTCAAACCCTTATTAACTCTGTAACCCCTAGGCAAGACATAACTCTTTTTTGTGAACAGTTTCCACACTTGTAAAATGTAAATAATAATGTCTACCTTCTAGTACAGTTGTAAGGACCAAGCATGTAAACATGTACAAAGACCATGCAAACCTTAATTAACCATAAATTATAGTTATCATGAGTATTTTATTGTTATTAATAATAATTATGACGACAAAATAAATTTGTCTTTATAGCAGTCTAAAAAGTTTTTTATTTTTTTTATAGTCAGACTTCTTTTCTTTGAGTCTGAATGGTGTGGTAAGATGCCTTTCAGATGGACGGAAAGGAAAATACCTTTTCTTCTTTTAAGTAAATCAAAGGACCCATATACATGTTATGGGGTGACCCAAAATAAGCATTCTGCAACCATAACCTTAATATGCCTGTGAGTGGTTTTGAAGGATGTGCGTGTGCTCATTCGTCATTACTGAAGAAGACCGTGCCATCAGAGAAATGATGCCATGACTTGCTCAGCAGCCTCACTTCTTCTCCAGAGTCATCTGAATCCAGTGACCAAATATTCCTCAGGATGTCTGGAGATGACCCAGGATGAGGCAATTGGGGTTAAGTGACTCTCCCAAGGTCACACAGCTGGTGACTGTCAAGTGTCTGAGGTGAGATTTGAACTCAGGTCCTCCTGATTCCTGCACTGATGCTCTATCCATTGCACAACCTAGCTGCCCCTTAAGGATGACAAAGATCATACAACTATAGTTAGCCCCAAATATAATAGAATATATCCTTAAAATAAGGTTTAATTGCAAAAGAGGTAGGTAGAATTTAGATGTATTCTAACAAAAAGCTAAATAATATTGTCATTAAACATATTTGCTTTGATAGCTGTACAGTTGAAAAGGGAGTGAGGGAAGTAGGTTTACAAGCAATGATTGGAACTGTCTGAAATGGGGATCAGGGATATTTCTGATACCTGCAGAGAAGATGTAGATAAGCAGAACCCATCAGTACGTAACTCAATATTGCTTTAGGAAAGACACACACACACACGCACTCACACACACACAACCTAAAGATAGGGAATATACTTTTTCAGGCTATATTCAAAATTTTTAATAGCCAGATTTGGTGGGAGTAGTTGATGGCATATATCCAAATAAAAATAACATGTAGAAAATAGCTGTGACCATTTCTGCGAAGAAAAAAACACAGGACATATATTTAACAAGGAGTAGCACAGGCACACAGTATCTCTGAGTTTCCTTTCATGAAGAGATTAGAAGCCTGTTTCTGGGAGAATTACGATGTGATATGATGGCAGTATACTGGAGAAACTTTGGAGTATGCATAAGCATTCTGTAACTGGTTTGTTTGGGTCTGCTAACCACAGAATTAGGAGAAGCCTTGACTCATATTTGTTGGCTTCTATCTCTTGATCTGACTCCTTGCCTGTCAACTGTTGATGAGAGATAATGCTGCAAGAGGAGAGACATAGGATCTCTGTGCTGAGGCTGACATGTGCACCTATGAAATGGGTCTCAGTGCTTCGCCTTTATCCTTTTCCATTTTAGGTGTAGCAATTGGAGGCTCCAAACTTGTGAGTTTTGAAAGGTCAGCAGTACTATCCTCAAACTGTACTTAAATACCCTGGGGGTCAAAGAGCAATTTTTGGTGGGGAGTGACATTTGGACCCTGAACCACTGGTTACTGGGACAAGAATCATTTGGTAGTGATATCATATTTGGATGTGAATTTGGTGTAATCAATACTATAAAAGAACTGAACTAAATCTGAGTTTATTCTGAAAAATCTCCTATGCAAGATATATGAAGATTATGGTTCCAAGTTTTTAGGGGAAATGTTATACTTCTATCTTTACCGTATATTTCAAGTAAATATACCATTGTAAAAATTGATTGATATTAAGTGATAAAATGGAATCGAGGGATGTTAATCATTGGTAGCTAATAACAAGCGTGCATAGGAACAAAACCAAAAAAGTTCAAGCTGGTGGCATTGGAGAAAGGAAGCCAAAATCCTCAAGTGTATCCCTACAAATCTGGGGAGCAGATGCAGCCAGTTTGGCTCTGACAGAGAGAAGTCACGGTACTACATGTAAAAAATTACATTGACGTCAGAGTACAGGGGATGTTGTATCACTCATTTCCTCATATTAAAATGACAGATTTAGACCTCTCATAAGACATCTGAAGCCACCTGATCTCATCGCTTCATTTTTACAAGTGAGGAAACTCAAGGCCATGAAAGCTAAATGACTTGCCCAAGGTAATAAGCATCAGAGATGAAATGTGAAGCCAAGTCTTCGGATTTCAGAACTAATTCTCTTTCCCCTGTATAATATGGCCTCCTATATTAAGGGTATTATATCCCTTTTGTCAATCACAACATAAATGTTCAGATATCAACAAAGTTCCAAAAGTAGAATAGTAAGAGATTGGAGGATTGAGGAGGAATATTACTGATGAATCCATAGAGAAATTCAGTTCTTGTGCTTAAAGCTGAAAAGAACCAGGAGTATAGACAAATAATTCCTGATCTCAGCTATTGATTACCTGTTGTTATTTATCAAAATATATTTTTATCTTTCAATAGAACAAGCTGCCTGAATGGGGACCCAGTTAGTTGGACAACTCAGCTCATTCTCTCTCCCTCTCCTTCTCTCCAAAGGAAGGTAAATTTTTATGGTCAGAAACTGCCTACTTGACTTGGAGTTTCCTGGCTAGATTTCTTTCTTTTTTCCTTCCTTCTCCTTCCTTTCTCTCTCTCTCTCTCCCTCCCTCTTTCTCTCCCTCCCTCTCTCTCTCCCTCCACTTAATGGCTGTATTTTAGTCCTTCCTGGCTTAGAGGTGAATGTCAATGGTAACTGTCCCTCACTAGAGCAGCATCCTTGAGGGTTTTCCCTTCCTAGCTTTATTTTCTTTCCCTTTTCTAATTAAAGAGATCATCACTTGGCTCACTCACTTCCTAAGGAGAACTATTGACTGACTTGTCATTACCTCACTCCAAGTGAGTACTTGTAAAGGCCTTAGCCTACAAGGGCCAGGGTTTCCCATTGCATCCTGGGCCATCTCCAGTCATCCTGATGAATATCTGGTCATTGGAAACAGATGGCTCTGGAGGAAAAGGTGAGACTGGTGACCTTGCACAGCCCTCCCTCACTTAGATCAATGTCAAATGCAAAGTCATATCATCATTTCCCTGATATCGTGGTCATCTTCAAAAATGAAGGACAAATGCGGCAAATGAGCTCAGAGAAAGAATCTGAGTCTAGACCAGGTAACAGATTTTCCTTTTTGCCGTAACTGTGCTTTTAAATTGTCTTTCCACATTTTAGATATATGAAATTGTTCCCCTTCTTTCAAACATTTTACAATATGGCAAGGGGAAAGTGAGCTAAAACAATATAAATAAGAGTAAAAACATTATTTCAGCTTTTTTTCTTATTCTTTGCATTCAACATTCTAGCTAATGTCAGTTTCTTCCCAAGACTGCCAGAGGGTAGTTGTCTTAAATAAAGCTCAGTGTCAATCTGTGATTAAAGGTACCATGTGAAACAAAATTGTAATACCAGGGTCTTCAAATGGAACATGAAAGACTCCAAAACAGTGTACTTGACACTGTCTCCATGATATTAGGAGACTGAAAACCCCATTGGCATTGGCCTTAAACACGAGAAGGAAGTGCCAGTAGTGCACGATGTTGTCTTTGAGCAGGAGGCAGATTTTGATCAGTTCTAAATTTATATTTCCCAAACCATTCTTCTCTCGAGTTATATTGCAGGCAAATAGCACTTGACGTTGGAAATAGAGAGACCTCTTGTGAGTTTATCATATCAGTCGAGAGTGTTTTCTCAAACTCTTTATTCCACAGTCCATGTACTCCTTGAGATCAGCAACTATCTTTTGTCTTTATATCTCTAGTACTTAAAACGATGCCTGGAATGAAATAGGCACTTACTAAATGCTTGTTGTTAAGCCTTGACATGACCACTGTCACAATCCAAAGATTCTACAACTCTATTTGCTATCCCCACTCATTTCCAAATACATTTGAAGATTTACATTGCTCTGTTTTAGACAAATACATGTAAGTCAAATCTTATTTCAGCAGTGGCTTGTTTAATGTGATATTACCCTTCATCTTCAAGACCACTGATTCTTGGGAGTACACATAGACTAGTGGGACCCCATTTAGTACCTACTTTTCAAAGGACAAAGATGAGGGATCAACTCTCTCCTAAGCAGAGGTAGCTAAATGTTGTAATGGATAAAACACTAGGCCTGAATTCAAATCCAATCTCAGAGAATTATGAGCTTTGTGAGCCTTGAGAAATATTTTAATCTCTCTGTCTCAGTTCCTTCAATTATATCATATGGATGATAACATCTACCTCCCAAAGTTGTTGTGAGCATCAAATGAAAATATTTGTAAAGCTCTTAGTGCAGATCCTGGCACATGGTGGGTGCTTAATAAATGCTTATGTTTACCTTTCCTCCCCATGTCACCTTTTCTGGACTATTTAATGGTCAAATATCTAGAGAAGAGAGTGGAAGCTGCACAGAAACACAGTGAAAGAGATTTCCATTGCAGAGAGCCCTGAAAAACCGACCCCAGGGGTCCATTGAGCCCCAGACGGGAGCGGAGCCCTCCCCTCCCCCTGCCCTGGCCACACCGCACTGAGAGGAGCCAGCAGACCCAAGCAGGCTTCAGGGACCATAATCTCCGGCAGCTGCGAAGGTCCCTCCAATCACAGACGCACAGGTCAGTGAGAGAGACAGGTTGAGAGGGGAGCGGGGTATCTTCGGGACTCGGACCCCCTCGGGAGGCCTCCACTGCAGTAGAGGCTGAGGCAGCTCGACCAGAGGCAGAGGCAGCTCAGCCAGAGGTAGGCAGGAGCTCCACAGCAGCTCCATTACAAAAGGTCTCTGCTTCCCTGGGGGAACTGAGCCTGGGAGGCAGCCCTGCCCCCACCTGAGCACCAGCAGATAAGCTACCATTGAAGAGCAGTCAGGCCTGCCGCCAAAAGCCCTGAGGCTGGGGAACAGCACTTGAATCCAGGATCCCAAGCACTAGCTGGGCGGACCTAGGCTGGGGTGGAGAGGACTCTCAGAAGTCAAGTAACTGGCTGGGAGCATTTGAATCTCAGAACCCAAGCACTAGCTGGGCAGATCTAGAACAGGGATTGGAGAGGACTCTCACAAGTCAAGTAACTGGCTGGGAAAATGCCCAGAATAGGGAAAAAAATTAAGACCATACAAGGTTATTCTCTTGGTGACCAGAGGATTGCGCCATTCCTCTCTGACAACGAAGAGATCTGCTTACCATCAGGTAAAGACATAGGAGTCAAAGCCTCTGTATCCCATACATCTTAAATAGGGACCCCATGGGCTCAGGCCATGGAATAGCTCAAAAAGCGTTTTGAAAATCAAGTAAGACAGGTGGAGGAAAAACTGGGAAGAGAAATGAGAGAGATGCAAGAAAAGCATGAAAAACGGGTCAATACCTTAATAAAGGAGGCCCAAAAAAATGCTGAAGAAAATAGCACCTTGAAAAATAGGCTAACTCAATTGGCAAAAGAGGTTCAAAAAGCCAATGAGGAGAAGAGTGCTTTCAAAAGCAGAGTTAGCCAAGTGGAAAAAGAGGTGCAAAAGCTCACTGAAGAAAATAGTTCTCTCAAAATTAGAATGGAACAGATGGAGGCCAATGACTTTCTGAGAAACCAAGAAATCACAAAACAAAACCAAAAGAATGACAAAATGAAAGAGAATG
>CM053771.1:414250837-414262006 GCA_028658325.1 Potorous gilbertii | reverse complement strand
ACACAAATATACATATATATATACATAATGGTTTTTGTATTATATCCCTGATATATTGTAAATTCCATAAATGGGGTTCATTAACATACATTCTATAGGACTTAGTGTTCAATGCAGTAGATATTTAATAAATCCATTCTTGAATAAATGAAGAAGGAAATGAAATGATTATAAAATGTAAATCGAAGTTTGCTATAGAATCTAAAAAAGGAGATGTGATTAAGAACTTTTGACCTTTATCAAGCACAATTTCTAAGCATTATTTAATTGAGAAGATTTCTTAGGAAAAATGTTAAAAATCTTTAATTTGTATGTGCCTAATTCCAAAATAATCCATTGAAAAATCGGCAAAATAAACCCCTCAAAACGTTTCCTAAATAAGATTTTTTGATTTGAGTATGACCTTAGAAAAGAACAAAACTCTTTCAAAGTGGTTAGTTAGCAGATGCAGCCTAAGATGGTATCTAAAAGCTGTATAAGCAAGACTTAGGAGTTCTTTGGTATTTAATGGGCCATAAAAGCTGTTTAGAGCACAATTGTAAAATTTTAAAACCAAGCTGTAAATCAGGTAGCAGAACAACCTTATGATATTTTCCTTTAAAATATTTCAAGCTCTCCTTATGTAATTTGCTTGGAATTATTTTTATCCCTTTATTATTCAATTTAAAAAAGTTGTGGAGAAAAGACCCAACTAACAATATAAGCATATTTATTATATGAATATATATGAATATATGTATTTACATATGTGTATATGTGTATGCATGTACATAAGCATGTACATAGCTATTAAGGATTCAAATTCCAATAAGGTTTGTGGGACAAGCTATGATAGTGTGCATATATTTGTATCTATACATGTATAAACACACACATACATATATGCACATGTTTATATGTGGACAGGAGAGAGAGATAATTATAGAGATAGAGGCAAGGAGGGAAATGATAGAAAGTTAGAGGTAGATAGACAGACAGAGAGACAGATAGACAGAGAGACAGATAGATAGACAGACAGACAGACAGACAGATAGATAGACAGACAGATAGATAGACAGACAGATAGATAGACAGACAGCTAGATAGATAGACAGATAGACAGACAGACATAGATAGCTAGATAGATAGACAGACAGACAGATAGATAGATAGATAGACAGACAGATAGATAGATAGAGACAAACAAATAGACAGACAGATAGAGACAGACAGACAGACAGATAGATAGATTATTGGGAACTATGGAATAAGGAAATTCCCTCCATTAATGCCGAAGGTCATGCAGCACTTTCTCTATAACTTGTAATGTTACACCACAACAGGATAAATTTTAGATGATTAATTTTAGACTTGTCTAAAACAAAAAGAGTTTAAGTGACTTGACCAGGGCCACAGAAACAGCAAGAGTAAGAGGTGAGATTGGAACTGTGGTCTTAATGGCCGCACGGGCACAACGGATATTCTGGTTTAGAAAAGCCTGATTTATTCATTGAAATCAAGGCAAATCAATTATTTGGAGCTTGGGAAGACATTTCTGTTCGGATAATAGCGTGCAGTCCAAGAAAGGAGTCCTTGGAGCCAGTAACAGAAATGTCTTCTTCATCTAGGGAGACTGGATTAGAATTAGGATGATTGTGAGATAGAAGTATTATGTAATCCGGATCCAGAAGTGATCTAAGGGCTTCCAGGCAGGGAAGCACATACTGGGTCACATGGAGCAGCGTCCACCCTCTCGGGTGAAGTTTCAGGTAAAGGTTAAAGAACCAAGAACATAAGCCTTGTAGGTTCTTCAAATCAAACAATTATATAGCTTGAGTTAATGAGTAATAAGAATTTAATCCAGTCTGATAAATATTTTTTAAGCATTTACTAAGTATCAGGTACTGTGTTAACCACTGGGTATAATTATACATACATACACATGTATGTATATATATATATACACACACACACACATACACACACGGTTGTATATGTATGTGTCTATGTATGCAATGGGACAAGGAAACAACACACAAAAGGAGTCATGAAAGGTGGTGTGGGAGATCACCAGGACAGACCCTGCACAGGGGCATCTTGTTCTATGCATTTGAAACCATGCAGAGCAGCAATTGCCAAGTTGAATGAGGTGAAAGTTCAGTTTCTTACCTCCATGAAAGAAGGCATTGGGCCGAGTTTGGTACTCCACACTCCAGTCTTCCAATCAGAAGGGAGAAGATGCCCAGGAGGATAAGTCCATCAAGCCTTAAGTAAGCATCTGGGTAATGAGATTATCCTGAGAGGGTCACCTTGTTCCCTGGAATTGAAACCAAGAAAGGCAGCAGATGCAAAGTGGAGTGAAGTAAATGAAATGAAAGAAGACAAGTTGCTTATATTTATATTATAATTTCAGGTTTAAATTTGATCTTTATCTACACAATCCTGGAAAGTTGAACTCACTTGGAAGGGAAATATATAATTGGGAAAAGTATTTTTTCCCATTTTGCAGATAAAAAAACTGAGACTCAAGAAGGTTTAATGACAGTATTGTGGCATTTAGACTCAGAATATATCAGGAAGATATGTTCAATCTTATCTCTTACTCTCACTGGTAATTGATTCATCTATAAAATGGAGATAACAGTAACCCTTATCTCAAGCGGTTATTGTGAGGATCCAGGAAGATAACATATATAAAGTGCCTTAGCAACCTAAAGTTCTACTTAAAGATGGACTCTTATTATTCTTAAGGTTTATGTAGTTGGAGTTGAACCCAAGTGTTCTAAGTCTTTTCCCATTGTGTCATGTTGCTGCCTTGAATGTTTTTTAAGTTAAAATAAATAATATCTCTTAGATTTAATTTTTCTATGTTTTCATAATTCCTTTTTAAAAATTCTTTATAAATTTCCTTTTACAAAATTTCAACTTTAACTTCAATTAACTGTGTTTGTGTAGTTTGAGGATAGGGGAACTCTCCCTCATTTGACCAGGATAATTAAGGGGCTAGTGTGTGAGTGCGCTGAAGCTGGTTCAAAATGACTCAGAAAGTCAGTGATTACATATTTAATATGTCTCCATACCTCAGAAACAGGTAAATGCTACCGATCAAGCCTTAATTTATTGATTCTTTAGACTTAATAAAATGATGGAGAACATTTTAACAATGCAGATTAAACTTAAAAGAGTATTGACAGTTTTTAGGGAGCTGATTGTTTAACGTTTACGAACATAGCCTGAATATCTAAAGATCAGGTCCAATGTTGCCTCTCAGAATATTCTGCCTCAGATTCCCAGAAAGGGACAAAAAGGGGTTGGCCTAATATAGGGTTGAAAACACAGGAAGGAAAGCAGCTGGGACGATGACCAGTTCTTGGTTGGAATGGTATCTTACCCAAGCATCTTCTTCAGAGCTTAAGAATGTTTAATTCAGAGCTTAATTAAATACATATTTATATAGAATATATGTTTCTATAAGTCTCAGGGAATCAATCTGAACTAATAGAGGAAATTATTTTATTAACTACCACCACCAATGAAATCCTAGGTAGAGGTAGCATGATATAGTATAGTATGGTGTAATGAAAATATAATTTAAAAAATCAGCCAATGGAAGTCCAAATCTGAATTCTGCTGTGTCTTACTTAAATGACCTTGGATGATTTATTTAACCTCTCTGAGACTCAGTTTCCTTTTCTCTGAAACGAGCAGGTTGAATTAGATGATGTCTGCTCCTTACAGCTCTAAATCTAAGATCTGGTGCTCAACAAATTATTGCTGAGAAAATATAGGAGCAATTAGTGTGAGATAAGGTAAGTCATGGAACTTAGAGACAGCCAGATATGGTATTAGATAGTTAGGCTTGGTAATGTAACTAAGAATCATTTTCCATTTGTACCTCCTACAAACCATTAGAATCTCAAGATCTACGGGCTCCCCATTAACATGTAACTGAAGAGGAGTTATAAATTACTTCATTAGGATGTAACTTGCAGTTATACTTATTCTGAGGATCACAGACGTCAAAATAAACATTTCTAGTTCGAGGAAGAAATCTGTTCCAGTAAAACCACAATAAAAATAAAAATCAATTAAGTAACACTATTGAGTTATAATATTAGCTGTATCATTCATGTACTAAATACAGTATCTTTCTCCAGTGGAGAAAGAAAGTGGATGAGAAAACAGGATAATTGTATTACTGGGCACAAACTTCAGTATGAAATTTAATCCTGACATCCTCAGGCTGCTCAGCTGCCAAGTTGTACTGGTTTTATCTTAATAGCCCTTCTCCCCGCCCCATCCTTTCTATTCAACTCTTATTGTCACCCTGAATCTTAGTTTAGAACATCATTACATCTTTCCCTGACTATTTCAAGGCCCTGTCAACCAGTTATGCACAGAATTTCAAACTTGTAAGTGATCCCTGAGGGCATTTAGTTTGATGGATGCTACAACATGAATGACAAGTGATCAGGCAGTTTTTGATAGGAGACCTCCAGAGAAGGTGAATTTACTACTTCCTGAGGTAACCCTTCTTCATTTTGGGATGACTCTAAATGTTGGGATGTTTTCCTATATTATAAAAAGCTAAAATCTGCCTATTAGCAACTCAGTCTTCCTCCCAGACGTGTCTTCTCCAAGCTAAATATTCCCAGTTTATTTAATCAGTTTTTGTATTCTCCCTGCTTTCTTCTTCCAATCCATTTTTACATACTTTGCCAAAATACTCATCATAATACACAAAACTGAACCTTATTTAGCAGACTCCTGCTGTTTTCAACGTAACTTTAAATTTGGTCTCAAGGTTCTCCCCAGTCTAATTAAAACTATCTTTCCAGCTTTATTTCACTTAATTCCCATTCATTTAATTCCCCTCCTGTGTTACTATGAATCTCATCCCTGATGTCATTCTGCATTCTCCCATGCCTGCAGTTTCACACAGATCATTTTCCACTTCTGGAACATAAGATAAGGCATTTATGAGAATAAATGTGACTGAAAGTCGACTGTGATGTCTTAGAGATTAATTGTCACAAAAGTTTACAAACCACAACCCCTCTGTGAGGTAGGTAACAAAACTACCATCATTCCCATTTTGTAAAAGATGAAATTGAGCTCCAGTGATTTATGCAAGGTCACACAGGTAATAAGTGGCAGAGATGATACTCAAATTCACATTTTCTGTATTCAAAGCCAGTGCTATTTTTTTCCTTTTGACACTAATATGCTAAGGATATCTAGGATAAATCCGCTTTTCTATAGCTTCTCCATGGATAAGCTTGTGCTGACTGTCACCCTTACATAAAATTCTCCCTCTCCCACCCTCTATTTCCCAGCTTCCCTGGATTCATTCATTCACAGCTCAACTCATTCTATTTTTTTCAGGTGGTCTTTAGGTCCCTCTGAGATTAACTTCTTTCTAATCTGTACTTATCTTTCAAAATTTCATAATATTTTCCATGTTTGTCTTTTCTCATTAGAATATGAATTCCTTGAGAGTAGGAATTTATTTTTTGCCTTTCTTTGTATACCAACTGATTCACACAGGTAATCATTTAGAATAGAGGTTCTCAATGTATGGTCTCAGAATCCCATGGAGATCCTGGACACACTTTCAATGGTCTGTGAGGTCAAAACTGTTTTCATGTTGATCCTAATATACTGTAATTTCTAATACGGTAAATATTGATTGATATAACCAACATAAACCAAAGCTCTTTGGGAGTTCTCAACATATTTTCAGAGTGTAAAGGAGGTCTGAGACCAAAAACATAAGTATCTATCATAATTAATACTTGTTGACTCACTGACTAATTTATGTGGAGATCATGGAGGAAAGGCAAGTGGATCAATCATTTTCTCCATGGAGAAGCGTCCATTGATCTTGATGTTTTCCTACTCCCTTGTTTTCTATTGTACCACAGATTACAAGAAACAGCTTCAAAACAGACATTTTAACCTTGTAGACTATAGTCAAACCAAGTATTTTTTTGTTTTTATTTGAACCTTTGAATGATTTATCCTTTATGAATGATCAGCCTTATTCTCAATTACTGCTTTGTTTCAAAATTTTGACATCCATTTTCTTTAAATAATGAATCATGTCATATACAAGTGTTAAATTATAAACTTATATTTTTGCTTAATCATCTTGTGTTTCATTACTGGAATAATTTGGTTCACATGTAGCATATACATGCTAGATAATTATTATGTACATTAAGTAATATTTTTCACTTTTTTAACATTGTGTGTGTATACACACAGAGAAAGAAAGAAGGGAGAGATGGGAGGGATGGAAAGATAGAGGAGGAGGAAGAGGAGGAGGAGGAGGAGAGCAAGAGAGAGAGAGCGAGGAGGGGAGAGAGAGAGAGAGAGAGAGAGAGAGAGAGAGAGAGAGAGAGAGTGTGTGTGTGTGTGTGTGTTCATAGAGTTAATATAAATGGTGGTACAATTTGAATACTTTCCCGGAAACTTCTAAATTGAAACTTGATTTGGATTCTAGGGAATTTATAGCTTTTTATGTTACACCTATTGTAAGACATGATAAGAAGTTTTGCTTTTCTCTGTGTTAAGCTTTTTTGTTTACAGAGATCTTAGAACTGGAAGGAAAATCTAAACTGTATCTAAATGGGAACCCTTCTTCATATCAAGACACTAAAAAATCTCAAGTGATGGGATCTCATTACCTTCCAAGGCAGTCTTCTATTTCTGAGACATTTACTATAAAATAAATAATTCCAATATCTTCAAGATTCACATTATCAATACAAATGCAATATACACTAGAGTGGACATGATTATTTATCATTTAGTGAATAACGAATTCTTTCCATGCCACCTTCAATAGATAGAACCAACAATTCTGGGTATATATAACTTTGCTTTGTTAAGAGTAACAAGATCTGACTTTGTACATCTGATTCTGTGCCCAAGAAGGAGCTCTCACACCTGTAAAGCAATTCACAATTTTACTGAACTTTCTTGAACTTAAACCAATAGTAATAACAAAATAAAATATGATAATAAGATGACATTTAGATCATTCACACAAATTCTTCCTGCATTTGAAAACGTCTTATGGAAATCAAAGGTTTTGAAGCTGTAGACAGCGAAATTCCATAATCTAACATTTCACATTGCCCTGTAAACATTTTGCCCCTTCCGTTATAGAGATGAACTTGGTGAGGTGACTGCAGCTACGTAGAAAAGAACAAGGACATGGTTTTTAATAACTGGAAATGTGTGTGCAAGACAAATAACTTGGGTTTGTGTATTGTTGGGTGAGAAAGAGTTTACCACTTTTACACAGTGGGGAGAAATATTCTCCCTGACACCCTAAATAAATCTGTAGGGTAGAGGGCATAGCAGGGGAGAAGGGGGAAAGAATTGGTGACAGCTCATCATCTTGATGCTCTAGCTTCAGCAACCATTGTCCAATAACTTCCCAGGATCGTACTACATTTTAAAGGTTATTTTTTTTCCAGGAAAAGATAGTCATCCTTCTGAGTAGCAGGTTTCTTCTCTTTCATCTGTCAAGATTCATTGCAGCACTCAGAGAGGATGAGGTTGTAGGGGTGCTTTTAGAACATGGTACTAATGAGGCCAAGGTCATGGGTTCAGGGTTTCTATGGGGCAGCTAGCTTGACTTGGTTTCATGGCTACAGGCCACATCATTAACCTCGCTAGCCAGATTGCACATTGAAGCCATCGATCACAAGCATGACATGGTGAGAGAGTGGGGTTGATTTGGTTCACATCCATCCCCACTCCAAGACAGCTCACAGTGTGGGCCCAGGGACAGTGGGTCAGGAATTTCATCCCTGTATGAGAACAGCCATTTAGTTGCTATGCACAAAACAATGGAGGCCCCTGACTGTTCACTCTTGGGTTTTGTTGAGTATTTAGCCAGGAAGCTGACTTCTCCTCTAAGACTCAGTTCTCCCATGGCATTGTGACAACTGCTACCTCCCCAAAGGCAGCTTGTGGCTGTAATTAATAGCAAAGAATCACAAAATGCCAGGTGGTTAGAGTGATTCCCTAAAGTACCATTGAAGAGGCTTAAACCACTGATAATGACATAAGGTTGGCGATCCACTGTCACAGTCACATAAGATTATATGTCTGCCTGTGTTCACACACTATGTATTCTGTCTGAGCTGTCATTTTATACAATGTAAACAAGATTCTTACCCCAAATTGTTTTTCTCAGACCTTTAATCTCTATAAATCAACCCAGGAAATGAAAAATACTGGCAAAATGCAATTTAAACATACACCATTTGCAGGATTCTGTTGAGTGAAGCTACTTTTATATCCTAAGAGAAAGCTTAAAGAAAGAGAACTTAGATAATTTGTTTTAAATTGATTTTATCAAAATACACATTTAAAAAATTGTAACATGGATTTCCTTATCCTGTTTGTTTTAGGCTCAATCTGCATGTTATGTTTATGTCAATAGAGTATATTATAACTTCTTTTGATTTGGAGGGATATTCTCTCTCCATCTCTTACCCTCTCCCTCCCTTCCTATCCTTTTTTCCTTCCCTCTCTCCTCTGTTTTCTCCTTCCTCCCTCCTTCTTTTCTTTCCTCTTTCCTACCTTACTTGTTTCCTTTCCTCTTTCCCCTTTCCCTCTTTCTTTCCTTTCTTTCATCCTTCTTCTAGCACTAATAAATTAGAAAATTGCCTGGGAGCATTAAAGAATTAAATTATTTGTCCAAAGTCACAGCTAATATATGTCAGAAGCAAAATTTGAACCCAGACCTAAGGTGCTGATGATCTGTTATTTACACTGTTACCTCTCTGTGAGGTATCTACTGTCGCCATTTGGGTATCACCCTTCGAATAACACTGCTTCTTATTAAGACTAGAAGGTTGACATTTATAAAGAAGCAAGCTTTCCCTGTCTTCAGATTCAGCTTTCTCCAATCAAGTCACCCGATTCTGTGATGTGCACAATTAACACTTAATAAATATTTGTTTAATTGAATTACTAAAACAACATTGACAATATCAATGAAATAACAAGATGAATAGTCAATTCCACCAGTTAATATGGAAATAATGACTTATTTCTTGAAAAGATCAAGTAAACCAAGTTTCTGGATCATTCAAACTTGTCTACAATACACTAAAATAATTTATTGAAAAACAGAAACATTTAGGAAATCTATTGGTTATGATGCATATCCATTTGACTAACTTCAACTCTCCTTTCACATCTCGACCTCTTTAATAAACATAGTTATGCTTTCCTTTGTTTGTCTTTTTCCCTCCAGTGACTGACTAAATGATATCAGAGTATACTGCTCAAATAGTGAATATTCACAGTATCCTAGAGGGAATCATGCTAGCAAGCATTAGTGGAGCACTTTAAGATTTACACAGTGCAAATCTTAGCATTTTATCCTCAAAATAACCTTGGGAGGTACGTGCTATCATTACACACATTTTTAGGTAAATAAACCCAGGCTCAGGGAGTTTATTCAGTTTCTTAATGGTCACACAACTAGTAAATGTCTAAGACTGCATTTGAACTTGGATCTTCCTTTCTGCAGTTCCAGATCTCTGTTGATTGATGACCTAACTGCGTCTGCCATACACATCTTTATTTTTTTAATTAGTCACAAAATTATGATATACTTCTTTTGTATCATGTCAACATGTCCAGTGGATAGCACATTGAGCCTATAATAGAGAAGACCTGAGTTCAAATCTACCCTCAGTTACCTCTTAGCTTTGTGACCATGGAAAAGTCATTTAATCTTTATTTGACTCTGTTTCCTCATCTGTAAAATGAAGATAAAAATACCCATAATGCTCCCCCTGTTCCTGCCCCAGATTGTTACGAGAATCATATGAGATAATATTTATAAAGAGCTTAGTACGGGGCCTTGCACAAAATGCATGAATTTATATACTAGAAACTACTACTACTACTAATATACTAGTGTGTTTCAGTTCATTTTGTTTTTTTTTTTCCAGTCTTAGTAGAAACAGGTCTTCGGACCAACCAATTTTTATTTTTTGAGACTGAAGGCTTCCTATTTCAGCCAAACTGGACACACACAGGCTACTCATGATCTTGGCCCTGCAACTATCTTTATGGAAGTTTTGACTTGCTCTGTCTTTGTCCTGCTCCACATCACCTTCCCTTAGGCACCTTAGTGACTCCTTACTTGCAGACACTCACCAACACTACCTGACCTAATGTGGACTCTAGCCCTGCTACAATTCAGATTTAATATCAAATGATCCATCAGCCTCAGTCTCCCTAATGATTGGCTACAGGTTTGCATCTTGATGTCCAGACATTTATTAATATCGTTATTATATTAATCACTGACTGTAACTATTGGCACAAAGTTGTGCGGAGGCGGGGATTTAAATAGGGCAGTTCTGACTTTTAACACAACCTAGGAGAGTGGTGTTTGCCTATCTCACCTTAGCAAAATAAGAGACCAACAAATAGTTTCCTCTGCCTAGCATTGCATCACATCTGGCAACCTTAACTTGATGAATTTATCTATTGTAGAATGAGTCAAAACTCTTGTCCTATGATTATCTGTGACAGTGTAATCTGCTGTAGGCAAATCAGTGGTTTAATGACTTGAAACAATTCAGACATCAGGGTCTTCTGAGTGGTCCAATCATCTTGATCTTGAAAGGGTTCTGGAGAGGACTAAATCTGAGAAAGGGGAAATAAAAATGCAATGAAATCAGAACCAAAGAAATCCAAAAGCAGAGAAGGAAAATATTGCAGGAATGAAGAACTCTAATCAAATGAGATCCAAAGAGTATAGGATCAGAATCCTAGCCAAACCACCGAGCATAATGAAGAAACTTGTGATAGGGTTCAGGATCCAGTTCTTGGTGATGGGTGATTTGAATTACAATCAATAACTGTTCATTTTATGTGCTAAAGCTATCATATGAGTTATACAATTTACTACGTCTGGTGAAACACTGATCAAAATATATTGGACAACCATGAGTAAACCATCATTTCTTCTCTAGATATTTTTTTTATTAATAAATTTATTTAAATTTTTACATTAATTTTCATAAGATTTTGGGTTCCAAAATTTTCTCCCCATTTGTCCCCTCCCCCCTCCCTGATACACTGGACATTCTAATTACCCATATCACCAATCTGCCCTCTCTTCTATCATCCCTCCCTTCCCTTACC
>CM053771.1:414210996-414250337 GCA_028658325.1 Potorous gilbertii | reverse complement strand
TCATTCTAATTTTGAGAGAACTATTTTCTTCAGTGAGCTTTTGCACCTCTTTTTCCACTTGGCTAATTCTGCTTTGGAAAGCATTCTTCTCCTCATTGGCTTTTTGAACCTCTTTTGCCAATTGAGTTAGCCTATTTTTCAAGGTGTTTTTTTTCTCAGTATTTTTTTGGGCCTCCTTTATTAAGGTATTGACCCGTTTTTCATGCTTTTCTTGCATCTCTCTCATTTCTTTTCCCAGATTTTCCTCCACCTGTCTAACTTGATTTTCAAAATCCTTATCGAGCTCTTCCATGTCCTGAGCCCATTGGATTCCTATTTCAGATGTTTGGGATACAGAGGCCTTGACTCCTATGTGTTTACCTGATGGTAAGCAGTTTTCTTTGTCAGAGAGGAATGGCGCAATTATCTGATCAAGAAAATAACCTTCTATGGTCTTAGTATTTTTCCCTTTTCTGGGCATTTTCCCAGCCAGTTACTTGACTTCTGAGAGTCCTCTCCACCCTGGCCTAGATCTGCCTAGCTAGTGCTTGGGGTCTGAGATTCAAATGCTGCTCCCCAGCCTCAGGGCTTTTGGTGACTGGTCTGGCTGCTATTCAGTGGGAGCTTAATTTGTGGTGCTCAGGTGGGGACAGGGCCGCTTCCCAGGCTCAGTTCCCTCAAGGGGTTTATGAAGAGACCTTTTGTAATGGAACTGCTGCCAAGCTCCTGCCTGCTCAGGGAGCCTCTGGCCAAGCTGCCTCTGCAGCAGCGGCTGTGTCCCGAGAGGGTCTGAGTCCTGGAGATGCCCACTCCCCTGTTAACCCTGTCTCTCTCACTGACCTGTGAGTCTGTGGATGGAGGGACCTTCGCGGCTGCTGGAGATTCTGTCCCTCCTGCTTGGATCTGCTTGCTCCTCTCAGTGCCACGCGGCCAGGGCGGTGCAGGGCTATGCTCCAGTCTGGGGCGTGATGGACCTTTGGGATCGGTTTTTCAGGGCTCTCTGGAACAGAAATCTCCTTCGCTGTGTTGCTGCACGGCTTCCACTGTTCCAGAATTTGTTGGAAGTTCTTTTTTAGAGGAAATCCATGGGCTGTGGGTTCGGAGCTAGCATAGGTGAGTCTTTCTACTCCGCCATCTTGGCTCCACCCCCCTATCCTCACTCTTTACCTACACTTATGACCTCCAATCTGTTCACCATTCAATTCTCTTCCAGGCCATCATTCTTGAAGTAGTTACATGTTCCTCCTTTGTCCACATTGAGCCCTTGGTGAACTAGTTCAATTGTATACTCTTCTCTTGAATGTTTTGCTTACTTTTCATATCACCCTTTTGGGCCCTGCCAACCTTCAGCCTCATATAACTCCTAGCATTCACTGCCTTCATACCTACACATTTGTTGCTGAATGCAGGTAAATAATGTCATGCAATTATTATGAATGATTCTTTAAATATATATATATATATGCACACACACAGTTATATATATATGTATATATATTTCATAACCTCAAGCAGGCCCTTTCTGCTGCTGGGGATCTTTTCATACCTTTTTAATGAATTAATTTTTCTATTGACTGCTGTGTCTTTTGAAATTCTTTCCAACCCTTCTCAAACTTTACAGGGCTGTCCCTCCTGCCGGGACCTCCTTAGCTGAGAACCTTGCCACATGTTTTACTAAAGAAATTTAAGCCTATTTACTGAGAGCTCCCTTTTTGTCTCTTTATCTCACATCACAGAAATGTCTTCTGCCACAATCGCCTCCTTCACTGCTATTTCACATTATGAGGTGGTCTTCCTCCTTAATCAGCCTGTTACTTCTACCTGCAAAAGGTATCACATTCCAATTTGTCTCCTCCACTCCTGTATTCTTTTACTAATCTTCAGTCTGTCTGCCAAGAGGCTACTTCATGCCTATGTATTTCCCATCCTCCAAATTCACTCACTTGATGTATTCATCCCCACTATTATCTCATCTCTCTTTTATCTCTTGGGGTTAAATTCCTCGAAAGGATCATCTATAATAATTACCTGTTTCCTAGTCTGGCTTCTCACCTCGTCATTCAACCAAAGCTCTTTTCTCCACAGTTGCCAACCATCCCTTAATTGCCAAATCCAATGGCCTTTTGTCAGTTCTCATCATTTTTGACCTTTCGGTAACCTTTAATTCTAGTAATCATTTTATCATCCTTTATGTTTTCTTGTCATTTCAAGATTTTTTGGGACATATAGCTCCTTTTACTCTTCCTCTATACTTTCTTCTGTACCTCCTGTGCTAGGTCTTTATCCAAGTGATACCTCCTAACTGAGTGTCCCGTAAGGTTCCCTTGGAGACTTTTCTCTTCTCCCTGTATACTATTTTCACCTCATCATATCCCATAGATTTAATTATCATCTTTATTGTAGTGATTCCCAAATCTATTTATTCAGTGCTAATGAAATTACTGATCTCTAAATTGTCTTGACTAGACCTTTAGTCTAATATCTTCAACTGCCTATTAGACATCTCAAACTGTATGTTTTTGTACACATCTTAAATTTCCAAAACAAAACTTATAATCTCTTCCACCAAACTCTCCTCTATTCACAAATGGAGTATCAAGGGCATCACTATTCTTCAATTTCTCCATGCTCACAACCTATCCCCAAAATAAAAGGTTTACCAATTCTCTCGTAACATCTCTTGAATATGTCTCCTCGATCCTCTAATACTGATGGTACCCTGATATAGATTATCATACTCAGCAATAACCTGCTGGATGCTCTGTCTTCTATGAATCTCTCTCCATTCCAGTCCATCCTCCACTAACTCAAAGTGCTCTTAAAGTATAGGTGTATACATGCTACTCTTCTCCCTAACCCCTATTACTCAATAAACTCTAATGGCTCCCTGTTTTCTCTAGGATCAAATAGAAAATCCTCTAGCTGGCATTCAAAGCCCTTCCTAAGCAAGTACTAAATTTTTAGTCTTCTTGTTATACCTTATTCCCTTCTCCTCCATGCACTCTTTAATCAAATGACAATGGCCTCCTTGCTCATCCTCTAATAAGAAGTTTCATCCCCCAACTCTGTCCATATTTTATTGGTTGTCTCTCAAGCAAGAGTTGCTTTCCCTTCTCATTTCTGCCTTTTGACTTCCTTCATGTACCACATAAAACCTCTAACTTCTATAAGAAACATTATTATTCTTAATTCTAGTGCCTTCTTTCTGTTGATCACTTCTATTTAACCTGTATTTTGCTTGCTTGTACATAATTGTTTGCCTATTATTTCCCACATTAGATTTTGAGTGCCTTAATGACAAAGACTGAATTTCTCTGTATCCCTAAAAATTATCACAGTGAATTAGATACTTAACAAATGGTTGGTGTCCTTCCTTCTCAAAGAGGACCAAAATGTTATCACTGTGCTAGAGTCAAGTTTCAATGTGGTTGACTGTGGTTGACCAGTCCAATACAAATTCACAATGCATTACCACAAGTCAGGCACAAATATTTCCTGTGAACTTTTGGGGTGGATACTCTAAACTTGTTCATCCTGAGTTTCCTTTAATTTTTTGCTTTGCTCATAAAGCACAGCACCTTCTCTGACTTGGACACAACATGCCAGTGCCTCCCATATCACATAATCCCTTCCAAAGTTCTTGTATCGCTTCTTCTGACTGCCATGTGAACACTTGTCCTGTGTGAGTTCTTCATAAAAGAAATCTTGATTAATTGAAAATAGCAGATTATAAATGTACATATTAGCCTCTAGAAATTTATAGTCAGTATTTGATCTTTATTTTAATTTTGTTTTTTAACAATATTGATGTCTTTATTTTTATGCCATGTTCATTTTCTGATATACTTTATCCCACCGTGAATACCAGTATTCAGTCTGTCAATCAAAACTCATTTATTGTCTACTATTTTTAATTGATCAATATTTTTTTAAGTAGCAAATGTTATTTAAATAACAAATGCTGGTTCTAGAATATCAGGGTAGTTTTCCTTGATAATTTCTTGAAAGATGATGTCTAGGCTCTTTTTTTTATCTGGCTTTCAGGTAGTCCAATAATTTTTCAATTACCCCTACTGGATCTATTTTCAAGGTCAGTTACTTTTCCTATGAGATGTTTCACATTATCTTCTGTTTTTTATTCTTTTGGTTTTGTTTTATATTTTTTTAAAAAACTTTTCGTAAAGTCATTAGCTTCCATCTGCTCCATTCTAATTTTTTAGGAATTATTTTCTTCAGTTTTCGTTTGCTCCTCCTTTTCCATTTGGTCAATTCTTCTTTTTAAGACTTTCTTCTCCTCTTTGGCTTTTTGGATCTCTTTTTCCATTTGGGTTAGTTTACTTTTCAAGTGCTCTTTAAGTGCTTCAGCATTTTTGAGTCCCCATTAGCAAGCACTTGTCTAGTTGTTCTTGATTTTCTTGTGTCATTCTCATTTCTCTTCCCAATTTTTCCTCTACTTCTTACTTATTTTTCAAAATCCTTTTTGATTCTTTGTTGGCCTGAGATTCATATTTTTCATGGAGGCTTCGGCTGTAGGAGCTTTGACTTTGTCGTCTTCTGATTGTCTGTTTTGATCTTCCTTGTCACCAAAGTAAGATTCTATACTTTTTTTTTACTTTTTTTTTTGCTTATTTCCCCAGTCATTTACTTGATGTTTGAGCTCTTTGTCAAGGCAGTTCTTTTCTTCCAGGGGGAGTTGAAGGGTGCACTGTCAGTTCTTTGATTTCCCCACAATCTTTGGGCCTAGAGCTCCAGAAACAGCTTCTGTTGCTGCTGCTGTGGCTGCCATAGGATCCTCTGTCCCTTCCACCATCCTGGGGTAGGGGCCAGACCATGCCATTCTCTCACACAGGTTCAAAAGATTTTTTTCACTGATCTTCCAAATTATTCTCAGCATTTTGGGGTCTAGAAGTCAGAAAACTGTCATAGCTGCCAGATATTTAGTTCCCTCCTGCTCAAACCCCATCTGTGCCTGCATGGCCCATGCTGGACTGTACTTCACTCTCAGTCTGGTATGATAGGTACTTCCTGTCAACCTTTCAGGATATCTTGGGCTGCAAGTTGGTTTCACACTGTCATTCTGTGGGTTCTGCAGCTCCAGGATTTGCTTAGAGTCATTTTTATAGGTATTTTGTGGGGTTTGAGGGAGAGCACAAGCAAGTCCCTGCTTTTACTCTACCATCTTGGCTTTGCTTCTCTAAAATCCTATTTCTAACATGTGCTGATTGTGTGATACTGGAGAAATCACTCACCTCCTCAGTATCCTAGACACTTCTCTAAAACTGTAATTTATAAAATAGATATCAATCTGCATTGTTAAAGGGAACTTCCTCTTTGGATGCTCCCTGTACCTTGTCTAAAATCTTTACTAAAGCTAATAATTTTACATATTTTTCTTAAAGTGCAAACTTAAGTTTTAATGGATAATTATTTCTATTTATTGAACATTTTGTGTTCTTGGTTACTAATCTCATAATAAGAAAGAAAAGGAAAGGAATCCTTTAAAGGAAATAGTTTGGTATCATTTAAAATGCTTTACTTTTTCCTAAATGAAATTAAGCTTAATATCTTCTTATTTAATGATATAATCGCCCTAATGAAGATATAGATAACGATTGCCAATCTGTTTGGGCTGGCATTTAGCTATTTATCATACTAAAAAATTTGCACTCTTCATATTGATTTTACCTGAGTGCATTGCAAGTAAATTCTTTTTTGAATGGCCATGCATCATAAGGAAAAATTCTTCAGGATATTGGATCTCAGTAGAGTCAGCAGTATGTGCTTCACAAACAAGAGCATCCAGAGAACTTCAAGTTAGCACATTCCTTGCTCCTCATGACCACCTCCAGATCATCCCTCTACAATCACTATTTAGTGGCCACTTGTCTTTTAATGTCACACAATTCATTGCCATCTTTGTGTCCTGTTCCTAGTCACAACCATCTCAAGACTCTAGATCATTCTCCATTTTTGCCCTACAAGGAGTTTAGTACCTAACTACAGTATCACTCTCTGTTCTAATCCCTGCTTTATTCATTAGGCACAACTGTATGGACATTAATGCCCCACCCTACCCCCAAAGAAACTGACATTCTAGTACAACCACTTACTCATCTTCTTCCAATCTGATGAACTACATCGTCACTTCACCTCAAACCCCTCAGGTATGATGATAGCTTCAATGATGAAGTCACTCATGATCACTTAACTGTCAAAACTATTGCCTTATTCTCAGTCTTCAATCTGTTTGACCTCATGAAACTATTTCCTTCTCCTGAAGATATCTTTTCCTCCTTGATTCTCTGTCTGTTTAGCGTCTGCAACATTATTCATTCTTGGTTCTCTTTGTATGAGTACACCTCTGACTGCATTATTGTATCTTCCTCTACCTTTTAGTCAAAATGTTTATATATTCCAGATATTGATTAGAAATAATTCCTCATTCTCTCTTAATTCTCTCTTTCTCTCTCTCTCTCTCTCTCCCTCCCTCCCTCCCTCCCTCTCTCTCTCTCTCTCTCTCTCTCTTTATATACTCCCATGGACTCAATTATCATCTCAACATGACCCCCAAATCTATAAATCCAATTCTAATTGATATTTAGAACTCTACTCCCATATCAAGAATTGCCTGGTTCTCTACCCAGATTCCTTACTGACTATTCTCTATGTGATATTTAACTAAGAAAACATATTTACTTTCCCCAAACCCACTTCTCCAAAACTATTTTTCTCTTAAGACAAATACCACCAATCACCTAGATTGACAAATTTGGGGTTATCTTCATTGTTCTCCTTTTCTTGGTTTGATTTGTCACCTTGTCCAGTCTACATACAAAGCATCTCCTATCTATTATCCTACTCATAGGACCGTAATCTCCTGCACATATTCAACTCACTTAGACTATTAGAATAGTCTCCTAATTAGTTTCTTGACTTCACCTTCATCCCATTCCAATTGATGGTCTGTCAAATTTCCAAATTAATGTTTCTAAGAGGCAAGTTTAAAACAATATTATTCATCACTGATCCCCCAATATTTGTAGGATGGAAGAAATTTTTCATGCTAGAATTTAAATGCCTTCACAATCTGGCTCTAACCTATCTTTACAAAATTATGTCATATCACTCCTTTTTATGTGCCCTGTGGTTTAGCCAAATTGGCTTACTAATTTTTCTCTCAGTGGAAAATTTCTATCCTCATGCACTTGCTGATTATATCCTAATTTATTTTTTTTCTTAGCTTTCTAACTTTCTTTTCTTTTAGCTCAGTAGCCACTTCCTAAATGTAACTTTTCCTAACCCCTCTCCCTATTTCAGACCCCACTTGTCAATATGTCTTTTCTTTTGGGAAGAGCCTTGCTTTAACTTATATATTAGCATGTTCTTCACCTTTCATAGAAAGAAAACAGCTTTAGTAAGACTATTTCACTATGCTCTTTGTATAAGCATGGGCCAGAACAATATCTTGAAATAACAGATATTTAGTAAATGTTTACTGAGTTTAATTTCTAGAGAATTCCTTTTCTATTTGTATTTTTGTCCAGTACACTGGTCTGTATGAACCTGTGTAAGTTTCTTAAACTCTGTGGGTCTGTTTCCTCATTGATAAAATGTTGCACTAGGCAACAAAATTTAAGGTTTCTTTTAGCTCTCTATCATATTCTATGGTGTTATGAACACGTATCTCCATGACACTGATGGACACCATCTACAAGCATGAATTCCCCTCTTTAATGATTCTAAGATTGATGATCAGCTTATTTTATGAGTTATATCTCTATGTTTTCAGATACTTTGTTAGAACACAATCCTCATGACTGCATTTTATTCTAAGTCAAATTCTTTTGATGTCACCAAACACCGAAACCTTATGTTGTCTTATAAGATCTTATATCATCTAGACCAGCAGGGTCTGTAAACTCCAACTTGAAGGTCTACTTTTTGTACAACAGGAGGGCTCAGAACTCTTTTTATAATTTCAAATAAAATTTTATTATGGTTAAAATGTGAAAATAAACATGAACTTTATTAGATTGTGAACTAAAACAAGCAAACAAGGGTGGGCTGCATTTGTCCCTTAAGTTGGACTTTGCCAACTTCGAAGTCTAGACCTCTCAGTTAAATGGGTAACTGTGAAGATATTTTTTTGCTGTAGAAAATTGCTGGTTCTCTACCTATATGTTGTGTGATGGTGAGATCAAATTTTTAGAATATAAAGAAAATACTTGGAGGTGATTTAACTTGATCCTTTCATTTTACAGATGGAAAAGCTGAGACAAGGAGAGCAAAATGACTCCCCAAATGTCACAGAGGTGAGTAGCAGAGATAGAATTTAAGCCCAGATCCTATGTCTCTAAATCAATTCTTAGTCACACTGAACAACTTAAAAAATATTCTCAATGGAAGCGTAATTATTTTCAAAAGATTGTTTTTAAGTGTGTAAAGTAGGAAAACAAGATACACACCCAGTTACTTTTGTTTTATATTAATATCGTATGAGAGCATTTATAGTCTGAAAAATATCCCTTATTTCACATACATGGAAATTCAAATTCTAAGTTCCTTTAAAATTGTTTCCCATTGAGTATATATATATATATATATGTATACATATATATATGTATATATATGTATACATATATATATGTATACATATATATACATATATATATGTATACATATATATACATATATATATACCTATACCTAAATACATATATACATGTGTATGTATGTATGTATGTATTTGGTCAAATCATATCCAGTTGTTCTTTCCCATTTTACCTTTGGAAGGGTTTTTAAATAATAAACTCAATAACATTGATTGTATTTGTTTTATCAGAAACCAATGAATGCAATAAAAAAAAGAACTGATATCTATTTTCCTACATATTTCATAATGACATATAATTAGGGACATCATAGAAACAAATTGTGACAAGAGATCACAAAAATTACTTTGGCACTAATAAACTCACTAAAGAGAAAAGAAAACAAGGAATTGTGAATGAAACACAATAACACTTTTAGATTATCAGACCATAAGATAGCAATTACTTAAAACTATTTCAATTTGACTATGATATATTTACTTAATTATTCTTTTCCTTCTGTGTATTATCTACTTCACATTTATTTCTCCAGCTTTATTTTCATATTGTTTAACTTTAAACATCATTATAATATTAAATCCAATCTTTATAAAATTAGCAGAAAAATATTATAGGGAGTGCAAGTAAATTATACTGATCTAGTGGAGACTTATTAAAACTAAATTAATGAGTGTTTTTTTTATATGAGAAGCAAAATTAAAAAAATACACCAAAGAGGAAGATAATGATGAGAAAATATACCAATTTTTTATTTGTATGTGTCTATGAAAGTAATCCTCTAAGTGAAATCATGTTCCTCAGAACATACACTAAGAAAATAGAAAAAACAAAGGTTTGTTGAACTAGAAATTCAATTAAAATTGGGAAATCAGTAAATAAATAGAAAATAAACATGACAGAAGAAACCTTAATAATTGGAAGTGAATATTTGAAGTTGAAAACAAAAACACAAAAGAATCAATGATCAGAATCAAAATCTAGTTCTCCAACAACATTAATGCTTTAGATATGTTGATTAGAATAAAAAAGAAGAAACTATCTTTAACAAAATTTTAAAAACTGAGTGAGATCAAATGCCCTTTTAGCAATTGTGTAAGAATGTCTTTCATGTGAAAGTGCATATATATGTATGCATTGCTTGTATATAGTGTACTTGTATCTATCATGCATATATGCTTATGTAATATATGTGTGCTGCATTTTCAGATACATGCATATATGTATGTGTATATACACATGCATTCATACATATGTATGTATGTATAATTTCCTACTCAGTTTTGCCTTCCATTTTCAGGTACAAAGAAATTATTTTCCCCTTAGTTTCCTGTTGGAATTCTGGTGTAACATAAAAGAGAATGGTTTTTTTAGAAAAAATAACTTGGTGTACACAGCAACAACCACAATGTGGGAGGAATTTTTCTGGTAGACTTCCCTGAAATGCATGGACTTAAAAAGTTTCCAATGGACTCTTGTGGTAAAATGTCTTCCACATCCAGAGAAAGAACCATGGAATTGGATCACAGATATCAACAGACCATTTTCTTTTGTATTATATTTTGTTTTGTTTTATGCTTTCTCTCATTCATTTTAATTCTTGTATGCAATATGCATTTAATAGGAATGTACTTGGAGAACCTATATAAGTTTGTATGCCATCTCAGGGAGAGAGTTGAGAGGGAGTGGAAAACAATCTAAGATATGTGGAAGTGATTGTCAAACAGTGAAAACAAATAAAATAATTCAATTAAAAATAAAAAAATAACTTTGAATATTTATGACTATCTTAATATTTTAAATGAACCTTTACAATTATTAAATAATTCAATAAAATATGTAAAGGATACATGACTTTAAAGATGTGATGCTCCATTGTATTTTAAACAGCAAAAATTGATAAAATATCTCTTTTTTCTTTATGTCTTTCTTATATTAGAAAATTGTATGTTTTTACTTGTACATAACATGTCCAAATATGTATCCCATATAGAAAGCATTCTATTAATCTCAACAAAATTTACATACACAAGGGATTTATTAAATCAGTAAATATACCTAACTATAAATTTCTACTTCCTCCTAAATGTGCTCCCAATTAATTTCAAAAGGGGTAATCAACATGCAACTCTGACAATTAGGTGATGTTACAAATACTAAATTTATATAACATGATTTTCTTTAATATATTTTTGGTTTCATTATGATATTAGATTTTGAATTCCTAGATAGAGAATCTATATTTAGAATGTAGCACAATTACATCTGCTTACATAGCACTTTTCACTCATCATGATTGGATGATATTGATGGATTTGTACAACTTTTATGAGAAGTCAGAAAAACATTGTGGCAAGAGATATCTATTGTCTCTCTACACATGCACTCTCTTCCATATAGAAAACAACAAGAAAAATAAAGGGCAACCTTTGGGAAAGAAATATTGAATCAGGTTGTTGTTCAGCTATTAAAGTCCCCTTTTTAGGAGAAAGAATGGATAGATGAAAGCTCTTATACTTCCTCATAGCAACAGAAAGAATTGTGTTTCATCAACCATTGTTTCCTTCTCAATGAAAACCTCATTATTTTTATATTTAAACATAGATACAATTTTCTAAATTTGTTAAATTCTAGAGACAAATGTAATATATATAGAATATATCTACATAATAATATATAGATATTTTATTAATCTACATTAATCTTTTAAAGATTAGAATTTTAAATCCGTTATAATGTTGTAATGTAATTTCATTCCCACTTTATGGAAGAAAAAGCATGTATTGCACAAAGGAAAAAAACTTTATTAGATGTCCAAGTCATCATTTATCACAAAATCAAATTATCCAAATAAGATTTATTTCCAAATTAAAAATTTTTTACCCATTAAATTACTTTTTAAGATTTGCTCCCTGATGATAGTGTCATAAGGAGAGCAAAACATCTGAACCACTGTGTGAAATAAAGTATAAATATAAAATATGTATATGTAAAGTGATATGAATGTGTGTATATGAAACACATATGTAATACATGCATGTCTCTATACATATATTCATAATCAAAACACACACATAAAATATATTTTATCTCAAGTTGTTTTTGATTAGCAACAGACTAGATTATAAAAACATATTTCTGTAAAATAAGGGTGTATGTGTGTATGTTTTCAAAGATCAGTAATTGGATTAGAAATAAACTTGCAAATACGTTTGTTAGTTTTTACTGTGATGACTTTAAAAGCTAGAGGAAAAGATTACTTTTATGTTACCTTTGTATAATACAATGATAGTTCATAACATTCCTCCTTTTATGAATTTAATTTGATTAAGCTTAACAATATTGGGCATCAACATTAAGGATTTTTGTTTTTTTGATTTACCATGTGTCTTCATCACTGAAGCCCCTTGATGCAAATGAAATGGCTTTGGACCTTGTCTCTAATAGTCTAATATTGAATGCAACATATTTAGAGGATATGTCCACAATAACAGACTCATTTATGTGGAACAGATTAAGGGAATATACTGCCAATGATACTTCTGTTCCAAACAAAAAAGAAAAGCAGTATAAAAAATTAATTATTTTCAACACTTGAAATTCCAGAGGACACTTTCATAAATAGCATGGATGTTCCTGTTACTTCTTTGAGATATCAGTTGATATTTACAAGCGTCTAGAAAACTTTTTGATCTAGATGGCCCCTATCAAATTAGATAAACTTTGTTCTGGATTAGGTAGAAAACGTATGGAAAATTAAGTATTTATTTCAATTCTAACCAAGAGCTATGCAAGTTCTGTGGATGCAAGTAAAAAATAAAAGTCCTTTTTCTTAAATGCTTACATTCTAACAGAAGAAGAAATAAACACATGGTATCGGTAGTTGTGGAGAAGATTTTAGTCGAGGGAGTCATAGAATGCTGAATAGTGTCACAGAGCAATATTCTTCAACATAAACTTCATAAGAAAATAGTTTTGATGACAGAGAGGCAGAACCAAGATGATGGAGTGAAATCAGGGACTCACCTGAGCTTTCCCACAAATTCCTTCTGTTCCCTCTACACGGTAAATCTCAGCAGACTTTGGAGTGGCAGAATCCACAGAGACAGAGTGACAAACATCCAGCCCAAAACAACATGAGGAGTCAACAGGAAAGAATTGTTGCACCGGAGCTGGGAGCACATGGGCTGCACCATTATAGACTTAGCCAGAGCAGAGCCAGAGCAGACTCAAAATGACTGAATCACAGGTGGCAGTGGCAATTCCCAGACTTTTCAGACTAGAACAGGGGTCTGTTGGTACTGGATGAGAGAGAGGTGCAGTCCTCTTTGGGACCTGTGGCAGCAACAGTAGCTACTCCTAGGGCTATCAGTCCACAAATTAAATGTTTGAAAGTCACCTACTTAAACCTTTGGGAACCAAGATAGTGGATTAAAATAGGTTTGATTTGACCACAATTCTGAGAAATAGAGGGGATTAAGAGTGTCATATTCAGAGAGCTGAGATACACAGATCTCAGGGAGAGGGGATGTATAGCAATGTTAAATCTTGTATCAATTAGAAATGTTAAAAATCATGAAAACCAACTATAAGTAGGCATGTATAGCATTTCATTATGGTGTATATGCTGAAAACATTTTTTTGTCAAACATTTGTTGAATGGTAAAGGATATTTTATCTATGCAATTACAGAAATTAAAATGTAAATGTTTCACTTTGTGAAACTAAAAATTTTAAAATATAGAAATATTTTAATATTTCTATTATAAAAAGAAGAAAAATATTTCTATTATAAAAATAGGACAAAAATACCCAAGTTTGGTGAGGTGATATCTGAGTTTATATAAAACAATAGGCAAATTTATGGAGTTGTCTCTTTACCCAGATAATGAACTAGTACAAATTGATCAAAGTAAAATAAACTTTTTTTTTTGGTCTTCACTCCTGAATTTCTTGACTTTTCTGCCTCCAGCCTTCTCAACCCAGCTAGAAATGTCTCTATCCCTGTAGTCCTCTTCTCTGATTGATGAGTACCAGCACTTTCAGCATCGGTCCAAAGCATCCACACTTACTTTAAACCTGGCTCATATCCTTACTCTCAAGTCTTTTTCCATATCCTTGTCAAGAGTCTGGGTCCTTTCACCAGTAGTCTTCCTCTTCCCCTCTATTCTGTTGCATTTTACTTATCTTCCCCATTAGAATGTAAACACCTTGAAGAAAGGAAATTTTTTTAAATTCCCTATACTTATTATAGTGTCTGTTATACAGCTTAGTAAATATGCTCTCTCTCTCTCTCTCTTTCTCTCTCTCTCTCTCTCTCTCTCTCTCTCTCTCTCTCTCTCTCTCTCTCTTCCTCTCTCTCTCTCCCTCTCTGTCTCTCTCTCTTTCTGTCTCTCTGTCTCTCTCTGTCTGTCTCTCTCTCTCTCTCTCTGTCTCTCTCTCTCTCTCTCTGTCTTTATCTCTATCTCTGTCTCTCTCTCCCTCTTATAAATAAGGCATTACTCACCAAATGTTACGGTTACACATTTCTTAATCACATCATAGTAATTAATTGACAATGCTAATTATTAGTCTATGTAAGAAAATCATGAATATCTTGAAATGTATAAGTGTTCTACTTTAATTTTTTTAAAATTAGTTTTGGTTTAAAAAAATTGACAAAAACAGCTTGTGAAGCATAAAATTGCAGAGTATTGAATAGATTAGTAATATGGAAGACTGATTCAAGTAGTTTAGCCAGTCAGGATACTCTGTGGTGATGTTCATAGTACCATAGGAACAGATCCATCACAACTCTGAAATAATCTGATTTCAGCTACCTAGTCATGCAAAAACCCTTTAACTTTTGTTGTGAGCATCCTCATATTGTTTCTGACAGTGCCTAAGCCTGGTGTTTCACATTGCATTTAGAATTTACAGTTCTCCTCCTCAAATCCTGGTTAATACATTTTTTTCATTGCATTTCGAAGTGGATAAAGTAAAGTTATCCTATCCCATTTCTTTTTGCATCAAAGAGATGTTGGGACTTAAATTTTCCATCCATATAAGTAGATATTTTTTCTTCCTAACTAGGTTAACTGACATATTCTCTAGACACATATTCATAATCATTTAAAATAGTTTGAAAATATTCTGAACCACTTCTCATCATATTCAAAGTGTTATGCCAGCTTTTCATCCTCTAATTATAGTAGGGTGAGAGGTAGAACAATACTTATTTACTTCTGCCATAGTGTAGAGAATAGGATGCATCATGGGAAGGGCAAAGATAGACTTGAATCAATTTTGTTCATGAATAAGACTCGACTTTTATTTTATTATTAACAAGTTCAATTCTAACCCAACTGGAAGATTTATTACAAAATCTTCACCATTATATGTCCATGAAGGCAAAAAATTATCTGAATAACATTAAGGAAATCAAAGACAGTAATATTTTATATACTTTATTTGCAAGTTAACCACTAGGATTATGTTCCAAAAATGTACATAGCAATGTATAAGGAGAATTTAGGTGCTTCTTTACCTTTACCTTCACATCAAGCCATCCACTCATTTATACAGGCCATCTCAACATCTGCCTGTCACCAATAACCTTCTTTTCTCACCTTGAACTAGCACCATAAAGACCAGGCTTTGTGACCTGGTTCTCTTATTCTCTTGTCTTCCTGAATTAAAGAATTATTCTTTGGAAATGTAAACCTAATTTTATCTAGACTCCCTAGTGTAGGGTCTAATGCAGTTGATTGCTGAGTGACTGTGTGCAAACTAACTCACTTAATCTACTATAGCCACTGGCTGACAATTGACACTAGAATATGCTTTAATTTTACATCCTATCTAGCCATCAACTGGGACCATTTTATTAGCTGGCTGTCCCACCACACTTCCACATTTCCATAACCAGGCTTCTTTCTCTGGTCACCTCTCTCTGATAGTTATCTCCCCCTAATAAAATCTTAGCTCTTTTAGACAATGGCTATCTCTTTTTAAATCTTTGTATGCCAAGTAATTAGAACATTAATAAATAATTCATTACCTTTTCTTTCCTCTTCTCTCCTTCCTTTCCTTCCCTTTGTTTTATTTTCATCTCCTCTCTCTTTTCTTGTTTACTTCCATCATTCCTTTCTTCCTTGTTTCTTCCTCCTTCCTTCCTTCTTTCTTTCCTTTCTTACTCCTGTAGTATATTCAGATATATGAACTACACTATCCAAGATGTAATCTTGGATTAATCATCCTATACAGATTAATCATCAATCAATTCTAAGAATTCTAAGATATCATTTAAATGGTCATAATTGAAAATTATTAACACTATCTGAAGAAAAATATAATATTCAACTTGACTGATTTTCATTGTGAGAATAAGATACCACAGTGAACATCTGTTCATGTTTTTGGCAGTCAATAGTGACATCAGAAATTATTATGACTATTTTTCATTTAGTGAGGACATTGTTTTTTCCTTGTTAAATTGTTAAAAGTTTTCATTTTTTGAGCATATTGATGAGACTTAGAAATAAACATTTCTAAACACCTGTCAGGTTCTTTTTTTGTTATGACCCTAACAGCTTTCTGGCCTTTCACCAAATACAGAATAATGTTAATGAGTCATTTCATTTCATTTTGGTTATGGCAATGTTCTTATTTGTAGAAATGAGTTTGCTTGTCCTCATCCAACAGAATATCAACAGGTATTCTTTCATTAAAACTTGACCTTAAGACAATCTCAATACAAAAGATTCTGACAGCTGGTATTTAATTTAAAAATGGCACTTTTATACCAGAATCTGAATTCCTTATCAATAAATGTTGGATCAGTGTGACCTTAATATGCTAGAAGAGAAGAAATGGCAGAAAGACCAAACTGCTGAATTATTTGATGGCCTATTGTTTAACCACCTCTACCTTTCTCTACATTATAGAGACTGGTACTTTAAAGTATTTTTTTTCTCTTTGGGATATTGCAAACTGAGCCATCAGAGGACATGTCTTTAAATAAGGAATGCACTCACCTGACCAATAATATAACATCTGTTTCTATGGTAATTATTCAATTTATGACAATAAACTACAGTTGGTTACGGCACTATCTTCATGCAAGTTTTTAACCAAAGGTTTCAACATATTTCTATTATTAATTCATAGTATCTAATTAAAATGTAAAATCCCAGGTTCATTCTATCATAGCAGGAGAATGCATAGCTCAAGAGAAGGAATCTGTGTTGCAGATGGAAAGCTAGCCTTGAAGTCAGGATGCCTTTGGTTCAATTCCTGCTTCTGATGTACTGGCCCAACTATAAATGGCCTATTTAAAATTGATATAAACAAATATAAATTTAATTAGGGATATAAATTCCAATCTATATAATGGGAATAGTGATAGAACCTACCGTCTAGCATTATTGTGAGGAGAAAATGATGTAAGTAAAGAATTTTAAAAAATATTAAAGCATTGTAAAAGAGTTAGCTATAATAAATATAATAAAAGGAGTTATTGCATTGTTGCTGTTATTAAAGTCTCACAATTGAAACATACTGTCTATGTTATCCTGGGCAAGTCACTTAATCTTCTAGTGCCTCAGGCAAGCATAAATTGCAGAACAGATGCAAATTTGCATTGGTATAGGGAGTTCCTCACCAGGAGCTCTTTACTCTGAGGAAATCACAAATCTGGAAAATAATAAAATGTGACAAAGATTGCATACACTACCGCACAGTGGACATGCCTGACAGAGCTACTTACATGGGTCAAGGTTTGCATAAATTAATCAGAGGGAAATGGAAAAACAAATGATAATGTGGCATCATCATAGTGGGGATGTATATTTTAATGAACATGGGTTTTCTATGACATCTTATATCCTACTTAACTCAGTTCTTGTTGATTAATATAACTCATACTTTAAAATTAAAGGTTTTTCTTTCCAATCAAAATGAAAAGTCCCTAATTTTGAGATGAAAGGGGATGCATTGGGTAAGCCTACCTTACCCTTTATGAACAACCTTAAATATGAATTGAGCATGGTAGAAAATGCTAGAAAAGGAATTAGTAAAGAAAATATAAAAGGGTTTTGAGATGAAAAAGAAGTGGAAAAGAGGGAGATTAACTGAATGGACTTATTTTCTTGGTAAAGTAACAGGCAAGTTCCTTAGCTGAAAGAGATTGGAGAAGTTGGGTGTGGTAGTGTTGAGTACAGGAGAGAATTTTTGCAATATTATCAGTGGATAGTGAGATAGGAAATCAATTAGAGGGAAATAACATAATTGGCTTGTTGCAGTATGGGCCCAGTAGTAATCTGCTAACAATTTATAAGGTACCTGGTCACCAGAGTTGTGTGACTTCCTCCACATGTGAATAAGAAGAGGAGGCACATGGTAGCAGTAATCCAAAGCTTGGGTTTGGGAGCAAGGCGCAAGGATTTCAAGAACAGGTGACAAAATCAAATTGAATTAGTTAAGTATAGTGTCAAAACTGGGAACAGAAAAACGTGAAGTTAGCAGGGGTAATGGCCTGAGAAAGTTGGAGGTCATGATGTGGGAGAAGTTTCAGTTTAAGATAGGTGATATAGAATGAGTGGTCAAGATGGAATGTTGGTTGGAGAGAAGACTGTCAGAGGGTTTCTTTTGTCTTTTTTTAATCAAGGAAGTAAAATAATTGTACAAAGGGAGACATCCAGTACGTGACTATGATTTTGTGGGGCCAAAGTGAAAGTAGAGCACTGAGTTTGTGAAGATAGAGGAATTTGGAGCATAATGAGTTTGGTGACACATCAGCACAGCTGTTGAAATCCCAGGAATTAGGGCTAGATCAGGAGTTAAGAATATGTGAACCAGGTGCTGAGCCTCCTTGAGAAAGATTGAAGAATAACATGGGACTTGGTACAAAATGGCCACCATGATTTGGATAGAAGAAAAATTGATGTAAGAATAAATTTCAAAGGAGAAGTGGTGAAGTAACACAAACAAAGAAAGAATCTGGAAGTGCAGTGAGGAGGAAGATGCATCCTGACTCCACTCCTGGACAAGTGTCCTGGGGAATGTAAGTGAAAGTCTACTCGGTGCCTGAGAAGATCAAGGATTCTCCACCATCTGGTAGAAGCGATATAATTTTTCATTGTGGCAAATGATCTGAGAGGTATCCAGAATCTGCTGGAAGAAATCACACAAAATCCAGAATATTTTCTTTAGGACAGCACTAAAAACAAAACAAAATAGAAACTAAACAGAAAAAAAGGCATGGGTTGTAACTATAAATTTTTTAAAAAATGCATTCTTTTAAAAAGGTCTAATTTTGTGCCCGAATTAAAGGAGATTTTTTTTTTTTGTGCTGTTCAATGTGGTTTCAAATCTCCATATAAATGCTAAGATCAGACTCGGAACACTTAGCTTGCAATCATCTAACTCCCAGCCTGAGAGATTACACTATTTGGTAGATATACTGTGTGAAGAGGGTACTTACATGGTACTTGAAAAAGACAATGTCAGATTGGAAAGCCTTAATAGAAGAGTTCATCTCTTTCCTGCAGAGTGTTAAGCTTCCTGATTGCAAGCACAAGATTGTATCTTATATAAGTGAGACTTATGTTATTTTAAAAAATGAATACTTTCTCCACAGGGTCAATTTCTAGAGGAGATTTTTTTAAGTGGACATATCAAGTGTTCTGTTATCAGCTTGCATATATTATATGTGCAGTATTTTATATTTTGCAAATTTCTCTGAAGAAAATATTTTTTTAATTTTTTATTGGCATGTAAATAATTTTTCTACTCTATATAATTGTGCATAAAAAGAAAATAAATATGTCAAGTATCTATTGTGACATTTCACTTCATAAGTTCAATTTTGGAAGTGCCCTTTCCAGTCTGTTCCCTTCTAGGTGAATGAACCCTTATGTGTTTCTATTATGAGTGAGTCCAATTTCTTATATCATATCATAAGGCTGAATATAAGAATCTCCAAGAGGCTTCAAACTGAAATGTTAGAAGTTCTGTATTGGCAACTCCAAATTAAATTTCATTCTTTAGAGAGTTTGAAACAGAGTCATATTGTATATGTAGCACGTGAGACATCTGGTAGAAAGTGGAAAGCCCCAGAGAGGGAGATGAGAGTGTGATACTTTTGCATTTTCTATTTTTTTCTGGGGGAGAAATTAAGGTTGTCCAGTAGCTAATAAATCTCTTGTTACATTGAATATATATGGGTGACAAGGAGTTACATATTACTTTGCATCTTTTCAATTAACAAGTATTGATATTTTCTCCCTCTAATCTGAAAACCTGCCCCCCCACCCCAATGAACACTAGTAGTAGTAACAAGAGAGCAAAAATAAAACCCTCATAATAAATATGCCTGGTCAAGCAAAGCATATTTCTACATTGGTCATGACTAAAAATGTGTATTTCATTTTTCATTTTGAGTCCTCCATCCTCTCTGTGTCAGAATGTGGCAAAGATGGATCATGTCCATTTCTTTGGGGTTGTAATTGAAATTGATCAGAGATCTCAAGTAGTTCAAAGTTGTTTCTATGTGTAATATTGTTGTTATTTTATATACTTCTCCTGATTCTGCATATGAGTCATTTTCCTCTTCATCTAATCTCTTTAGTGCATAGATTTAGTTGTGGTCTTGGCAAGTTAAAACATATGCACAGGTTAGTAACTTCTGTTGCATAGTTCCAAATTGTTTTCAAGAATGGTTGTCAGTTAATGGATCTACCAGAAGCGCATTTGTGTGCTTGTTTTCTGTCAAATCCACCAATATTTGTGATTTTCCTCTTTTGTCATTTTCAGCACTCTGATATATATTTAATTTTCCATAATCTAATTTTTACTGATTTGGTGCATTTTTCTCACGGTTACTGATATCTTGAGTTTCTGCCTTTGTAATCTATCCATTAACATTTTAATACTTTTTGCCTTTTATCTACTGAGAAATGTTATTTTTTTGTTCTGTTGATTTTGAATACACACACACACACACACACACACACACACACACACCTTGGAAACAAGAACATTTGGATGCAAAGATTTCCCACCCACCCCTGCCCCAGTTAGTTGCTTCCCTTCTCATTTTAACTCTATTGATTTTTGTCTGTCCAAAATCTTTCTAGTGTTACAGGCTCAACCAACATCCAACATCAAAATTGTCCATTTCATCTTCAGTGATGCCTTCTATTTTATTATTTGGTTATTAACTTCTCTCTTCTTCACAGATCCAAAAAGTATTTCTCCCCCACCTTGTCTGTCTAATTTGCTTATGATGCCACATATTTTATCTGTCAGATACGGGTCTATATATAACTTTGATCTGATTGCTGTTTAGTTTGCCAGGTGTTTTTTGTTGAACAGTGAGTTCTTATCTGAGTAATTGAGCCTGTGGGTTTATTAAACACGATTTTATTGAGTCTAAATTCTTCTGGAGGTTGTATAGGTAATCTGTTGTACATTCTATCTCTTTTTAACCAACACAAAACATTTTAAAGACTGCTGTTTTGAAGCACATTTTGTGATCTGGAATTGCCAGACTGTTCCTTATTGACTTTTATATCATGATTTCCTTTTAAATTCTTCACATTTGTGTATTTTTTGAAGTTATCTATTTTTTATGATAATCTGATAATTTCTTGCGTATTTTGGAATAAATATCAGCATCTCTTTGTTCTATGTATTTTCTGATATAAAACAACTAAGTAGTGTGTATGTATATATATATACATACATACATACGTATATTTTTGTATATGCACACATATATGCATACAAGCATGCATGTGTGCATAGTATATGAATGTATATAAATAATTTGATTGCTAATTACTTTAAAGAGGAATATGACATACACAACTACAAAATAGAATTTTGATCATATAATCAATATTAATCCCCAAAATGAAGAAAATGGATATCTACCTAAAGAAATCAATGTGGCTACATATATTTTTGATTAGCTCATGACTGAACAAAACACATGTGAAACTGAAAGTAAAATCATATTACCAAGAATTTTTTAAAATAAGAATTTAAAGATTCTTATAGGAAGGATCTTACTAAAATTAAGTCCAAAATTAACTGAGGGTTTCAAAAATTGCTATATTTTGTAGATGACAAGACAGTGTTAAGTGTCTTGTCCAGTGCCATACAGTAAGTGTCTGAAAACAAATTTAAACTTGGTAAGTTGTGGCTTACTCACTCCAAGCCCAATTCTCTATCCATTCTGCCACCTAGCTGGAGGGTTGAGGAAAGAGCAATACCTCTGGTGTGAGGGATGACTGAGACCTTTTAGGGTTGCTCATCCATCTTTGTTGCTCACCTTCATTCAACTTTCACCTGTGCCTAAAAGAATCTATAACACATGTAGAATGCACATTGTGGTAAAGCATCTTGGGAGATGGGCTAAATCAGGTTGAGGATAACTGACAAGCTTTAAACCTGTTGGTGAGTTAAGAGGATGTCTATCCTAAATTTGTGAAAAGTTCCCTTAGTAGAATGGGCAGATGAGAATAATTTGTTCCAATGGCCATGAAGGTAGCTAAAGAAGGTACTGTATAGAGCTTAGAGCTTAGAGGTTTTTCATTGCATCTTGGACCATTAGAAGTCATATTGACTTTTGTGTTGCCAGTAGACTTTGACGACTCTGAAAAAGAGAGTGAGGCTGACAAATTTGTGCAACTCTGCCTCATTTAAATCCAATTTATGTTCAAGTCAAGACATCATCCCATGATATTGATGATCCTTTGAAATGAAGGACTATTGCAGAATGCTATTAGTCATCTATCTATCTATCTATCTATCTATATCTGTCTATCTATCTATCTATCTGTCTGTCTATCTATCTATCTGATTGTGTATCTATCCTCTATATATCTATCTGTATACATATGCATAAGACATTATGTATATACACTTTATATGTATATTTATGAGACTTTTATAACTTTTATAGGAAATTTTTTCCCCATTTCATTGCTTCTCTTATAATCCTAAGTGTTTCATCTCTCTTGAAACTTTTTAGTTTGATGTATTCAATGTTATCTACTTTAGCTTTTGTAATTACCTCTGTCTCTTCTTTGGTTAAAATTAAATGTCCAATCCAAAGCTATAAGAGGCATATGATCTGCTTCTCTTCTAAATTTTAATAGTATGGCCTTTAATATTATATTATAGGCTTATTCATTTAGAATGTATTGTGGGATATAAAGGCTTGAATGACTAGTTCAGGGCTACACAGCTAATAAATGTCTGATGGCAGATTTCACTTTGTGTCATTTTCATTCCTGGTTCACTGTTTCATCCAATAACCCAACCAGCTGACATGGTGGTGTCTCTGACAAGAAATAGGGAAGTTTTGAGGTGCAGTACACTTGTCTTTTTCTTCTCCCATAACATGTGACATTTATCAGAAATGTGGTTTTCATTTTATTCAATCTATTTAACTGAAAAGTATTTAATTCTAGATAGCTCCTAAAAAAGTTCTCAGTAAGTTAAAAAAAAAGAAAAAATGTCAGAAGATGAACTCATTTTAATAGGAAAAAATAGGAAAAATTATGTAAATTAGAAAGCAACATAAAATGTCATTTCTCAGAGCAATTATAAACTAATTTACTTGAACAGATATTTGTGAATTTTTAGGGTCTCTCATGATTATTTTAAGAAAAATCTATCTGCTATCCCCAGAAATATACTTCCTTTTTGAAAGGTTTACTGTGTTAGTAGATTAAATGCATCCTATAAACATAATATGTATTGGTTTCAATAAGGTATTTGCCAAACTGTCTTAAATATTTTTGAATTTAGGATAGAATTTCTGTAATAGGATAGTGGACAACAGTACCCAAAGTATACCTATTATTTAATCAATGTCAAAATGAAGAAGGATCTCTAGTAATATGCATTAAATTGTCTATAGACTGTCCTGTTCTTCATTTTTTATCAATAATCAAACTAAGGACATGGAAAATGTCCATGTAGCACATTTTTGGATGACACAAAGTTGATTACTTTGAATTCAAGAATTCAAGGTATTTTGCACAAACAACTGCTGGACTGCCCCCCCCGTTGCCCTCCCCCCAAAAGAAATTGTAACTTGACGAGAATGAAGGCAAAGTTCTTCATTTTGACCTATGTAGAAGATGTAGTACAAGATTGGACCATTTTCTGTGGAGGAAAAAAAATAAGTGTGATGATTTTAGTTGACATCAAACTCTAAATGAACCAACAAGATAGTAAAGATGTTAAGGCAACAAAATCCTTTATTTCTTCTCCGTATTTGATTTCACTGGTATGTGATTCTCCTTATATGGAAATTTCTTTGTAGACAGGAAGAGCTGGGTCCAAATCCTTCTCCTATACTTTATATCTATGACCCTTAGAAAGACACTTAATAATCTGTGAGGTAAGTATGTTAGATTCAAAAGTATATTTGATATCTTTCAACATTAAATGTATTATCTAGTGTTATACCATGGAAGATGGATTACTATCCTACAACTAGTAATCTATGGTCCTGTGAAATTATATTGTTTGCCTAATATTATATAACCAGTATGAATAAAAGATAGCTCTCTAACCCAGATCTTTCTTACTCTGAAGCAGAATCATTATCTACTACATCATAGTCTCATATTAAATTAAATTGAATTAATTGATGTATAGTGTTCAGATTCACTGGTAGTGACTGTATAATAGTCAAAGCATAACTGGAAAATCATACTCCATTTGGGGCATGTCTAGAGGCAGGATATCACGATTATGAAGTATTCATAAATCGTGTCCTAAGAGTAAAACTATAAGAAAAAGAGTATAATTAAACCTGGAAAAGAAAATAGTATGAGAACTCATGGCATATATCTTCAGATATCTGTAGTGCTATCATGTGGTAAAAGAGGTGAAGGATGTGTCCAGGAAAGAACTAGTACCTCTAGTGTGAAGGCTGTTGAACATTTTTCAGGACTGTTTTCCTCCTTTTTGTCTAGCTGACCCACTTAATTCTCACCTATTTCTCTAGGAAATTGGAGCATGGGCAGCAGTCACACCCCAACCCAGTAAAACATTTCAGCAGACAGGCTAATCCAAGGTGAGAGTAACTGAGGGTTCTGAAATCCACAGATGACTTGCAGTAAGGCGTATGAAGTCGTACCCTGGTGGAATGGGCAGATAAGAATAATTTGTTCTAACAGCTATGATAGCAGCTGAAGCAGACTCTGTGGATCACTAAGAGCTTGGTTAGACATTGAAGGCCGCAAAGTTTTCCACTGCATTTCAAGCCATCGTCATTCATCACAACTCTGTACTGCCACTGAACTGTGATGACTCTAGAAGAGACAGTGAGACCAACACCTTTCTCCAACTCTGCTTGCTTAAATCCAGTTTACATACAAATCAAAGTCCACTTTTACCTACCTTAAAGTCTTGTGACAGTCACATGACAAAGTAGCAGGTACAGATACACTGTGCTCTGTAGTCACAACCCTTCACCCAGGTAGCCCTGGCTATAGGGTTGTCCTCTTACTGGAAGCAGTGGTGGGATTCTACAGTCCGCTTGGTGTCTGAGCAGCCTTTTAAAGACCATACTGTTCATTTCCTGGTGTGAGGAAGAGACTAGAAAAGGTGCCTTAAAAATTGTCTGTTTCCCCAACCCTGACCTGCTTACCTTGGCAGGCAGGGATGTCACCCTGTGGGCAAAACACAGAAAATGCACAAAACCTTCTGCAAAACTGATTCCATTCACCGTCAGTACATGGAAGTGTACACTTACAGACAACACAAAATCTAGTAGATCTGAAAGAGGAACAATTCTTTTTGTGAGAGAACTCAGCATATATTACATAAAATATCAGCCCTGATTGAAACAAGGCTGGAAAATGAAGACCAGCATACTGAAGTAAGAGTTGATACATGTATTTTCTGGAGTAGCCAGAGTGAAGGGGAATACCATGAAGGTGGCATAGCTTTTACATTAAAAACTAATCCAGTGAACAAACCTGTATACCTACCAAAAGAAGTGAACAACAGACTCATGACAAGTTAGTTGCCAGCTGCAGGAAAATACCATTCCACCCTCATCAGTGTTTGTTTCCACCTTGATAAACTTTAATGAGGTCAAAGAAAATTTAAGGAAGATGTGGATACCTTTATCATCAATGTTCCAAAAGAGGACAAGCCAATAATTCTGGGTTACATCAATGCTAGAGTAGGCTCAGGCTGCCAGGACATGGCTGGGAATCTTTGGAAGGAATGGAATCGGAAAGAGCAAGCAGCAATGATTTCTTATGACTGAAGAGTCACTGTGCATCCCATGACCGCACCACCAACACTGTCTTCTGTTAGACTAAATGCAATAAAACTTGGATGCCCCCTTACAGCAAACACAAGTGTTTAATAGACTTTGTGACTGTAAGGAGAAGAGACAGACAAGATATGATAGTGACAAAGGCCATGTGTGATGCAGAGTGCTAGATTGATTGTAGACATATCCTCTCCAAGTTAAATATTTGAATTCAAAAGAAATTGTGGCACCAAAACAAAATGACTACCAGAAAACTTCACGTCAATAGATTAGAATACTTCTCTGAGTTCAAACAGTTCATTACTAACATGGAGGGAAAATTGGCAACAGTGTAATAAAAAAGGAGTGGGCAGCTTTCAGAGATTTGGTGTATGGCTCTGCCTTTACTCATGAGTTGGAACACTTGCAAACATCAAGACTGATTTGACAAAAATAATGGAGAAATTCAGAAGTTATTAAATTGAAACTAGAACTCCACAGGGCCTACCAGCAGGGTAGTAGTACATCCATCTCTAAGAAGGCAGCATTTAACTTCATCAAAAGTAAAGCACAAGCAAATCTTAGGGAGATGCAGGATTCTTGGCTCAGTAGGAAGGTAAATGAAATTCAGTTTTAGTAACAATTCAAAGCACTTTTATGATGCTCTGAAGGCTGTTTATGGGCCAAAGGCCTAGTGTGAATCTTAACTACTGTGTACTGATGGAACCACATTGATTAGTGATAATGACATGATCCTAGAGAGATGGGCTGAACACTTTTCCTAGTGTTTTCAATAGACTATCATCAATCAATGCTGACACCATTGACCATTTACCTCAGGTTGAAGTCACTTCATCCCAAGACAAGTTTCCAACTGAAGAAGAGATTTTGAATGCCATACATCTCCTCTCCTATATCAAAAAGCCTGGTGCTGATTCTTTTCCAGTTGAAATTTATAAGGTTGGGGAACCATTGCTCATAAAAAGCTGACTGAAATGTTCCTGTTTATATGGCAAGAGGAGCTTATCCCCCAGAAGTTCAAGGACACCTCCAATGTCCACCTCTGTAGAGGTAAAGGAAAGAGATAGTCTCATGGGAAGGGGAGGGGTCTCTCTATCTCTTAATCATTGCAAGCAAGATTCTTGTCAGTCCTCCTTAATAAGCTGATTCTTTACCTGGAAGATGGTCATCTACTCAAGAGCCGGTGTGGCTTCAAAAAGGGCCAAGGAATGGTTGATATACTATTTGCTGCCTGACAACTGCAGGAGAAATGCTAGTAACAGAAAAAGGGTCTGTACACAATGTTCAGCGATAATCAAGGACTTTAGTACAGTCAGCCATAAGGGCTTACGGAAAATTATGTCAAACTTTAGTTTCCTGGAGAAGTTCATCAGTCATGTCCTTCAATTTCATGATGACATAATTACCCAGGTTCTGGGTAACAGACAATGCTCTCACACTTTCCCAGTCACCAATGGAAGGAAGTAAAAGCCATCTGCTTGCTCCCATATTTTTTAGCATGATGTTCTCAGACATGTTGTCAAATTCCTTCAGTGAGGATGAACATGGCATTAAGATTAGCTATTGCACTGATGGTAAATTATTCAATTTGAAAAGCCTGCAAGCCAAGACCAAAGAGGAAAAAAGGTTAGTGAATGATTTTTTTTTTGTTTGTTTGCAGATAATTAGGTACTCAATGCAATCTTTGAAGCTGGGATGCAGCAAAGTATAGATCAATTCTGGCCTGTTCATGCCAATTTTGGCATAACAATTAACATCAAGAAAATACAGTTCTTCACCAGTTAGCATCACATCAGTGATATATTGAACCACTGGTTACAGAAAATGGAGATGTTTTTAATGGTATGGATAAGGTCATTTACCTTTGAAGCATCCTTTCCAAGGTTATACACATCGATGATGAGGTTCATGCACACATTGCCTGAATTAGCTCAGTGATACGAAGGCTCCAAATGAAAGTGTGAAAGAGAAGAAGTATTGGACTGACTATCAAACTGAAGGCCTCCAGAGTTGTTGTGCTGATCTTGTTATTGTATGCCTATGAAATCTGGACAGTCTACCAGCACCATGCAAGGGAACTAAATTGCTTCCATTTGAATTATCTTAGGAAGATTCTGAAAATCACCTTGCAGAGTAAGGTATGAGGCACTCAGGTCCTTTCTCAAACTAAACTGTCAAGCATTCACACTCTACTGCAGAGAGTGCACATCCAATAGACTGGCTACATTGTTCAAATGCTAAACATATGCTTGCCTAAAAAGACTATTTTATGGGAACTCATACAAGGCAAGCACTCACATGGAGGTCAGAAAAAAGTGATATAAGGACACTCTCAAGGTCTCAATTAAGAACTTTGGAATTAATTGTATGACATAGGAGATACAGGTAGAACAGGATTGCCCAACATGGTGTGACCTCATCAGAGATGGTGCTGTGCTCTATGAGGAAAAACAGGATTGAAGTAGCTCACAAAACATGAGGTGCACAAATTTAGAGAATTCAACCTAAATGTTCCCATGGACTATTTGTGGCCAACTTGTGGTAGAGCATCCTGACCTCATATTGGTTTGATAAGTCACAAGCAGACAAATTGTAGCTTGACTCCAACAAAATGATGTCATGTTGGTACTCTTTCTGAATGAAGGACAACAACTTTCATGTTGAAGAAGGAAAACAAGAAATCCATATTTTCCCAAAGGACAGAAATAAGGTCAAGATGGAAAAATGGGAGATCATTCAACAAGTTAGTAAGCACCTCATCACTAGGAAGACTCATGTAGAATTTGGATTGGCTCATGGGAAAAAATATTGTCAAAGGGCTTGCTAGAGTTATGAAAGATTATAAAGATATATATAAGATCCCCTTTGAATTCTAAAATTTTGAAATTCTTCATAGCCTTAGATGTCTCAAAATGAATCACTGCCCTGTGCAATGAAATAAAAATAATAATATACTATTTGAGCATTAAGTGTTTTTCTGTTAGGAAATAGTGAGATGGAGAAGAATATACATACTAAAAGGGGGCAATCAAATACACAAAGAAAAAACAACAAAGTAGAAAAAAGTCTATGTAGGTATATCTTAACAACATTCTAAATTTCTGTATGCAAAAAAATTTCCTCTCATTTAATAACATTTTATTTTTTCCAAGTACATGTAAAGAGAGTTTTCAACATTTATTTTCATAAGATTTTGAGTTCCATTTTTTCTCCCATCCTCCTTCCCGTCTTCCCTTCCCAAAAAGGGAAACGATTTGTTGTAGGATATTCATGTATAATCACATTAAACATATTGCAGAGGATAGAGCCCTTGGAGTCAGGAAGACTCATCTTGATGAGTTGAAATCTGGCCTTACACACTTACTAGATCTGTGTCCTTGGGCAAGTCACTTAACCCTGTTTGCCTCAGTTGCTCATTTGTAAAATGAGTTGGAGAGGAAAAAGGCAAATAGTTTCTAAAAAGCTGGAGTACTCAAATGCCGTTGTGAATATTGCCATCAAACATTTATGGACTGCTAGAGTTTTGGCTAACAGGAATTACTGCATCAAGGCAAGAGTGGCATCTGGCCTATTCAAATGTTTGTAATATACACTGGTTAAAATTGCCACAGAACAAAATTCTTTCACCTGCCAAAAACAAAAAATAAATAAATGCTTCAGTTAAAAAGTATTTCCAGTGAAGCAAATATTTAGTTCCCTATTCTCCACATGCATTATTTATGAAGAGTGTTCATTTGGTGAAATAGCAAAGTATTTTCTAAATCACTACTTACTGAAATAGCTTTAGTGGAATTGATGTTGTAGCACAATAAATTTGTTTATATTCTGATACCAAAAGGAGAATACTGTTTGGCAGAAAGGAGGCAGATCGTAGAATAAGGAAGACTTGGGTTCCAGTCCTCCCTCTGACTCACACTTGTCATATGACTGGTCATGGACAAGTCATGGATCTAGTGACACTTTCAGCAAATCTCTAAAATTTTGAATTGTAGATGACCTTTCATTTTGCAACAGTTGAAGAAATTTAAAGCCTGGAAGTTCCCTGTAACAACAAAATCACAATTTTAGAACCCTTAAAAAATACAAAGAAAAACTCAGATATCCATAGTTATTACTATGAAGTATAGAATGAATTTAAGGGAAAAAATAGAGTTTTCTCATTTATTCAGGTAATTTAGACAAAAGATGAGTTGGTTGTTTTTCTACAGATATAGGGCACTTTATTACCCAATCAATCTACTGATATTTCATTATTGAATATTTCTTAGAACAAGAAGAAATCCAGTTCGCTGGGCAGATCCCTTCTGGAGAATTTATAGACACACAGGATGAAAATGGTAAGGACCAAAAAATGAAACCGATGGAGAGAATAGTCACGCAAGGATTACTTTAAATTAAAAAATATATAAAGTTGAATTGATACTGCCCATAGAATTGTAAACATTGAGTTGCTAAATAATGAATCCTTGAGCCCTCTTCTTTGCCTTGCTTTTTTATAGATGCAAGGAAGTATTGAAAGAAGCAAATGGGAACTTTTTTTTTCCTGAATTCCTTCAGAGTGCGAAATCCTCATAGGAGGCTCTTCTCTAGAAACCCGTATCTACTTTCTCCCTCCTAGTAGCTAGTCTTTTCTCAGAAATCTCATAAATAGTATTCTACAAAATTGCACCTCAGGATAGGTCCAGCTAAGTAATTGAAATAATCCTCAGAGCTCCTCTGGGGGGAAAAGGCCCCTGCTTAAACAAGAGACTAATTACTTGTTGGAGTGTCTTATTCCCCACCCACGCTCTGAAAAGATGAAAGTTTGGTAGATGAAGTCAGAAGCCAAATAGACAGGCATAGAGAAAAAGCAGGCTTCTATTTTTTTTTTTCTCCATCTGAGGTGATGCCATGCACCCTCTACCGGGAGTTGTTTGTCACTGGGGTAGAATGAGAAAGTCAGGCAGATTTCCAGCTCCTCTAAAGTTACATTTTCGCAGCATGGCTCCATTATTTGGTTTGAAATGAATCCCCAGAACATCACACACCCAATATTCAAATGAAAAGTACAAAAATACATTCTAAAACCAAATGTAAATAATTTTTGGATGATGTGCTAGTGAAGTATGCATCTCATTGCCCACTTGATGGAATGTTCACATTTATAAATATGTTTGCATGTATGGATATGTACACATACGTATAAAAATAATGCATTTACATATATGCAGAGACACATATTGGCTTATGTAATTTTTCTGTAACCTATTTACATGAAATTTTTGTGTGTGTATATACATAAGTATACTTAGATATACATCTATTAAATGTAGTAAAACACAAGTAGATGTTTATTTCAAAGACAAAAGTTTTGAAAATAATTCAAATTCAATTTTTCATTTATTCTGGGGAATCAGAATTATTTTTCAAAACTAAAAGAATAAATATCTAAAAAGCTTAGTACTTATGACAAGGATTTCAAAATGTATGTAAAACATTGAATGTGAAATTGATGTTAATAAATTACATATTTGAAGTACCATTTGAAAATACACCATATTGGGAGAGTGCTGGTTTGCTACTAGGACATTCCAATGTATTATCTTTCCTCTTATGCTTAGGAACTCTGTGAACCCAAGACATTCACTTCTACTGTGTGTTTCAGTGAACCTCCTATTGTCATCTGTATTAATGAGAGAGTTTCCATACTGAGAATGTTCTCATGTTGATAATACCAAAGAACCTTTGCACATGTATATACATGTATGTATAGTTATGTGTTTATTCAATTAAAGACATGTATATACACGCATGCAAATGGTACCTTCTGGATGAGGAAAACTGTGAGATTACAAATATCTTGAAGATTTTAGAAAGGAGGAACAGTTCAAGATTCATGGAAAGCTGTTCTTCCTTGAGAATCATTAGAATGGAAGCATTATAGCACATGCTGCTGCTACGAATGAATCTCATTCTAAATGTGGTTTTCATGGACAGAAAAATGCAACTAGTTGCATTTACTTTCAATGCTGAGGATGGCATTAGCTATGCATGTTTTTTGGAAATGTAGCCCTGTTTCTGGGTTTAGTCACACAGATCCAAAAACTCTGACAGCTGCATGAAGCCTTTCCATACTGATTAAAAGAGAGGTAATATATTGCTCTTGGCTCTGTTTCATCTAAACAGGCAAGTCCACTGACTCCCTTTCACTCATTACACCACAGCATGAACTCTGTTGGTTCTTAATGCTAATGTGAGAGAAGAGAGCCCATGAAAGCATAGCCCAGAACATTGGAAGTGATTGCTGAAACACAGCAAAAACAGACAATCCAATCTGTCCAGAAGCAATTTGATGAGAGGTTCTAAATCTGGATCAAAGTCACAGTTCCATCCATGAGATGAAGAAACTGACCTACAGAGACAGTCACGTTTGCCCACAGTTGTTCATCAAAGGGCCATTTACCCATGTGCTCAGAGTAGAAAGCACAATGGGTCATACTTCATTTATTTCAGGTTCACTCAGAGATACAGGTAATAACATAGCCATCAGCATCATCTTTCATCTTTGAATATGAAGGACAAAACTAGAATTACTGGAATGGAAGAGACCTTGAGAGATCATCCAGCTCAGTGCTTGATCTTCAGGAGAATTAGTGAGGTATATACTAATCAACCGGTCAACAGAGATTTATTGAGTGTCCAGAGGTGGACCCAAGTGTACCATACTTAGTTACTCCAGCCCTCCCTTTCACAATTCAGAAATCATCACCAGGAAAGGAGTCATTCTGATACAGTCAGTTTAGCTTAAGGTGGCATATGGGTAGAGGGCTCTACTTAGAGCCGTGAAGATGGTGCTTGTTGTGTGACCCTGAGCAAAAGTTGCATAGGCTCTTTGTGCTCTCTGTCTCTGTCTCTGTGTCTGTGTCTGTCTGTCTGTCTGTCCGTCTCTCTCTCTCTCTCTCTCTTTGTGTCTATCTCTCTGTCTCACACACACACAGGCACACACACACACAGAAAATGTGTCTTATATTGACAAGTGGAGTATTCTTATCTGTGAGTTCTCCTTACCAATGAAATCACAGGTCCTGTTTCTTTCCCTATCACTATTCCAGTATGATTTACTGCACAAGGTGCCGGAGCACCCAAGTTTCAAATTCTATTTTGGGCATCATGTTATGAACATTGGTGGGCAAGTGATTTAAATTCTCTTAACCTCAGTTTCTTCATCTGCAAAATTGGAAGTAGTAGTAGTGCCTATGTCAGAAGATTCTGAAGTTGAAATGATACTGTATCTATGAAGTACTTTGTAAACGTCTTTCTTTCTTTCTTTCTTTGACTGGCTATGTGATTTCATTGACACTTGTTTCTGACTTTGAGGGAGAAAACTCTGAAGTGCTTTCAAGACTATTCTATCATCATTGCTGTTGGTATTAATTATTAATTGGTTACTAATAATTAATTAACAATGTTAATATTATTAGGCCATTACTGTAAATATTATCATTTAATATACACAATAAGGGTTCACAAAATACTACGTAGAACATTCTGAAAGTCACTACTCTCCCCATGCTTCTATTTAAGTCATGGTCATACCACTCCAACCAAAAACTTTGCCATTCTTCTTTACAACACTTTGCTTTGCGAATGGAATATCTGTACCTTGAAAGGTGAATAAATTAATGCATAAACACATGTATAAGGTCCCAGAATATGCTAACTTAATATACATTTGAATGTGATGTATAAGGTATGTTAGAGGTTTTCGTTATGTGTACAAATATGTCTTTATGGAAAAATGGAATATAAACGTATACATGTAGGGAGAAATCCTGTATTTTGTTTCCTTTAAACTTTTTCCCCAGACATTGAGCTTTCATCTCCATCTCAAAACCTCATGTTTTTCTGCCAGGAAATCTAGCTCTGACACTCTTGTGGCTAGGTCTTAGCCAGCTGCTGTGCTCAAAATTGTTTGTGTTCCAGGGTTTCTCTGGTTCAGAGATGTCTTGGAATGCATGTTCTTCCTCTTTCCAATTCCAGAAGAGAAAAATGAAGAATTTCTGGAATATAGGTTTCTAGATTGTGTGTATATATTTTATGGTTGACTAAGTGAACATCAAAAGCCCTCATCACACCAGTGTTAAACCACAAGTGAAAGGACTGAGTGGTTTATGGAATAATCCGTCAGTCATGAGCTTCACATTTTAATAATATGTAGTTCTACCTTTTGATTTGTCTGGTTGCAGTCATCTCCTGTGGAAAAAAAATATGCACATTTGTGTATGTATTATATAGGTGTGCATGTGTATATATGTATGCATATGTGTATGCATGTGTGTTTATACATATATGTACATTCACACACACGTGTGTGTGTGCATGTATATGTATATATGTGTGTGCACGCATATAAAACAATCTTGATCCTAGACACATTCATCAGAATAATGCAGAAGGGGTTTGTTCACCTTAAAGTTTATATAAGGGACAATTTTCTGAAATCACTGCATTTAAGCATTCTCTAGATTGTGCAACGTTTTTGGGGAATAGTTCGTAAGGAGGAGTGTATACAACCCTAATATATTTATGTTCAACTATGTTCTTCTGAACATGAGAATAATGAAACATAAAACTGATTTGAGATCAAGAGTTATGCTTATTAAAATCTTAGTATCATGATTCTTTCAGCTAAATAAATGAATAATACAAAATAAATGGAGAATAGATAACCTATTTGTTTTTACCATATTACTCTTTGTTTAGTGCAATGGTCTTCAGGGTTCAAGTCCAGCCCTGATATACTGGCTGCAACGTGTGTCCCCGAGCAGGTCACTTAACCTCTCAGTGCTTTAGGTAACTCTTTAAGGTTCATAATTGAGGAGAATGTGCTAATCATCTTTCTTAGAGGAAGATTCTTTACTGCAACTTCTCAAAACCAAAATATCATGTGGTAAGTCTCCCCTTTTTCTCCCAACCACACAAAAGAATTTGATCTAGCCGCTGTCAACCATTATCTATAGATCACATCACATTATTAAGCCAGCATGGTACTTATGATGGTATACACATATTTATGCCAGATTATTTGGGAAATAATTATTCAACATAAATCAGAATGAGTTTCTTTAAATCAGAACCATCTCTATGATATTCTATCCAAAATTATTTTATAATCACAACTCACTTTTCTATTGATCTTTGAGATTACAAAATGATTCCATCACAAAAATATTCTAATGCAAATAGAGTAATTTTATTATATTCATTTTTTTAGATGAGGATCAGAGTGATTATGGACTATAACCTCAAAACAAAACATTGTTGAATGAATTATGCAAAAAAATTGACTCATAAATATGAATAAAATATTTAAAAAATCAAAATCCATTGTAGTTCACCTTGTCCTAGTGTGTTACTTTTGCAGAAAGATGACTTTACTTTGAATCTTGTTAGCATAATTGTAATTGGCAATATAACCAATTAAAAAAATTAATACTTGATGCAATTATGAAATATTTATTCTACTCCATTCCATATACATTTCAAATGATAAAATTGATGCTGTGGAAGAAATAATTATTTGGAGATATGACTATTTTGCAAATAAAAGAAAATAATATATTTTGACTTTAATTCATTCCTCGATGAGTTTCACTTCTAACTTCCTGGACTACTTTCTTCATCATATCCTGAAACAAACAGGTTCTCATATTGCCTGGAAAACAGCAATCGTAATATTTGTTGACTTGAATTATCTAAATTATCTCTTTTCATCTGATGATGCAGAAAATTAGCTGTTGATATAATTTTTCCTTAGCAAATAAAACTTTCCTTTAATTTATATATCCATATTTAAATTAACCTAGAAAATTTACCGTCAGTACTTTTCTTGAAGTACTATTCTCTCATACAAGTATTTATATCAGTGTGAGTTGCTTGCACTTGTTGAAATTAAAATGCTATTTGGAAATGGATTTTTATCCAGATTTGTTAACCCTTTGTTAGGTCATGAAACAGCTAAATTGCACCATATGACTTTTGCTTATGATAAGCATTGTATAATACAACAATTAAGCAGCCCAGTGGCAGGCGGATATTTATCAGCCTGTTTTCACTATGTTTAAATGAGATCTATGGCATAATCCAATTCTAATTTTTATCAGCTTATGGAGGCATCAAGCTACCTGCCGTGCCTGTGAATGGGTTGCCAGTGTGGTGCACTAGATCTAAAACATATTTTGAAGAGATGTCAATTTTGCATAATTTCATTCAGATCCCAAAAATACTATTAAGGAATGAATTTTCTCTAGAACTTGCTCCATTACTTATTTATGCATGATGTGTCTCCAATATGAGTTCCATAGAAAAATTGTGCATCAGTGCTCATTATTCAGAAGGTCTGATGACAAATTATGAAAATATGAATTCGTTCTTTTTTTTCCCCAGATTTCCTCATTGTTCTGTGGGCAAATGAACAAACTTAAGCAAACCTTCAACATGCCAAAGAGGAAGCAGCAAGCATTTTTTTTTTTTTAATCCTTCCTGGAGCCATGAAGTGAGAAACAAGATTACCTACCTTTTTTTCTCCCCAATCCTATAATTCAGAATTGATAGGAAACAGTATTGTTTTCCTAATTCCTGTTTTTAAAAGGAGTCTGTTGTCTAACCTATAACAAAATAAATCTGAAAAATACTATTACCTTTTGAAAGTTCAGTTAGGAAAAACTGAATTAGAATTTTTAGTTCTGATTCCATTTCACAATCTGAAGCTTGTTGAGTCATGATGTCAATAGGTAGAGTTCTAAACCTGGTGTGGATTTTAAGTGAGAATGAAGAAGTAATTCAATAAAATTATTATTTGCCAAGAAGTAGTGATACACACTATTCGAGATGCAACAATGAAGAAGATACAGACTCTATTCACATTCTAGTAAGAACATATCTTATTTTTCCTATTCATAAATTACAGTACAATACTTACCTATCCTTTCAAAATAATTCACATAAAAAAACAAATAATAAAATAAGTATAAATCTGTATTATTACTAGTTTTTTAAAAGTATCATCTATCAGTCATTTCTCAGAGTCATTGTCATAAAACTTTGAAGGAATATTGTGAATGAGGCTTGGTATAGTATATTTAACTTTGCAAGAGGGAGAATTCTAAGAAGAACAAGGAAAATAAGAAGAACCATTGGCTCACCTATAATACATGGATGAGTAGAGAGACGGTGACGTGTTAGTGATTTTAATTTTCTTTTAATATTGATTTTTATATTTAAAAAGTAAGGTAAAACATATACTCTTGTAGGTTCAGCTCAATTCCTAACATTTTGGCCATCTACAATAGCATATGAAAATCAGTGTATTGTAAATTCGAAGGTGGAAGGGGCATATTAATATTTATGTTGATGTACTTAATGCACATAAGATTATGAAATATGTTATGAATCATCCGAGATACAATAAACTATATTAATTTTGACTTAATTTATATTTGGAAGAAAGCATAATGCTATTGAAAAAACACTGAATGTTGCCAGGTAACATAGATCTTCATTCTGCTTCTACTAACTAGTTGGTTGATCTTGGACTAGTCATTTAAATTCTGTGGATGTTATTTCCTCATCTACAAAATTAGAGGGCTGGCAAAGTCTTTAGGGGTTTTAAAATTCAGTGAGTCTATATTTTAATAATACTTTCTCCTGTCTATCTCACTTTTTGCATAATTCTGGTGAAACCCAGTTTATTCTTTTTTATGTAAATTTCTCAGAAAATTGAGCCCATGTAGATTTAGTTAAGTGTTGAAAGTATTGATGAGTTCTGACTTGTAGATGTCAATTTTTAAAATTCTGTATTCTATTTTCAACATGTAGCTCAAACACCAACTTCTTGAGGATTTCTTTCCTGAATCCTCTCACCAAGGCATTTCCCTCTGTAACTGCCTTGTATTTATTCTCTTTCCCTCACTCTATACATACTTTTTTATGTACTTTTTGTTCCCCATGGTGAGTTTAGTGAGAGAAGAGATTGTTTCACTCTTTTTACTCATATCTCCAACACTTAGCATAGTACGTGATTCATTGTAGGTTCTTATTAAATGTTTGGTGATGACTTGGTTGTTGCACATATATCCAAAAAACATATAAATTTAAAAGCATTGGTTATGCTAAAAATAAGCTGGGAAAATTTAAGAAAAAAATGTTCTACAGCTTTGAGAAATCAAAGTTGATGATATAGAATCCATGAATTAAAAGCCCCTTTACTTACCCTTGCTATGTGAAGTATATTTACTCATATTTTAGGCAAAATTCTAATAAAAATGGTTATTTTACATCTCCGATTGGAACCTAAAATATGTGGATCGGGGCTTCTGCAAGTTTTGGGTTGTGGAGGAGGAGGAGGAGATAGAGACTGAAGGAGGGAAGCCATTAAATGCAACAGCATGCTATCCTTCATATACCAACTGACCCTGAGAACACCAGTACCATAAATACAAGGAATAAAGATAATCCTGTCAATTTATTCTGTTTAAGAAGGCAGTCAATACATGTTTAAGAAAACTTCTTCATTTAAAAGACAAAATAAAAATTAACAATTGTATTTAGATGCAGATGTTTTATTTATCTATGAAAGTTTCTTGTTGAGGATATCCTCATCATATCAAATTAGGAGATATGAAATCACAATATCTAAAATATCTAAAAAATGACAAGGTCCTCAAAAGTTACTTAGTCCAAAGCATTCCTGAATAAGAGTTGTCCAACAAATAGTTGTACCACAGTGACAAGAAAACCACTTCTTTTAACGCAGAGTATTTGACTTTAGGATAGCACTGATGGTTATTTGTTATTTATAAGAAGTTAAAATAGTGTCTTTGCAGCTTCTGCCTTTCACTCCTACCTTTACCCCTAGAATAACTATAGTAAGTCTAATATTTCTTCCACAAGACCATATTTTGAATACTCCAAGGAAATTATTACACCTCTGTTAAGTTCATATCTGTCTGCATTAAACATCACCAGATTCTTCCATTAATCATCTTGTGAAATGATCTCTATGTTCTGTACCATCTCAATAACTCGAATCTGGATGATCTTCAACTCCTTTATGACACTGTTTGAACATAGTATACAATCTTGGAACCCAAACTAGGCATATTGGAATCAACGAGAGGTTTTTAAACATCACATTCTATAGCTGTAGTGTCTAGGGAAACTTCTCAGATTGACGGAGCAAGGCTATCATCATCCTTATCCTAAGTACTTAAGATACTACCTTTTTTTGCCTCCTGCACCACACCATTGACTCTTTTTGAACAACCAATCCATTAAAAATCACTGCTGAAGGCGGAGCCAAGATGGCGGAGTAGAAAGACTCACCTATGCTAGGTCCGAACCCACAGCCCATAGATTTCCTGTAAAAAGAACTCCTGACAAATTCTGGAACAGTAGAAGCTGCGCAGAAACACAGTGAAGGAGAT
>CM053771.1:414186299-414210496 GCA_028658325.1 Potorous gilbertii | reverse complement strand
TATATATATATATATATATATATATATATATATATATATATATATATATATATATATATATATATATACATACATATATTTTTTTCTTTTTTTTTCCAGAATTCCCTGGCTATCTCCATAATCTGATGTGAATGTCAGAAATTTGGTCTTGAGCAACTCTGCAACTCAATCTCTTCTAAAATCAGACTGTTCTTCTGGTAATTCTTGGTTCACATATTGCTGTAGCCTAATTTGCAGAATTTGAACCATAACCTTACTGGCATACAGGATGAGAGTACAATTGTTCCCTCATTTGAACATTCTTTGTCATTATGCTTTTTTAGGATTTGGACATAAACTGATCTTTGCCATTTCAGTGACCAACATTGAGTTTTCCAAATTTACTGGCATCTTGAGTGCAGCACTTCAACAGCATCACCTTTTAGAGCTTTCAATAGTTCAGCTGGGATTCTGTCACTTCCACTACTCCTTTTGTTAGCAATACTTCCTAAGGTCCACTTCCTTTATGACATTGTGCCTTAAAAAAAAATAGACCTTTTAAGAACTACTATAAAGTAGAGCTTCAATGTCTTAAATTAAAATTTAACTGCATAATAAAAATCACTTCACTTTCTCATATCTCACTAAATGTAAATAATAACAATACTGAACATAACCACCAAGAGGCAAGTATGAGTGCATGCACACACACACATGCATACACACACACAGCGTTATAAACTGGATGTGTCACTTAAAGCACTGAGACGATGAATATAAAACACCGGGAGAGCTGGTTTTAGCATATTTACTGATTTCTAGCTATCTTTCAAATTAATTTCAAAACTCTCAATTCTAGATCACAGGACATGGACTTTAACTACATGATACCTTTGAAATAAACAAGATGCTTATATCTCATTATTCACACTCTGTGGTGGCAGTCCAAATCAAGGAAGCAAAGAGAAAGTACCTATGTAGGGAGTAATATATTTTGAGATTAAAAGCATTTCTGTGAAGTATAATAAAAAAGACAAGGTGATTAAGCTTTTGAATTTCCTCCAGTAATGTTTCTAAAGTTTCCATAGTAATCAATGCAGTGAATTTCCATTTATCACCTAGTCTCATGCCATGAAATAGAAATTTTTTTTAATTTTTGATCATAATGAATGTTTTTGCATATGCCTACATAACATTTTTTCAATAAAAGGCACTTGGTCACACGTGATTGTACATACCTATAAATTCTACTTACTACTGGTAGGATTAAGAATTGAGCTTAGGAGTTTTGAGTTGTAACAGGGATCAACCCAATCTGATGCTCCCAAAAAGTTCAGCACCGATATGGTGGTCTCCCAAAACTTTGATGCCATTACAGTGTCTAAGTACAAGTAAACAATATTCTTTGGAAACCTTACAGGTCAAAGATCCCTTGTCTATCAGTAACGAGATCTACCAAATGAGGGTTTGCTTCACATGCAGCCTAGATGAGAGAAGACAAAGTCTCAGCCAGCAAACAAGGTACTGGGCTAACATATTCTCCAGGGGGAAAAAGAAAAACATACAAACAAACAAAAACCAGGAAAAAGGATTTCTATCTGTTTACTGTCAACTAAGTAATAAGCACCTTATTCCACCCAAATTAAGTGGCATTTTGCCTCTGATTTTGTTTCATTCAGGTCCTGGGCTATAATAATTGAGGGAAAGAGCAAAAAGCATCATAAAAGTAAAGACTATAGAAAATAGAAGTATATTGAGTTAAATGACTGGTCCAAAGTAAATATGAGCTTATAGGAAAGAAAATAAAAGAATCCTTAGCATGAGCCCCAGAGGGGTTAAGCACAATGCCTTTTGTTCATTAATGTTGTTTTCGAGAATTTTCCTAATTTATTTGTTGGTCCCAATTTGTTGGTAACAAGGGAGCACATGGGTATATGCATACCAAGTGTGTGTCCTTAATCTACTGTTGGATTTGACATTTTTTTCCACAAACCCATAGAGATTAATATTGTTTGTCCTACTTTTAAAATCCATGGCCTCAAATCAAAATCAAAAATGCTTTCAAAATGTTAAAGTCATTGGTAGAAAAAAAATCACTATTAAATAATATGCAATTATTATTTTATACATTATAGATATATAATACAGCTCAAAATATTCTTTAAATAATTTCATTTAAATGAAACATAAATTTGAAGAACTGTTAAAATATTCCAATAATATTTATAGAGTGCAGTCAAATTGATCCTGACTTATAAATCTGTTGTTTCTTGCTACCTTAAAGCAGAGCCTTGGATTCGACTAACTATGAGGCAATTTGATTCAGGTTTATCAACTAGATTACACAGCTGGAAGTGATAATTAAAACAGAAGGTAACAAAGTTAGATGACAGATCCCAAAGAACTTGGCAGACCAGAAAGCTGGTCCTGGTTTAACAAGGTGCAATTTCATGGTTCAAAATTGTAAAATCCTATATTTAGAGACAAAAAAAAATCAAGTTAACAAGTTCAGGATGGAGAGGTGTGGAAAAGGCAGCACTTCTGAGAAAAATCTTGGGAACTAGAAGATCAGTATAAGTCAAATTGGATATGGCAGTCAAAATTGGTAATGTTGTTTTAGAAGAATGATATTGTCTTCAAGTATACGAATGCTTGTCATGTGGAAAAAGAATAGATTTGTTTTCCTTGTCTCCAAAGGGCAGAGCTAGAAGAAAAGGAGTAAAGGTATAGAAAGGCAGCTTTAAATTAAATATAAAGGGGAATAGGAGCCTTTTTTAATTATTAGAGTCATAAAAGTAAACTAATACCTGAGGAGATTTAAGATTTTGGGAGGAGAGCAGAGCAGAGCTGAGGAGAGGAGAGGAGAAGAACTAGCCAGTAAAACTCAGTCATCTCGGCAACTCTTGGCCATCCAAATTTACCTTCCTTTGAAGAGGAGAAGGAAGGTGAGGGGGAGATAGACAGGAGAGGAGGAGCTCAGTAACCCAGCTAGCTGAGTGCTCATTCAGGAAGCTGTGTCTACTCACAGGATTGTGTTCGTCCTTCATTGCGGAAGAAGACCATGCCATCAGAGACATAAGGACAAGACTTGCCCTTAACTTTGTTTTGAGTGAAGAAGGGCTGGGCAGGTCATCAGCCTCACTTCTCCTCCAGAACTAGCTGAATCCAGTGACCAGATATTCATCAGGATGACTGGAGATGACCCAGGATGTACTGGGAAACCTTGGCCAAGGTCTTTGAAAGTCCTCACTTAGGGTGAAGCAATGCCCATTCATTAAATAGGAATGTTTTAGAGGTAGCCAAGGCATGGCCCCTTTAATGAGGCCAACCTACAACACCCTGAAGGTAGGGTGCCTATTGGACCCTCCTAGCTTTAGAGTGATTATCAATAGTGACTGATGCTGCTTTTCTCCCAGCCTGATGTCTTTCTTTTTCTTGGCCTCATTACAGGGGCCATGCCCTGGGTACTTCTTAAACAGGCGTATTCAATGAATGGGCATTTCCTCACCCTAAGTGAATGCCTGCAAAGACCTTGGCCTAAAGGGCCCAAGGTCTCCCAGTGCATTCTGAGTCATCTCCAGTCTTCCTGAGGAATATTAGATCTGGAGGAGAAGTGAGATTAGTGACCTGCACAGCCCTCCCTCACTCAAAACAAAGTCAAGTACAAGTCATATAATCACTTCTCTGATGGCGTGGTCTTCAGCAAGAAGGATGAACACAATACCTGAGAAGGAAGAACAAACCTCTCCCTTCTCCCACACCACACACATAAATGTCTTCATGCAAATACTATATGATGACTTATTATGATTTATCACAAATAATGTGGAAGAAATTCTAGTTTCAGGTATGAATTGCATCAAATGATCTGATTAATAGTCTCTTCCTCTGTGGTGCCTCCTTCCCTCTTTTTAGAGGATGGAAATGTCTTTTTCCAGATCCTCCATTTAAAAAGGGAGCCCATATCAACCTTTCTTCATTTCCCCTCTTGGGACACTTCTGAATTTCTCCAGAGTACCCAAGGAAGCTCTTCATGCTGCAAGATCATTTCATTTCTGAAACTCACATCTCCAAAGTATTCTCTGTCACTTGGGCCCTTCCCTCCCTCTCATTGAAAACCAAGGGCTTCTCTCCCCAGAATCTCCATTTAAGGAGAAATTCCAGGTCAGCCATTTCTTCATTTCCACTCAGCCACAGTCCTCTGCAGTTCTTTATCACCTTCTCACACCCTCCTACCCACTCCCCCACCCCTCTAGCCCCCCCCCACCCCTGCTGCTTTTCTATCTTCTTTTTATATTATCTTCCTCTATTATATTGTAAGCTCTTTAAGGGTAGTGACTTTTTTATTTTCTTCCCCTTCCCCTCCTCCCTGCCTCAATCTCAATTGTTTATCGATGTGTCTGCCACATGGCAGGTTCTTAATATTTATTGACTGACAGAACTCTAATGTCCCTTTGTGAGGGAAAGCAAAGTAAGATCTTTGCAGTTTTTGTTTATACAAAGAAGTATGATGCCTAGGAATAATGTGATTAAGGAGGCTCTTTCCCACCCATTGTGGGGCCTAGGATGATTTGTGGGAAGTTCCATACCTTTTGTTAATGAAGTATTGGTTCTCCAGGGATGTGATGCTCTCTGACTCTAAAACAGTGTATAGACTGAAGCATAGTTTTACTCTGGACCTTAGATTTTGGCAGAAGTTTCCTGTGTCAGATGGGACTAGGGGAAGTCACCAATCTGCCCCCCCAGTCTTGACAGCCTAGATGCTGGTGCATCCCTCTCTGGTTAAGATGTATGTATGTTTTCACGGTGCAGACTTTTCCCCCTGAACTAACTGAATGATGCCTGTGTTTAGTTAAAGTGATTGTTAACCCCTCAAAAGTTTCCTTTCCTTTTAGAGAAGCAAATCAAAGAAACTGTGAAAGTAGCTCCCCACCCCCATTTATGTCAGACTGCTTACTGATATATCCTTAAAATGCTAACATTCTATTAGTCTCTTCCTTTGATTGAAACCTGTAATAATCGAGTTAAACATTTTTTGATCTGATTATCTTAACAGTAGAAAAGGTACCGGTTAAGCAACTGACCATATTTCCTACTATATGACCCTACGTAATTAAAGATGGAGCACAATGAACAGAATGACCAGTCAAGGGTTTCCTACATAACTATTTCAGCTATGTTAACAGGCCAAACAACCTTTAAATTCTTACCAGAAATTAAGATGTCAATAATGAATGCAAAAGATAGAGCTATCCAAGAGATTAAGATTAAGAGATTAAGCCACATTTCTGCCCCTCCCCTTTTTTCCTCTCCTCTTTTTATCACTTCAAAGGATGGGGAACTTGGTAGTGGAAAGTTACCATCTCTAACAGATCTTATTTAACTTATAAGGACTGTATTATTTTCCATTGAATAGATGTTGGTGTGATGCCTTACATACTGACATATGAGATGCCTTAAAAGTCTTAGTCCATTTCAGACATTTAGTAGTCTGAAAAATACATTAAGACTTTTTGAAACACATTGTGGTTCTTCATTTAATGTTGTTTGTTTCCACATGGCATTTGGAGGGGAAAGCAGCCCCTACTAAAATTGGAGTCAGCAAAAGTATGCAGCATGACCCATTTAAGTAAAAGGTTGGGCTGGAAGCTTACTCAGAAAAGTCTAAGAGTTGGGAGCATTAGAGAGACTTAGCTGAAATTTAATATAGAGTCAACTGATTGTTATACACTATGTTGTAACTATAAATTGATTGGACACTATCCTTTAGTCTCCTTGGCCATCAGATTTCTCATCTATAAAATGAGGTGTTTGGATGAGATAGCTTCTGAAATCCTTTCTTGACTTACTGAGTAGGATGGAATTCCTTGGGATTATGATTGACTCTTATCATGGTCTCTATGAACCTGGATTTAGGTAACCATTAAATTAGATGGTAGAACTTGGTACACTAGCAGATATTTCTGTTGTGGTAACTATTCTGACAAATCCACAAGCCTTTGGGCAGGGAAAGAATGCTAACACATTACTTATGTCTGAAGGGACATGGATGGATATAATTAGTAGGAAGACAGTCCAAGAAATTCTGTGACAGGATCAGCCTGAGAATCCCACTTATATTCCTTCTTTTGAAAGTAGAAAACTCTCATTCATTGACAGGATGTCTGAGAATCCTACACTTTATGTAATATGAAGTTATAGGACAAGCATTAAACTCAATAGACCAATGAAACTTGAAATGAAATGTTCCTCTCCAATTCTCAGGCCCAGATATGATGTCCTTCTTTCAGCCACAATTAATTTATTTTGATAGAGGTGTACAACTGTTCTATGATGAAAAACAATTTAATTGGCAAAAGCAAATCTCTTTGTAGATCTCCCAAGACATGTTAGGGCCAGGAATATTTCTAGGATATCTGTGGTGATGGTAAGAGCTCATCCTCAAAATGTTGCATTGAATCCTGTTGTTGTACTGTATAAATATTATTACTGATTATGATGAGAACTATATAAAATCTTTCTCTAGACTTGATTATCCATCATCTAAAAGGAATCTAGGACCAAGATTGTCAAAATGCCATTTTTCAGGATATAGGTTTTAGGTATCTGTATTCTCCCAGCAGTGAGATGTTGGCTTGTAGTAGAAAGGGAAGCATGTTGAGAGATGTTGCAATTTCCATAGATTTTCAGGTATCACCCAGACTGCAGGAATGTAAGTGGAAAAGGGAACATCTCAAAGTAAATTCACTTAAGAATTAAATACTCCCACATCATCCGCAGGTTCAGCCCATTCTAAGCTTGTCACACCCTCTTTACACTCAATTATTTGTCTTTAAATTATCCCATCTCCAATTCCAATTCTCCACGCAATATCAAGTTCCTTGAAACTAATAGAAGTCTTGATATGTGGAAACCTTCCCTACTCCTGCTTTTGTATCTCCATATTTAAGAATCAGTGTTAGGGGTGAGGTAAAGTAATATGAAAAAGGAAACCATTGTTTTTTTCTCTCTCCTTTTTTCCTCCTCCCTTCATTAAAGTCTCTATACCAGGACAAGTTAACTGTGAGTGTGCTCCATCAAGTCAGAGAGACCACAGAAAATGCTTACAAAACCAAGAGTTGTCATAAGTAATTAATTTAGAAGTGCATCCTTTTGAAACCACATTCAAATTAGTACCAGCAAATACCCTGCAGGTAGTAGAGAAGTGGGTGAGACTGACTAAGACTGGGTATTGCCACTCTAGCCCTTTAAAGGATATAATTTTCAAGAGTAGAAAATAGGATCTTTGAGGACATGCCAGCAACGAGCTCTGCTGTATTACCTAAAAGTTTTACAAACAAATTATTAAGAATATTTAGGAAACTTTCATTTCTTTGGATTTCTTGGCAAGTAAATTCAACCATGTTTTTATGGAAACATTAACTTGAGTGAAGTAAAATTTATGGAAGTATCTAGGCTTTTATTGAGGGTGAGAGGTGGAGTTGCATTTTTAAACATTCCTTTAAGAAGTAAAAATTCACCAAACCTTGATTTCATCTACCTTTTGGTTTGCTATTCATACAACAATTCTGTTTTCTTTAAATAAAGTATAAATTCTGCATTCCTCATTCTTAGTTATTTCCTTTTCAAATGCCAGAATTTAAAAGTTAAAGGGTTTCGAGTATTGCCACACTGTTTTGGAAGTGGATATAATCATGTACCTCTTCTAGCATCTAAGTGGTGGCCTATAACCCAACTGGAAATTCTTGCAAAGAATAATTTCCTTTAAATAGTAATGAGTTGAGGTTTTTTTTCTTTCTCTAAACAGCTGTGAATGTTAGCAGGAATAGTTTCACTTCATTTTCCTAAAATATGTGCTAGGGTGCTAATCAGATCCCACATTTAATTGATAAAATCAGGTTAAAGGGGAAAACTTTGAAAAGAGCAACTTTAAACCCAGTGAACAAATACCCTTAACCTTATAATCAGTGTTTTCATTATATATATATATATATATATATATATATATATATATATATATATATATATATATATATATATACACATATAAAGCTCAAGTTTTCCATGAATCATATTTACTGCAGACTTGCCTTTTTTTTAAAGGAAACTAAACAATAAAGTCTAATGAGCCCTGTGACATTTGGTATAAAGGGCTTTAGATTACAGGTAATGCATTATTGTTCATTACCCTAGAGACTGAAAAAATCCTTTTTGTTTTGTTTTCATAGAATGTTACAGATCAGATTTTGTTGCTGCTTACAGTGTGTTGTTTAAGTGTCTCTTCCCTGAAAGTCAAGGTAGATGCTGAGAATACATTTTAGCTCTTGGGATGTGGCCATTTCCTGTAAATGCAGCCACATAATAGTGTAAGGTTTAAAGGTTTATTTCTTTTATTTAAGTGGTTTACACTATACCAACTAGACTAAACGCAGAACTCTATAAAGGGTTTAAGGAAGAAGAATTATTTTTTTTAACACTCGTTTCATGGGATCACAGACTTAGAGCCCAAAAATGCTTTAAAGGTTATCACATTCAATCTGCGTTTTGGAGAAACTGAAGCCCTGAGAAGTTAATTGTCAGCTAGTGTCTGATATATATATATATATATATACACATACATATATACATACATATATATATATATATATATATATATACACATACATATATACATACATATATATATATGTATGTATATATGTATGTGTATATATATATATATATATGTATGTATATATGTATGTATGTATGTATGTATTAGGTTTTTCCTGAATCCAAATCCTATGCCCTATTTACCTGAGTAGGAATCAGTTTAAAGTGAAATTGGGAAGTAACTTAATAAAAAATAAATAAAAATACAATATAAATAATGTTAATTTGTGGCTTTTCAACTCAAAACACAGCCTATGAGGAATCCATTTCTATTTGTTTGCCACCATTAAATTTGTCACCTATATCTATAGCTTTTTGTGTAGATGAGCATTAAGGTTTTTGAACTCTCATAGACTCCCTCCTCTTGTTAAAGAAACATACTTCTTAGAGTAGTGTTTGTCCTTTGTTGCCGAAGAAGACCACGCCATCAGAGAAATGATGACATGACTTGCACTTGACTTTGTTTTGAGTGAGAGAGGGCTGCAAAGGACACCAGCCTCACTTCTCCTCCAGAGCCACTGGATCCAGTGACCAGATATTCATCAGGATGGCTGGAGATGACACAGGATGCACTGGGAGACCTTGGACCCTTTAGGCCAAGGTCTTTGCGTGTACTCACTTAGGATGAGGCAAAACCCATTCACTGAATAGGCCTGTTTAACAGGTAGCCAGGGCATAGCCCTTTTAATGAGGCCAAGAAAAAAAGACATCAGACTGGGAGGGAAATAGCAATGGTTAGTATTGGGTTTTGGGACAACACACGACAGGAGAAAGGGAAGGGAAGGGAAGGGAAAGGAAGGGACAGGAAGGGACAGAAAAGAATCAGTGCCAAAGGTGGGTATCTTTTGGCGTAGTGGGGGGAAATATAAAACACCCTATCATCTACTTGTCCCACACTTTGCTTTCTTATTTTATCTGAAAGTCAAAAGATCATAGATTTAAGAGCAGAAAAAGACCTTGGAGATCACTGAGTCCAAATTTTCATTTTGCAGATGGGGAAACTGAGGGAAATAAAGATTAAATGACTTGATTGGTCATAGAGGTAACAAGTGAGAGAGCCAAGATATAAGTTTATCTTTCCACTAAGTATTTGGTTCCACGGCACCTCTCAAGTCTTCAGGTTCATGCCACCTTCTCAATCCTACCTCTCTTTGCCTCCTTCTTCCATTACATATACTGAATGCTAGAGAATGAACGGATTGGTTGCTTTGAGTTTCTGGCATCTCCTGAATGATATAATCTTCATCTATTTCATGTATCCAAACAGAGGAGGGTAAGGGACCAGGAATAGTGAAGTCAAATTATGCCTTCTTCTAAGTAAAGAAGCATAGGGAAGAGGAAAAGCTGGGATTAGGACTGAGTTTGCAGGACTCTCCCTCATTGCTTCTGACTTGGAACTTTACTTGAAGCTATTATTGCCATGAATCTAGATTTTCTTCCCTGCTACCAAGTTCTCCTCCCCCTTTGTCTGTATAGGACTAACACACCTGGAAAACTGGCAGTCCTAAAGGTGGGCAAGTGATCACCTAGCAAAGCTTTCCTTTTAAGTACAGAGATTCTCTGGTGATGTTTTTCTCAACATGCCTGCAAATGGAGGCTTGAGGCCAAAAGAAATTGCTTTCTAGGCATACGGCAACATTGTCTTTTCAGTTAGTAATATCCTTTAGAGATAAAAAAACACTCCCTCAATAAGAATTCACATCATCACATTGAATGAATATAAAATGAATTCTTAATTATGCATATTAATAGAGGGACAGTTCATATAAAAAAGACATTGTTGCTGGGTTTTTAAATAGATTGTAGGATTTGAAAAACTGAATTTTAACTCAAGAATTATGTTTATCATGGAAATCTTAATGTAGGGTCTGTTAGGTTTTTCAAAAAATATATATTTTGATAATTGTATTTTAATAAAATTTGCTTTCTTTATAATCATGCTACAAACAATGTATGTTATTTTATTCATTCCAACATATTATTTTAAGAAAGTCCATAGGTTTCACCAAATTTAAAGAAAACTGAATGACCCCAAAATATTTAAGAGCCTGTAGTATAATATATCACAGTGGGTGGGGAGAACACCAGGCTGATTTTTAATTGCCATAGTTAATCCAGCAAGTAAATAAATCACAAAGATTTGAATTTTTTCAATCATTTTGTGAAATAGGATATTTGAAACAAACATATATATGTATATATGTATGTGTGTGTAATGTATGTATGTATTTATATGTGTAATAGATAATATCTATGTAGTGCTCATTATGTGCCAGGCATTGTGTGCTAGATATTTTACAAATATCCAAATTGATCCTCACAATAGCCCTGGGAGGTGGGCGCCATCAGGATTCTCATTTACTCTTCCCATTTCCTTTTCCTCTTAAACCTAGATGCAGCTATTGTAGGTATCATAGTCAGGTGAACTGTAAAAAACTCAGTAGATATTTTACAGTGTGCTTTCCTCTTTTCTCAGATCAATAAACATAAACATATTTTCTTCCATTCTTCTTTTTTCCATTTTTTTAGTGAACTTCAGCAGCGGTAAATGTCATCTAAAATTAGGTGAAAAACATGATCTCATTCAGTAATTATGAAAAACAGAATTATATCGCCTACTCCAATCTGAAAATATGTCAACTTTCAAAATTATTGCTTAGTTATTAGTGAGAGCATTGTGTTTTCAAATATTATTCCAAGGAGATAGAGAGGTTTAGTGGATTCAGAGTTGGCTAACCTGTGAGTCACAGAGAACTGTGTTGAAGTCCCACATTGAACACAATGTGTAACTGACCCTGGAGAAGTCACCCAACACTTCTGATATTGCCTTTCATTTTTTTTTATATCTTGCAGGTATTAGTTATTTATGGGTTGCCTATCATATTAATAAATAAGCTTCTGAAGGGAAAGAACTCTCCCCCCCTTCTTTGTGTCTTCAGTATTTAGTAAATTACCTAGCATATATTAAGAATTTAATAAATACTTCAGTGGGTGGATTCAAAAGTGAGTAGCTCAGTAATCATACCCCAGAGACCTTTATCACCCTAGTCTTATGATAGGGAAGAAGAGCAAGGGAAAAGTGCTTCTTTGCATTAACTCTGGCTATAAGATTTAGGAATTTTTATTACCTGAATTGATCTTCACATTGGGTAAAAGAGCTGGAGTATTATAATAAGACCCACAGATGAGAGGAGTGAAGGTCTACTCCTCTAATATTTCTGGGAAGGAACTTTACACAGTTAAAGTGAGGAACTGAAGTGTAAATATGAATTATGGTAACTTTTCATTAGCTAATAAGTGTAAAGCCCACTTTGGTGGTTCTAAAATCTTTTCTCTCTTTAATGCATTATAAAATATTGAAGGAAATATTGAGTTCCTGAAGAATTTAGAAGATGGCAGTAAATCCTAGTAATTTCAGTTAAGTCTGTGAACATAAGTAAGGAAGTATATGATTTGTAAATAAGAAACACACATATATGTGTAGATGTCTTTATCTATAGAAATAAATATATGTGTAATATATGTATGTACATATATATTCACATACATGTAATGCATAATGTATTATTCAGGATTTTACTCAGTTCCCCGTAACCCTAATGGGAAACATACCAGTATTTTGGATAACACTTTTTGCCATATTTGGAAATGTTTCAAAATTTTGGAGGCAGAATCTCAAAGATTTTAGGATGTGATTTTATTTTTTGCCAAAAATGTACTTCTGGTGAAAAACTGGAATATCAAAAACAACACAGATTTTTGGAAAATTCAGATGACTTGATGCAAAACTAATATTTTATTGACTTAATATTAAATTATAAATATATTAATTTACCATTTGCAACATCATAAAATTTACATTAATACTCTTTAAATTTTTTAAATGTATTCCAAATAATTAAACACAACTTGACTAACCAAAAGTAACTATTCAAGCTAATTTTCCCACTAAGGTAAAAAAAGATGCAAAATAGACATCTTTCCTTTATCTCCCATTAACAAAATTTGTTTGGAAGGAGGTATAGGTATAGCAGTTTCTGTATTTTCAAAATTGTCTTGCTATAGGGCCAAGAAAAACAAAGCTAATTTTATTTTCACATAGTCTTGCTCATAGAAAAGTAGGAAAAAAGATACTGTTCAAGTAATAATATTAACTATTATTGACTATTTATCATCATCATCATCATGATGGAAATGACTGAAATTCTTGTTTCTCAGTAAACTTGAAAAATCTAGGATCTTATACATTTCTTTCTGGAAACAGAAGGACTTACGAAGGTAATTCAGGAGTTGATCATTGCATGAGAAATTATATCCTGTTGTATCTAAGGAGCCAAGTCTTATTGTTTAATGCAGATTGTTCAAGGACATAGTCGAAATACCTCAATAAACCCTGAAGATTTCAAAGAATTAGCAGTTGATGAATATTTATAAAGGCATGACCTGGTAGCTAGAATTTTACATTAGAAGGTCACTATCTTTCAGTCTGGTAAAAGAGAATTTCACACACTACAAATTTGTTGTTTTTCAGTCATTTTTTGGTCTCTATATTTTTTATTTTCCCATTTGGAATTTTCTTGGCAAAGATACTGGAGGGCTTTGTCATTTCCTTTCCTTTCAGAAAGGGCGATAGAAATGATATACCCCCATGCTGTTCTCAAATTATTTTGATCTCCTCTGCAAAGCCTATTTTTCATTTTACTTCATAAAGTAGTAACTATTACAAATACTGTTCTGAGGCAAACAGGGTTAAGCAACTTTGTCTAGGGTCGCAAAGTTAGTAACTGTCTGAGATTTCATATTAATAGACCTCAAAATTTCCTGTATTGGAAACCAGAGTACTATCAGAGATTAAACTATTGCCCATAACCTCTCAGATATAATGCTGATCCATAAAAAAGAAACAAAAAAACCCCAAAACTTAAGAACAGTAGTTATTATAAACCCATAAATCAAAGACCAATGTTGTTTCCTCTTTAGTTGATCACTGGCTCTTTCATGGGAGGAAGAGAAGGGGATGAAGACCAAGTATGATTATAATTTAAGGTGCTCTGGCAAGAACTTCCTTCTTTCCATTTCCCACCTGAACTTTCTCATGTTTCCCACATAGAATACAATCCCTCTCTTTCTGAAAGGCACAAATCAAGCATGACTTCATGCATGAATCTTTCCTGATTTTTCCCCACCCAAACCTTCCCCTACTTCTAATTCCATTTTATTGTTGAGGTTACCAGGATCCTGTCACATACTGTCCCAAAATCTAGATGGAGAGTACTATCATCGTCCTTGTCACCCAAATATCCAATTTCTTATCAAGTTGTGTCTATTTTACCTTTTTCACGTGTGTTGCATTTTTTCCCCTCCAACACTGCCTCTATTTTAGTACAAGTTCCTATCACTTCACATTCAAACTATTACAATAGCTGATTGGTTCATATTCCTGCCTTAAATCTCTTCCCATAGCACTTTATTTTCCACTTAAATGTCAAAGTGACCTTCTCCACCCCCCCGCCAAAAAAATGACTGCCATCTCCTTATTCAATCTATTTCCTATCACCTGCAGAGTTTAATACAAAAATATCCATTTGATTTTTAAAGCCATTCATAACATGCTCCCAACCTACTTTTTCTTGTCTTCTTTACCTTCCTAACTCTCAGATTCTCTGTTATTCAGTGACTAATATTGGATTTACTGTTTCTCACACAGGAGCCTCAGTCTCCATGCTGCATGATTTTTTACTGCTTTATGCCCAGACCAGGAATTCTCTTTCAACTCATCTTCCACCTCCTCAATTTCAGGATATCTTTCAAATTCAAGCTGTAGTCTTAGTTTGTACAGGAAACTTTGCTAACCCCCTTAATATGTGTTTGAACCTAATTATCTGTCTCCAATTTATCCTGTAGCTTGTTTTGTATAGAAATGTCAAAGTTTTTTTGCTTGTCATCTCTCCCTTTAAATCATGAGCTCATCATCAAGGTATTTTTTTTTCTTTCTGTATTTGTCTCTCAGTCCTTAAAACGGGCTTGGCGTAAAATAGGTGTTTACTACGTTCTTGCTGACTGACTGACTTACTGATCTCTGCAACTAACACCTTCCCTTCCCAACTCCCTTTTTAAAAATATTTTCTCTTTCTTGTCCTATCCACGCTTAAATTTATACTTACGGTTTTTTAGGGTAGAATGTATCCCTTAAGAGAAAAGGTTGCTTTGTTCTTTTGTATTTGTACCTCTAACTACCACTACAGTTACCAGGCACATTGTAAACACATAACAAAAGCATATTTGTTTACATTTCTTTCTATATGGTTCTGATTTATGATTTCACGTGTATGAGGGGCACCCAATCAAAAACACCCTCCACAAATGCAGATTGGCCCCTTGTCTACAATTCTCATTGTAGTTGAGTTGAGTTGAATGGTTCATTTAGAAGACAAGTGGTTTATCTAAGTCTGTATGTCCATTATATATCAGAAATGAAACATTAATTGAGGTCTTCCCTACTCCAGAGTATTCCCCACTGTATATTCTTCTTTATATTTTGCTTTAACCATCCTTTTTGTAACTTTCAGTCATGGCTTCTAGACTTGCTTTTTTAAGTCAGACCATTTAAGTCTAATCCCTGGACATCATAAGGTTTCAAATACAGAAGGCAGTAATCCCCCTCTGTCTTCAAGTTTTTTAACTTCTTTGACCTACAGATTTATATGTCTTATTCTTTCTCATAAGCTATAGTTTAAATTGTTCTCATAATTTATAAAGTATTCATTAAACATTAAAGAGCTTGCCCTTGTCATTGCTAAAATATAATTTCCAGATGTGAACATGTTATTCTAGATTCTGAAAAAGAGGACAGTCAACAATCTTAATCTACACAATATTCTATTTTGCCCACCTAGTACGCTTCTCATATATTTTAATAAAAAAAATAAAATGAATAGGTCCTTCAAATACCAACTTCTGTTAATCATAGCTTCCCTATCTGTAACTTCTACAATGGATATTGTTCATGTAAATGTAAGAATTTACCTTTCTTCCTATTAAATGTCTCATTGTTTCAGATTGTGGAGCTATTTTGGATTTCACCTAATTCATTCATGATGTCAGCTATCCTACTCAGTTTTCCATCATCTGAATATTTTATAAGTATAAAATCTAAAGGAAGGGGATAAACATTTATAAAGTATCTATTGTGTGCCAGACAATGTACTAAGCACTTTACAAATACTACCTTATTTGGTCTTCACAATAATCTACAGATGTAAAGTTATCATTTTAATTTTACAGTTCAGGAAACTGAGGCAAACAGAAGTTAATTGATTTGCTTAGGCTTCACAGCTAATAAGTGTCTAAAGCCAGATGTGCATTCAGATATTCTTTAATTATTTTTAACATCTTTTTAAAATTTTGAATTCCAAATTTTATCCTTCCCTCTTCTCTTTTCCTTGTTCCCCAACCCCACCACAAGAGAGTAAGCAATCAGATATAGGCTATACATGTAAAACATTTTCAGATCTTCTCAACAACAGTCTTCTATGCACTATCGCACCACCTACCCCTTAAATTCATCTAAGTCCTCATCCAAAACTTTGATAAAGTTTTGAACAGAATTAGATCCAAAAGAAGACTCTGTGATACTCCACTAGAGAATTAAATCTATGTAGATATCACTTCATTTGCCTACTACTCTTTAGGTACATGTTGTCATCCAACTTCAAATCTCTCTCTCTGTCTCTCTGACTCTCTGTCTCTGTCTCTCTCTCTCTGTCTCTCTGTCTCTCTCTCTCTCTCTCTCTGTCCATCTCTGTCTGTCTCTCTCTCTCTCTCACACACACACACACCATCTCTGTCTCTCTTTTTATTTCCCTCTCTGTCCCTGTCTATCTCTCCTTCTCTGTGTATTAGTTTCTCAGTCTCTTTAAGTCTCTTTTTTCTCTGCCTATCTATCATCTATCTATCTATCTATCTATCTATCTATCTATCTATCTGTCTATCTTTGTTATGGATCAGCAGTCTTTCCCCTGAATACACTTTAAGAAACACCAAACTGCACTGTAATTCAGACTACATAGCAAAAGGGGAAATACATGCACATACACACACTCTAATAAAGGTCTAATCCTGATTAGTGTGTAGTGAGAGACCCTTGGAAATTTTGTAAGCTGTTTTTGCATGGACATTCCTCATACATTAAAGAATAAATTAGATACATGCACACACAGATAAATATCTATGTAAAATATGTTCATATATGTATTCATGTATGTAGATGCATCTCTGTGTGTATGCACATGTATACATATATGATATTGCTTAACATAGGACTCTATGGACTACAGAGAATTTCAGAGAACATTTAATCCAACTCTATGACAAAGTCAGAAATAGACCATCACTTTTGAAACTAAAGTGAAGGAGATAAGTTAAAGGAATACAGATTTATTTTTACATAAATCTATACTCAGACTGGAAGCTAACTTAGTAAGGACTGGTGTAAAGCAAAACTAATCAATATTTAATTAGTGACTATTTTTGATTACCTAACTATATATTACACACTATGGAGGCATAGGGAATAAACAAAATAGAATAAGTAATTTTATAGTCCATTTGAAAAGTTGAATATACATGCTGGAAAATAGAAAAAATACACAAAGATGTAATCATAATCTCAAACGCTCAAATGAATCTTTAATCATTCTCTTCAATAATATTTACAGTCCATCTACATCTAACTATCCTGTGCAAATCTTGTCCATGTCCATCCATAAATTTCCATAAGGGATCCTCCCCATTTGAGAAGGGAGAGAATTTTGTTATTTTTCCTTCAACATTGTAAGGTACAAGCACTATGCATTTACTGCCCAAAGTCTGTCTTTCATTCTTGTCATGTTGTCAACTGATATTCTTTTATATTCCCATATACCTTAAATGGCTTTCATGACTCCACATCCTCACTGTAATTTTATGTTACAATGTGTTGCTGCCAGAGCATGTTCAACTTATACCTCTTCACTGCCCTATGGATCATCCTCAGTTTCAAATCTTTAGACATTTTAGTGCTTCATGACAATCACACAGGAGTGTATCAGCTTTCGAAATGCTTTCCTTCATTTTTTGGTAGAGACCAAACTGGTTAAAACTTCATTTGAGCAAAAATTTAAAGATGAAATAAATCTTAGAGATCAGAGGTTCTTTTCTTTCCTGAAAATTTTTGGGCAGTCTGATGAAATCTATAGATCCTTCTCAGAATAATATTTTAAATTCATAACTTAAAATGCACAATTAATTATATTAAGTACAGTTTTGTATATATGTGTGTGTGTCTATGTATGTATATGTGTATGTATGTATGTATGTGTAATAGACCCAAATTTGAAAATCCTTCATTGATTATATTCTTTGTCTAATCTGCTTTTACAAATGGCCCAGAGTTTATGTGACTAAGGCAAAAATCATGCTTGAATGTATGTAGTATAAGTACTACAGGTATTCATAGAAGGATAATTTACTAGACAATGTGAAAATTACTCTAGCCTGTGAAGAATAAATTGATTGTATAGTTTGAGAATACATATGAATGATAGACCTAAGGCTGCCCATTTTTCTACAAGAAGGATTTGTTTTCCTTGCAAATCAACCAAGCTGTTCCTGGCACTTAAACAGTCTCTGTCTCCCTTGAATCAGTATATTGGTCACTTGAACATGTAAAGGTTCCACTCACATATATTCCTTGCCCTTCCAACTAAATTGGTTTCTAAAGATCATGTGAGTGACTACTCATGCTCTGTTAAACAAAGGCGTTTCCATATTGAAATGAGGTGGACGATGTCTATAGTAAACCTGAATGCCAGCGGAACCTTGGTGCATATCCTTTTTTTATGTTGAGGCAGATTTAACTGTTCAACAACTAAAGATTTTTCTTTGCTTTAATGTGGTCAGCACCAAATAGCCTCATTACAGAAGCAGAATAACTTCATTTAATGTTCTGGTGTTTCTACCACTTCAAAACAGAACTTCCTAAATTATTTGTATCTTTGTTTTGGAATTTAGAGACTGGAATCCTTGTTCTCCTGATGAATGATCTCTCTGTTGGTTCATAGGAATAAAGTTTGAATATTTTTCTCTCTCAATTGTGTTAAATTTATTTCATACCAAAATATAAACTAAATAGGGCCCTGCTACTAGTCTCTTGGCCTATCATATGGGCAAAGAATTATATGTAGAGGAAAAAGCATATATGTCTATTTAACATAGGTCATTGTGACATAGAAAGAGAGCAAGCTTTGGAGCAAGGAAAATGTGAGTTCAAATCCTACTATTTAACCATACTGGTTGTATGATTATGGGCAAGTAATTTAGTACAGTTTAAGGAGCACTAAAGGGTAGTGAATGGGAAAAGTTTAAGTTGAAGAAGTTGAAGAAAAGTTAAAGACCTGATCTAGACAACTCTAAGTTGAAGAGAAGAGGTTAAATTGTACTGGCAGAAGGCATGTTCTTTGGAAGCTCTGGATATCAATAAGATCGCAGGTGTCCAGCATTTAGCCCTGCCTATTTAGCAAAATATAATTGGTGGGGTGGTACTGAGGATACACTGGAGGAATGGTACTGAGCTATCCTCAAAGAGTTAACGCAAATTCAAAATGTGAACAAAATTATACCTTTTTTCTTTGGGAAAATCAGCATTAGCCTTTTCTCAGGAAGAGAGATGAGAAAATACATTTTTCAATATTTATCTTTTACACAAAGAGCAAAAATGATTGAAGTTAAATTAAACAGTGATTATTTTTGTTCCTATAAACGTCATTCCTCCTCCCCAAAACACCAAGTCAGACATTTTTTTTGACAAAGCTTCTTATGAGTCTAGACAAATCTAAATTCTGGACACATTCTTATAATATCACAGTGCATTTGGAACATGTGACATGCACAGTTAACATTGGTGTTACAATATCTTTAAGAAGATAAGATGCCGTATATGTATTTTCCTTAACTAGAAAAAGACTGAGGCAATAAATGACTCAGAGAGGAGCCCCATCATGGTGTGAACTTTCTGATATTTACCAGTCCTTATAAAAGATGTTATGTTCTTGGGACAATAATGTTCCTTGGCAGAGACTAACTTTTTCATGTGAATAGGAAAATATAAGAATAGACATTCACCCACTTTGTGTTTGTCAAAACTATGAGTTGGTATCTAAGGTTTTTTGTTTTGTTTTGACTTTTAAATAAATTATGTTTCAAACTCCTAAAAAGAAAAATATTTCTTAGGGACAAGAGGGAGAAATTGCAGACTTCTCTTTGACTGTTTGCCTTCCCATGGTCAGCATCAAATAGATTGATTACAGAACTGGGATCCTTTCATTTAATGTTTCGATGATTCTACCACTTCAATGCAGAACTTTCTCTTTTACATGTGGATTTGTCCAGTAGTTTATAATCTTTACAGTCCTGGAGTTTACAGTGTGTATATTTTTATCCTCTTGATTCTCATCTCTCTATTGGTTCCTATGAATAAACTTTGAATGATGTTTTTCCCCTCAACTGAATCATAGTCAACATGTAAAAATGATCTACTAGGTGTAACTTCACAACAACAACAAAATCCATGGGCTTATTTTTATAAGAGAAATAAACAAGAATATTTATTGGAAAAAAGATATGTTGTATAAAGTTTGAATTTTGAGAACTATTCACAGCTTTTGATAAGTTGAATTTGGCAAAAAACATAATTTTACTCATATACAAATATACATGCTGACATGTAATGACTTCCTTCTTCAATTTTCCTCTAAGCACAAAAAATCAAAGTCTTCCTCATAAGGGAATTTATGTTATCTTTGACATAAAGATGCATGGAAATGTATATGCATAAATATAGTCACATAGAATCATACACATATGTAGAGAGATGAGATAGAAATGAGAGACAGAGACACAGAGATAGTGAGAGAGAGCTTCAAAATGGAAGAGAGAGTTCTCATTGCCTTGGTCACTTGTAGAAGGCTGTGAGACTGTTGGATAATCACAGTGCTTTGTGGATTAATCATAATGCAAATATTTATAGAATGATAAAATTATATTAAAAATAATGCAGTAGCAAGAGCACTGAAGTAGAAAAGAAATTATATATGTCTAAGTTGCAACCACTGTAGAATTAAATGTATAAGGAATGATGGGTTTTGCTTTGGGGACTGGAGTATGAGATGACCATGAGAGAGTTTGATCATTGAGAAAAATAAATTACATTAAACATAAATATGGTATAGGTTTTGTTTAGTGATCTCAATGTCAATAAAACTGTATTGTGGACTAGAGTTGTTATATCATTGGTATAGAAAACTTTATAAATCAGAAATATTCTCTGCTGAGACAGGTTGGCACCTTTCCTAAAATTTCTAGTCATAGTTTCCTCGAACTCTCAATACTCAAGTGACTTCCCATAGTATCAAAAGATGCTGAGTTCGAAAACATGCCATTGTGTTTCTAAAACCATCACCCTACTCACTGTGCCAATCTGTGAGTCAGTAACATAGTAGTTATTTTTTATGAGATTTTTTTTGGTTTGTTTTACTCACAATGAATCTTTCTAGAAAGCTCAGAAATTTCAATTTAAAATATTTTTTCTATCTTTGGTTACTTTAGCAGATGCCTTGCTTTCTTACATCAAAGTCCATGTGATAATGAATGCATTTGTTATATATAAGGGGACTACATTCCACTGCAGAGCTCCCTTTTCTCCTAATACATATTATTTGGCTACCTGCTCAACATAGTGAAGATGTTGGCATGGTTAATTAAAATCTCATTTCAGCTGTCAGCAATCAGTTGCCCTAATTTTCAATCTAGAGTCAGGCAGTGCCATTATAAACCACAGTGCTTTCTAGGAGACAAGTATTATGTTGTTTATGAAGACAGTTGGATAGCCAAAAGGCATTCATGAAACTTACATGCAGAGGGTCATGGCAGGGAGTTAAGTGGAATCACCAGCAGTGTAAGACAATAAGGCGAGAAGACAGGGATTTTTTTAGCAGGGCATTTCTGGGGCACACATCATTTTAATGGAATGAAAATTAATGTACTTTTAATTTCAATCATCTCTGTCTCCCATGGATATGATTTTGCCCAATCTAGAAAGTCAGGAAATATAAATGGAAGCTATATATTAAAAATCCTGTTTTCAATACATAATATATAAATAATGATATATAAATCCTGATTTGAAAATCCTGTCACAGAGACAGTAGTGATGTATTCTGCCTCAAACTTTTTCATTGACTAAGCATTTTAGTATTCACAAGACAACCATACTTTCACATTCAATTATATTAAAGTGAGGTTGCAAATGAATATTCTAAATATACTATCATTGTGGTGGTATGTGAATATATATGTGTGTGATATATGTGACAATTCCTATATGCCAGAGTTCATCCTTCTTGGACTTCTTGAGATCTATCCAGTTGCAGTACATTCATTTAACTTTCTCTTCCCATCCTCTATTTTCCCCTCCTAAGCATACCTCTGGTTCTTGCTTTTGCAACAAATCAATGCTACTACCATTGGTGGAAAGTTTATTGCAACTGACTAGCCTATTACTCACAATCCCAAGAGCTCTTCAAATAAATAATTTTTAAAAAACTAGCACATTTGACTCCTACTGCTGAAGATGACATTCCCTTTTAGAATATAATTAAGGGAAAATTGTGTGTATGTGTGTGTGTGTTTGTGTGCGTGTGTGTGTGTGTGTGAGCTCTACCACTTCATTGATATGTTCCACTTTCTTTTTTCCTTTCAATTTTAGGTCCAGATAGATGTCCTTTTGCAGACCTACTCTTGAGGGATATACTGATGAAGTAACACAATGGGCCATTCATTTCACTACATGTTATTATCTGGGCAAGAGGTTTCCTTTATCCATTTCATTTTGCCTATAGGGATTGTTAAGTCATTCTCTTTTGAGTGGTCATGATTTTCATTGAAGAGCTATGGAATTTGATAAAACTGACAGAATATCATTTCAACAGTTCCTGAAGGACCTCGCTCATTACAGACTCTTGCCATTTAAATACCGTGTAAGACATTCTCCATAACAATGGTGGAAATTTTGATGAACATACATTTGCACCGGTACTTGTAGAATGTTAGAATGGCTCTGACACATTTGATAGATTACTCTTGGAGAACATGGAAAATAATCACAAAGGATGGACAACTACAGATAGGTTGCAATTTGAAAACTGAAGGTAATACCTACATAGATGAATTCATGGATTCAATGAAATATTAAAACATTTCATACAAACAGAAAACTCCGAGGAAAGTTTCCGAATGGAAAGTTCATAAATAGCATTAAGATTTCATAAAATAGTCATGAATATTGTTGACAGTGTGCCCATAGAAGAAACATTCATTCATACATTAAAAATAGTGAGTATCCTTGAGGAATCAAGAATGGATCATATATTGACTAGTAAGTAAAAGCCGGCTGAAATTCTATTCTAACAAATAACTACACAATAGCACCTAAGGGAGGGATTTCTTTTTGAACAATATAACTGTTAGCAAGGTGTACTCTGTTGCAAATAATGCTTTTTAAAAAATTCTATCATTGTATTTTTGGAAGTTTTATGAGGCAAAACAGAAAGAATTTGCTTAATGACAAAATCAAAAAGGAAAGGAAATATTCTATAATCATATGTTTATTTATTTTTATTTACATTCAAAAGTCCTGTGTAACCTTTTTTTCCCTTACTTCATACCTGTTCTTATGGTATTAAGAGGAGATTAAGAGAGGAGCCAAGATGGCAGAGTAGAAAGATTCACATATACTAGCTCCAAACCCACAACCTATAGATTTCCTGTAAAAAGAACTCCCAATAAATTCTGGAGCAGTGGAAGCTGTGCAGCAACAGAGTGAAGGAGATTTCCATTCCAGAAATCCATGAAAAACTGGCCGCAAGGGTCCATCGTGCACCAGACAAGAACAGAGCCCAGGCCTTCCCTGTTGCAGGGCACCAAGAGAAGCAGATCCAAACAGGCTTCAGGGATGGAATCTCCAGTGGCCTTGAAGGTCCCTCTACCCAAAGGTGCGCCTTGGAAGAGCTCAAAAAGGATTTTGAAAATCAAGTTACACAGGTGCAGGAAACACTGGGAGGAGAAATGAGAGAGACGCAAGAAAAGCATGAAAAATGTGTCAATCCTTGATAAAGGAGAACCAAAAAAATGCTGAAGAAAATAACACCTTGAAAAATAGGCTAACTCAATTGGCAAAAGAGGGTCAAAAAGCCAATGAGGAGAAGAATGCTTTCAAAAGCAGAATTAGCCAAGTGGAAAAAGAGGTGCTAAAGCTCACTGAAGAAAATACTTCTCTCAAAATTAGTATGGAACAGAATGGCTAATAATTTTCTGAGAAACGAAGAAATCACAAAACAAAACCAAAAGAATGAAAAAAATGGAAGATAATGTGAAATATCTCATTGGAAAAACAACTGACCTGGAAAATAGATCCAGGAGAGATAATTTAAAAATTATGGGACTACCTGAAAGCCATGATCAAAAAAAGAGCC
>CM053771.1:414162846-414185799 GCA_028658325.1 Potorous gilbertii | reverse complement strand
GATATTCCAGAAGTCAAAAGAACTAGGTCTAAAACCAAGAATCACCTACCCAGCAAAATTGAGTATAATACTTCAGGGAAAAATATGGTCTTTCAACGAAATAGAGGACTTTCAAGCATTCTTGATGAAAAGACCAGAGCTGAAAAGAAAATTTGACTTTCAAACACAAGAATGAAGAGAAGGGTAAAAAAGTAAACAGCAAAGAGAAGTCATAAGGGACTTACCAAAGTTGAACTGCTTACATTCCTATATGGAAAGACAATATCTGTAACTCCTGAAATTTTTCAGTATCTGGGTGGTTGGTAGGATCTCTTTCTCTCTCTCACACACACACACACACACACACACACACACACACACACATGCACGCACATGCATGCATATACAGAGACAGAGAGCACAGAGTGAATTGAGTAGGAAGGGATCATATCTTAAAAAAATGAAGTTAAGTGGCGAGAGAGAAAGGTATTGGGAGGAGAGAGGGCGAAATAGAATGGGGCAAATTATCTGTCACAGAAGAGGCAGGCAGGAGACTTTTTAGTGGAGGGGAAAAGAGGGGAGGTGAGAGAAAAACATGAAGTTCACTCTCATCCCATTTGACTAAAGGAAGTAATAAAACGCACGCTCATTTTGGTATGAAAACCTATCTTACAATACGGGAAAGTGGGGGAGATGGGGATAAGCAAGGTGGGGGGATGATGGAAGGGAGGGCAATGGGAGGAGGGAGCAATTTAAAGTCAACACTCAGGGAGGGACAGGATCAAAAGAGAGAATAGAAACAATGCGGGGCAGGATAGGATGGAGGGAAATATAGGCAGTCTTACACAACATGACTATTATCGAAGTCATTTGCAAAACTACACAGATATGGCCTATATTGAATTGCCTGCCTTCCCAAGGAAATGGGTGGGGAGGGAGGGATGGGGAGAAGTTGGAACTCAAAGTTTTAGGAACAACTGTTGACTATTGTTCCTGCTACTAGGAAATAAGAGGTAATGCGGAATTGAAGGCAATCTGGCCCTACAGGACAAAAGAGAAGATAGGGTAAGGGAAAGCAGGGATGATAGAAAAGAAGGTAGATTGGTGATATGGGTAATTAGAATGCTCAGTGTATTGGGGAGGGGGGAGTGGACAAATGGGGAGAAAATTTGGAACCCAAAATTTTGTGAAAGTGAGTGTAAAAAGTTAAATAAATAAATTTATTTAATAATAATAATAAAAAAACAAACCAAAAACTATGTTGTGAGACACTGCTGCAGCAATCAACCATGAGTTGTTGAGGACCTGGAATTGGGTAGTGAAAGCAGAATTATAAAAGGAGGGAAAGATATTACAGATATTTTAATGAATGAATCAACATGATTTGATGATTGATTGAACATAGGAGATAAAAGAGATGGATGTCAAAAAATTTATTAAAGTTACATATGATTAAATAAAGAGTATAGTGAAAAAATGGAAATCTTCCAGTAAGTATTTCTTGAACATCTACCAGTAATAGGGAATTAAGTACAACATTTTCATATTAAACTAAAGTGTAAATAAAACCCTGAAAGTAATTTTGTATTCCTACAAGTGATATGTTTCATATGCTTCAAAATATAATCTGTAGACCAATAAAATCCATAAACTTTTTAGGAGAGTGCTTGCTCTATTTAGTTCAGTAAAATTCTAAATTCCCTACAATGAATTATATTTTGGTATAGTACTTGATGAAATAACTTCTGATCATGTGTCACATTTCTTCTGAGTATAGTTAAGGATGGTTAAGCTTAATTGATTAACACAGATTTCTTTATTGCCCAAACAAGCTCTGTGTACTCTCTTGAATCCGTGGCTCTGTTTAACTTGCTTCCAGTGCTTCTAATACCATTCTTGACACTGTACTCCAGTTTGCCTGTTACATTTCTAGAAATCTTTAAAATCTCATTCAAATGTCATTATATCTTCTCCTCCAGGAAATTTTACTTAGTGTACCCTCTCCATTGCCCCCCTAGCAGTTCTTCATTAACACCTTGGAAAACATTGCAGGGTGGGAGAATGTGCTGAGATATTCTGTAAATATTAAAATGCTATATAAATAAATGTCTGTTTCTACTACTGCTATTGCTACTATGACTTTTTTCCATACAATATTTGTTATATTTATTTTGTTAGTTATTGTTTATATTATAGTTGTTTCTATGTCCTGCTTTTTCAAGAGTTTATGCTACTTTATCTACATTATCTAAATGTTGTTTTTTCTCTGATGCCTTGCATAGGGGTCTACATACAGGAGTACTTAATAAATGTTCATTGTAATTGAATTATGTTCTCTTATATAATTCCTGCACAAGATCTTTAGTGTCTCCCTTTCCAAAGATATTACCAAACCCACCTAGTTGTCTTGGCATTCAGATTTCCCTGTAAGCTATATGAGAGATTGTGTCCTCCTCCCCTTTTGTAAGTTTTTTTGGGAAAATAGAAATTATATTATCCACATTTTGAAGTCATCTGAAAAGGGTGTGTGAATAATGTAGAAACATTTATTAAGTCCTTACTGTAAACTAGGAACTATGCAAATGTGTGTTTATAGAGTCCTTTTATGGTACCTCAGACTATCCACTTCCCTGTCCACTGCTTACATATATGTATTATTTTCCTTATTAGAAGATATGCTTAGCTTAGCCAAGATGGTAGAGTAGAAGGACAAACCTGTAGAAGCTCTCCCATCACAGCCCATAAAATACCTGTAAAAATGACTTTAAACAAATTTGAGAGTAGTAAAAGCCACAAAATGACCAAGTGAAAGAGATTTCCAGCCCAAGGTAGCCTGGAAGGCCTACAGGAAAGGTCTACCCACCAAATGTGGAGTGTAGCCCAGGCTTGATTGTGCAGGGTAGGGACAGGATGGGAGCAGGCTTCAGGGTGCCACCTATAGCAGCTGTGGCTCCCAGATACTTCAACCACAAACTCCAAGACAGCTTCAAAGTTCAGTAAGAAAGCTCTTTCACCTGGGTGAGAAGGGAGAAGGGTCCTCTGCTAGCCCCTGTCCCAGGTGGCAGCAGCAGCAGAGTCCATTTTAGGAGACCTCAGCCTAAAGACACTGGAGGAATCAAGCAGTCGATCAGGGTCTCAGCCTTGAGTGGCAGTCCTGGCAGTAAACTCCTCTCCTTTCATTGTGCCACCTTGGAGGAACTGAGAACTTACAGATCTCCATAGTATACACTTCTCTTGACAAAGGACTCAAAAGTTAAGCAACTGGCTGGGAAAATGCCCAAGAAATGGAAAAAATAAGACTAAAGGTGGTTACTTTCTTGATGAACAAGTGTTTTCTTCCATCCTTTTGGAGGAGGAAGAACAATGCATACCATCAGAGGAAGACATAAAAGTCAAGATTTCTGCATCCAAAACCTCCAAAATAAATATACTATAGTCTCAGGCCATGGAGGAGCTCAGAAAAGATTTTGAAAATAAAGTAAGAGAAGTGGAGGAAAAATTGGGACAAGAAATGAGAACAACACAAGAAAATCATCAAAAGCAAGTCCATTGTTTGTTAAAGGAGACTCAAAAAAACTCTGAAGAAAATAACACCTTTAAAAATAGACTAACTCAAAAGGCAAAAGAGGCCAAAGAAACCAATGAGGAGAAGAATGTTTAAAAAAGCAGAATAAGCGAAATGGAAAAGGAGGTTCAAAAGCTCACTGAAGAAAAGAGTTGTTTAAAAATTAGAATGGAGTAGATGGAAGCTAATGACTTTATGAGAAATTGAGAAATTACAATACAAAACCAAAAGAATGAGAAAAAATAGAGGACAATGTGAAATATCTCATTGAAAATATAATTGACCTGGAAAATAAATACAGGAGAGACAATTTAAAAATTATGGGACTACCTGAAAGCCATGATCAAAAAGAGCCTAGACATCATATTTCATGAAATTGTCAAGGAAAATTGCCCTGATATTCTGTAGCCAGAGCGTAAAATAAAAACAGAAAGAATGCACTTATCACCTCCTAAAAGAAATATGACAATAAAACTCCTAGGAGTATTGTAGACAAATTCCAGAGTTCCCAGGTCAAGGAGAAACTATTGCAAGCAGCCAGAAAGAAACAATCTGAGTATTGTCGAAATACAATCAGGACAACACAATATCTAGCAGCTTCTACATTAAGGGATCAAAGGGTTTGGAATGTGGTATTCCAGAAGATAAAGGAACTGGGATTAAAACCAAGAATCACCTACCCAACAAAACTGAGTATAATACTTCAGGGGAACCAAAGGTCATTCAATGAGATAGAGGACTTTCAAGCATTCTTGATGAAAAGACCAGAGCTGAAAAGAAAATTTGAGTTTCAAACACAAGAATCAAGAGAAGCAAGGAAGGGTAAACAGGATAGAGAAATCATTAGGGACTTATTGAATTTGAACTGCTTACATTCCTATATGAAAATATAATATTTGTAACTCTTGAAACTTTTCTCAGTATTTGGGTAGTTGGAAAGATTACACACACACACATACACACACACACACCCATATATATATATATATATATATTTACACACAAGTGTGTGTGTGTGCATGTGTGTGTTTGTGTATTGACAGACAGGGAGATATAGATATAAACATAGGAAACAGGGAGAATTGAATAGGAAGAGATGATATCTAAAAAAATAAAATTAAAGGGTGAGAGTGGAATATATTGGGAGGAGGAAGGGAGAAATGTAATGGGGCAAATTATCTCTCATAAAAGAGGCTAGAGAAAGCTTTATCAATGGGGGGGAAAAGCAGGGAGGTGAGAGAAAAAGTAAAGTTTACTCTCATCACATTTGGCTTAAGGAGGGAATAAAATCCACACTCAATTTGACATGAAAAAGTGTCTTACACTACGGGAAAGTAGGGGAGAAGGGGATAAGTGGGAATGGGGGATGATAGAAGGGAGGGTAAATGGGAGGAGAAAGTAATAATAAGTAAATTCTTTAGGGGAGGGATAAAGTCTAAAGAGAGACTAGAACAAACAGGATGGAGGGAACTATCGTTCACAACATAACTGTCATAGAATTCTTTAGCAAAACTATACATATACAGCCTATATAGAACTGTTTGCCTTCTCATTGGGGATGGGTGGTGAGGGAGGAAGGGAGAGAATTTGGTACTCAATGTTTTAAGAACAAATGTTGAGAATTGTCTTTTCATGCAACTGGGAAATAACAAATATAGGTAATGGGGTATGGAACTCTTTTACCCTACAAGAAAAGAAAGAAGATGGGGATAAGGGAAGGAAGGAGTGTGATAGAAGTGAAGGAAGATTGGAGTAAGGGGTAATCAAAATGCATGGTGTTTTGGGGTGGGGGAAAGGGAGAGTTGGGGAGAAAATTTGGAACTCAAAATCTTGTGGAAATGAACGTGGAAAACTAAAATAAATAAATTTACAAAAAAAGAAAAAACCAAGATATGTATTTCCAGAAAGCAGGGGTTGTCTCATTTATGCATATGTTCCCAGAGTTTAGTATACAGTGACACTAAATAAATTCCTTTCATCCACTCATTTCTTCATCGTTGCTTATGAATTGCAACAGATAGCTAAGAAAGAATCTAGAATCTAACAAAGGCAAGCATAGCCAAGTTTCAAGTTGTTTATGAAATAAAGACTATTGCTTCCATCAAACACAGTAGAAATATATGTGTCCTTGAAATTAAGGGTTATCAGGCAGTGTATAGAATGTTGAACCATGAGTCAGGAAAACCTGTGTCTCTATCCTTCCTCAGGCATTTACCTTGCACAGCCTTCTCTCACTCAAAAAAGTAAAGTGCAAATGATGTCATAATTTCTCCGATGGTATGGTCTTCTTAGGCAACAAAGGACAAATACAACCCTGTGAGTAGACTCAGCTCCTCTCTTGTCTGTCTCCCCATCGCCTTCCTTTTCCTCTCTAAAGGAAGGTAAATTTGGATGGCCAAAATTTGCCCAGTTGACTTGTATTTTACTGGCTACTCTCCCTATTCTCCCTTACCCTCCTTTCCCTTCCCTTCCCTTCCCTTCCCTTCCTGTCACTCGATTCAGATGGCTCTTGAGGAGAAATGAGACTGGTGACCTTGCACAGCCCTCCCTCACTCAAAACAAAGTCAAGTGCAAGTCATGTCATCATTTCTCTGATGCCATGGTCTTCTTCGGTTAGGGAGGATGAACACAACAGCAACAACAACTGTTTATTGAACTCTGGGCAAGTCCCTTAATTTCTCTCAGCCCCTCCTGGCATATCTATGTAATAGGAATAAAAATAGTTGTTATTCAGGAGTGTCAAATTCTTTCTGACCCCTTGATCTTGTCCATAGGACTTTCTTAGCAAAATTACTGGAGTGGTTTGCTATTTCCGTCTCCAGTGTGTTCCCACATTATAGATGAGGACCTGAGACAAATAGGTGTGAAGTGACTTGCTCAAGGTCACACACCTAGTAAATATCTGAGGCAGTATTTGAACTCAGATCTCTCTGACTCCAGACTTGATGTTCTAACTACTGTACCACCTAACTGCCCCATATAATAAAGTACCTATTAATATAGCTGTTGGGAGTCTTAAATGATATAACTCAGGACTGAAGCCTAGGCATGATACTTTACTCCTCAGAGGAGAGAATGTTAACTCCTTTCCTATGTGAGGGAAACCTAGAAACAAGAAACCAGGAGTGTCTTCTCTCAAACTTGGCTCAAAATAAACTCTACTCTACCAGGCTATTCTCAGCTATGCTCCTCAGATGGGCACCAAATTTCAAGTAATAATTCTACCCATCAATGAAAAGAATCATGAGAATACATAGACTTTAATCTTAGATAGCATTTCTAAAGTACATTGCAATATTAAGGCCCTAGATTGTGTATGCTCTCTGTGAAATGAGGAGTTTGTACTACATGGCCTCAGATATATCTTTTTCTAGGTATTAGTGATCTTGCTCCATTATTTCCCATGTAAAAAATAGTAGAAATTCTTTCAAATTCTTCATGTATATCTATGGAAATGAAAGGGAATATACCTGTGAATTCACTTATATGGTGGTGAGGAAACTTTCCCTACCAGTGCAGTGGAACATCTTCTCAATCACTTAGAAGTCTTGGGGAGTTGCCCAGAGGGATTATTGCGAGTTGAATTTTGACTTAAAAAATCACAAATTGACATCATCTCTGTTGTATTATAAGGTCCATATACTCAAAGCTATGTTTTTTTTTCAGTAGCAATCTATCACTTTGACAGTTGGGTTATGAGGAAAGTTGGATACTGCAGAATCAATGCTTTCAAATTATGGTACTGGAGAATACTTTTGAAAGTCTCTTGGGCAACAAGGAGATAAAATCAGTCAATACTTAAAAATAATTCTGATTGTTCATTGGAAGGACAAATATGGAAGCTTAATATTCTGGCACATAATGAGAAAACAGGACACAGTGGGGAAAAAAACAAAAACAGAAAAAATGTGTTAAGAAAGATTGAAGACAGAAGGAAAAGGGGACAGCAAAGGATGAGATGAAGAAACAGTGTCATGGAAACAATAAACATGAAGATGGATAACCTTTGAGAAATAGTGGAGAATTGAAGGGCCTGGCATGCTATGGTCCATGGGGTCCTGAAGAGTCTGACATGACTGAACGACTGGACAACAGCAACACTATTGAACTGTATCTTTGTCTTGTTAAATAGTGAGTTTGACATAGCTGCTTTAGAGTACTGAGAAGCTGTCACTTACATAGGGCATGTAGTATATGTCAGAAGTAGGAATGTAGTATATGTGGTATATGTCAGAGGTAGGAATCAAATCCAGGTTTCTTATTTCTGAGGATAGCTTTTCTGCTCCTATTTCATTCTATCTCTTAATTGAGATGCACTAAATTGAATGAATGCTTTGGGACAAGAGACCACCTCGGGTTCATATAGACCAGACCTGCACAACATATGGTTTATGGATCATTTGTGACCTGCCAAAGGATTTCAGGTGGCTACAAAAAAAGTAGAGGATGGAAAAAAAATAAAGATGTAATGAGTGCTTTGTCCATGACTCATTTAACCTGCCTTCCACTAGTCACTATTGTGTTCATCATGTAACTCAGGGTGGGCTTGCACTGCATACTCTCTTCTATTTGTCATTTGACCTAGGGCAAGCAACCATTGTCTATCTTTCTCTGGTGACTAGACCATGTGCAGCCCAAAGAAGTAAAGTTTATTTTAATTTTGACCTCTATCTAAGTGCTAAGTTGTGCAGGTCTAATATAGACTATGATATATTTTGGTTCCCATACTTTAGAATGAAAGATTATAAGACTGGGCATTTAACTACTCAGAGTATTCTGGTACTGATCCAAATTCAGGTGACTCCTATATTTGAATTTAGAAGAGTAGGACAATATCTTAAATTAGCTCCAAATATACCATATTGTGTGTTCCCTCTCACTCAAGATGGAAAAGTATTTCCTTTTGGTAGTGTTGGATTATTGCATCAGGATTATAAGCATTTTGCAGGTCAATATCTTGTTTTATATTCCTTTTATATTTCCCATGTACATAACACTAAGTGCTGAGTACTCAATGAATGAATGATGAAATGAAATAAATTGGTATAAAACAATTTCAAGGATCATATTATTAATTTTGAACTTAAAATTTTAATACCTGAAAAAATATTCATCAAAGTACAGAAATGATCAGATTGAGTTTCTTGAAGGATATTGGCATGTCATTTAATTTTTGTGGACTTTCCTGGACCTACCCAACTGTTCTGCACATGATAGTTACTTAATTGTCGTTTCTTAGAGTTTTTAAAACCAGAAAAAGGAGTAATAAAGCTAAATACTTTTACCTTGAATAACAGGGTTAAAGCAACAAAATCTAAATGAGAATAGGTTAAAAATCACGTTCTTCCTCCAATTACTGCAGGAGACAGTATTTGGAGTAAATTAATGTAGACAAAACAACAGAAAAAAAATTGTTCAACCAGACATTCACAGCATGCAATTTCAAGGCCAAGGGCAGGATTTGGTTCAAGTTTATTTTCCAAGTTTTCTTTGATGCTACCCTTCCGGGTGTCTCCTCTCTTCTGTCTCATGTATCATGTCTTATTTCAACTCTTCTGACAGCATGTCAAGTATCAGAAGTAGAATAATCTGTCCTCACAGTGGGAGAGAAAGGCAGACTAAATACACATTTAATAAGGGAACAAGCAGTTCCTAACAGTTGATACATTATTCTCCTTGGACAAGGAATAGATCTGCCAAGCATATGTAGATATCCTCCTGGATGAAAGTGGGGGGAACTTAAATATATGAGCATCCTGTGACTATTTAAACCTTGACTGAGTATATGTTTTGATAGAATAAGTAATACTATCATAAAAATGGAGAGATAGAAGAGGAAGGGCAAATACCATGATATAAAAAGCACATGTAAAAATTTTTCAATGATTGATGACTCTTTTGTACGACTATACATACATATATATATATATATATACACACACACACACGTGTGTCTGTGTATATATATATATATATATACACACATACATTTATACAGAAACACATATACACATATACACTATATAAGTATATTTTATAAATGTATATATATGTTTCATTTTTACTTTCATATTTTTTTGGTTCTATCTCTTAAATATATATGTTCATATATATACATATAATATATGTATAAATCCATTAATATGTATTTATATACTTAGATAAACACGTGCCTGGGGTAAATAAACATACATATACATATGTACACATATATATGTATCTATATGAAAATATACACATAGAATATATAAATATGAAAATATTTATTTTACATTCCTAAGTAATTTTATATTTCATTATTGAAGATAAATTATATATAGTTAATAAAGGAATCCAAAATTAGTGATACGGCAAAACTTTTTTGTCTTATTTTTAACACATTTACATAAGTTGTGAAATTCTTTAAAACACTCCTAGAAATAGAAGACTTGTCCCTCTGACAGTTAAGAAATTGCCCTATCCTCACAGTTCTACCTTCACATGCTACATTTTTTCCTTCAGGTTTAAGCATGATTCAAGATGAACTCACTGTGGGAAGGGAGAGAGAAAGACATTATAAAGAAGCTTCCTTTCATTCCTTGGCCCTCGTTGAAGTACTTGGGAGAGAAATGGTTTCTAAATCAGAGACTGTTGGGCTGAGAACTCAGCAGGTGGCTCCAAATTAAATTCAAAACCTTGTAGAATAATATTTTTTCCATTGAAAATCCCAAGTTATAACTTTACATATTTTTGTTGGGAGTCAAGAAAGTCTCTTTTCTTTGAAATGAGATAGAAAATGTGTAAATCATTAAACTGTAAAATCAAGACATAATGCTCTCCATTAAAATAAAATGGTTAGAGAAAAGAAGGTTCAGTATAGCACCATAATAGGAGAAAATTAGCAGCAATCTGTACCTTAATCCAATTCTTCTGAAAAGATGTATATTTTTGTAGCATTTTAATGTGAAATATTTTAAATCTCATTTTATGTAGGTAAAAATAATTGCTTGTTAAGTTTGATAAGTTATACTTTAAAACTGTGTTATGATGTAATTTCAGCAACTATTTTTAGGATGAATAGAATCACAGAAATGCATAATTTTATTGTCAAGATTTTTCCTCTTGTTTATAGAATCACTTTTCATCTAGGGTATTAGGCTCCTTCTTTACATATGAACTGGATTGTGGAAAATTGCTTGAATTTAGCTTCTATGATAACCAATATGTTATTAAATCGACTGGTTTTCAAGTGGTTGATAAAATCAACCATGACAAACGTTTGTAAAATGTATCATGTTAGTGCCTTCAAAACCCAATAAAACTATCAGAAAAAGCATATTATGAATAAATTATTTACGTGGTTTACCATACAGAAATGTTACATAAGATGTATAGTCTTAATTTGCTGATAATATGAATAGTTAGTAAAGCTTCTATAGAAAATAAGGCTATGGGGTTGCATGCTAACTATATGCTTTATTTTGTTTTATAGTTAACTGAGAGTTAAAGATGTGTTGAGTGATGATATATCAATGACCTCCTCACCATCACTGCCTTTGAGGCTAGAAAACTTGTTTTGATCTAGGAAATATAGTGAAGGTTTCAAATTATTATTAATGAAATCATTGGTATGTTTCATTTCTTATCATTTAAGTCTTTAGCCAAATGTTGGATATCAAAACAATTCAATTTACTTAAACATTATATTTTTCTGTATTCTATTTGTTTGGTTTTGTTTTTTTACCATTTGAGTGCAATCATGATGATTTTAGAAGTCAGTGAATATGAAATAAAATAATTAGTGTAATGAAAATATTTTCCACAATTGCATTTTCTCTGGTAGTAAGGCTTCTTAAGCACCCCTCCAAATTGTTTTCTATTTTTAAATTTAAAACTAATTTTTCTTTTATGTTTTGTTAATTGGATGGAAACAAAATATTTTGATATACAATTAAAAATATTTTTAACTCCAAATTCTCTCCCTCCTCCTCAAACTCTCTGAGAAGGTAAGCATTTTGATATAAATTATACAAGTGAAATCATGCAAAACATTTCCATATTAGTCATGTTTAAAAAGAAAATTCAGAAGATGGGAGAGTAGAAACAGGGATTTGCCTGAGCTCTCTCCTGAAAAAATGACTCGAGATAATTTCTGGAGCAGCAGAAGCCACAGAATGACAGAGGGAAATAAATTTCTACTCCAAAACAACCTGTAAGGTGTAAAGGAAAGGTCTGTTGCATGAGGCTGAGACAGGAGTATAGTTCAGTGCTGACTGCACCAGAACACACAGGGAACCCGCCAACTGGGAGCAGGCCTCAGGGGATTGAATCACTGGCAGCTGGGCCAGTTTCCAGAGTTCTCAATTCACAAATGTCAAAACTGATTTGGAAGGTGTGTAGGAATGAACGGTTGAACCGAGGTGAGAAAGGAGTGCCATCCAGTCCTAGCTCCAGCAAAACACGAACAGATATTGGGAAAGATAGAATCAGTGTAGTGGTAGCTGTTTCAGGAGTTCTCAGCACACAGATGGTAAGAGGATAGATCAATTGGTCCGAAGAAGGTTGTATGGGTCTCTTTGCTGGCACTGAGGCAAGACTCTGTTGCTTTGCCCATATGTGGAGCTGGGTCACAATCAATAGTGGCAGTCCTGCAGTGAGGAGGCATACTGGCATAGCAGATCTTATGTCAACAGTGGAGAGGGAATCTTCCTCACATCTGTAGGGAAGAAAAGAATGCTTGGGGTCATTCACAGACTAAATCACAGGCCAGTAGAGGGGTAAAGACCTCTCATAAAATCATAGCACCTTGGAATAAATGATAACATACAGATCCATAGAAGTACCTCAGAAAACAGCTGCACAAAACCGCTGAAGCATGGGATAATAAGCCTTTCTCACAGGAAGCAGAGCCCTATATTAACAAAGAGTTAACAAGGCAAGTAATTGCCTGGGGAAATGAGCAAAGGGAAAAAAATCAGACTATAGAATCTTACTTTAGTGGTAAGGAAGATTAAAATATGCACTAAGAAGAAGACAGCAAAGTCAAAGCTGCAAAATCCAAATCTTTCAAGAAAAAAAATTACTTGGTCTTAGGCCACAGAAGAGCTCAAAAAGGATTTTCAAAATCAAGTAAGGTAAGTAGATTAAAAATTTGTAAGAGAAATGAAAGTTATTCAAAAAGAATCATGAAAAAACAAGTCAACAGATCAGTAAAAGAAACACTCTAAAATTCTGAAGAAAATGGCACCTTAAAAATAAACTAGACAAAATTGCAAAAGAGGTCCAAAAAATCAAAGAGGAAAGGTTTTGAAAGAATTGGTCAAAAGGAAAAGGAAGTCCAAAAACTCACTGAAGAAAATAATTGCCTAAAAATTAGAATGGAACAAATGGAAGAAAATGATTCTATGAGACATCAAGAAGTTATAAAACAAAGCCAAAAGAATGGGACAAAAAGAAGATAATATGAAATATTTCAGAATATTTCAAGCAACAGATCTGGAAAATAACTCCAGGAGAAACTATTTGAAATCTATTGGACTGCTTGAAGGCCATGATCAAATCAAGAACTTAGCCATCATCTCTCAATAAATTATGGAAGGACACTGCCACGTTATTCTGGAATCAGGGGTAAAGCAGAAAAACTGAAAGAATCCACCAGTCACCTCCTGAAAAAGATCCCAAAAGTAAAACTCCCAGGGATATTATAGTCAAATTCCAGAGTTCCTAACTGAAGGTGAAAATATTGCAATCAACCATAAAAAGAACAGTTTAAGTATTGTGGAACCACAATAAAGACAACACAAGATTTGGCAGCTTCTACCTTAAGGGATCAGAGGGCTTGAAATATGGTACTGCATAGATCAAAAGAAATAGGATTACAACTAAGAATCACCCACCCGGCAATGCTGAGTATAATCAATGAGAGAAAAAATTGACATTCCAGGAAACAAATGAATTTAATGCATTCTTGAGAAAAAAAAAGAGCTAGAGAAATCAGCTTTGAAATATAAGAATCAAGAGAATCATGAAAAGAAAAATCATAAGGGACTTATTTATGTGAGTTCATTTTATATCTTGCAACTTTACTAAAGTTATTATTTTCAAGTAATTTTTTATTTAATTCTCTTGCATTCTCTCAGTATATCATCATATCAGCTGCATCATAACAGTGATGACTTAATTTCTTCTTTGCCTATTCTAATTTCTTCAATTTACTTTTCTTCTCTTATTGCTAAAGGCAACATTTCTAGTACTATATTGAATAACAGTGGGGATAATGGACATCCTTGGCTCACCCTCAATCTTATTGGAAATGCATCTAATTTATCCCCATTACACATAATGCTTGCTGAAGGGTTTAGGTAAATCCTACTTATGATGTTAAGGAAGGCTCCATTTATATCTATACTAGTGTTTTTAATGGGTGTTGTATTTTGTCAGAAATTTTTTTTGTGTGCGTTTATTGAAATGGTTTCTGTTAGGTTTGCTGTTGATATGATTAAACTTTTACATTGATAGTTTTCCTAATATGGAACCATCCCTAGATTCCTGGTATAAATCCTACCTGATCAAAATGTATTATGATTGTGATAAGATGCTGTAATCTTTTTGTTAGCATTTTATTAACAATTTTTACATCTACATTCATTAGGGAAATTGGTCTATATTTTTCCTTCTCAGTTTTGGCTCATTCAGGTTTGGGTATCAGTACAATCTTTGTATCATGAAAGTGATTTGGAAGGACTCCCTCACCAATTTACCCAATTATTCTATAAAATATTGGAATTAGTTCTTTCAATGTTCGATCAAATTCTCTTATACAACTATCTGACCCTGGATACTTTTTAAATGTTTATTAATTTATTTTTTGTTTTCAACATTAATTTATATAAAATTTTGAGTTCCAAATTTTCTCCCCATCTCTCCCTTCACCCCACTTCATAATACCTTGCATTTTGATTACCCTGTCCCTCAATATGCCCTCCCTTCTAACAATCTTCCTTTCCTTCAGCCTCATCTTCTCTCATACCTTCTAGGGAAAGACAGATTTCTATAACCCATTACCTGTATTTCTTATTTCCCAGTTGTATGAAAAAATAATTCTTAATATTTGTTCCTAAAACTTTGAGTTTCAACTTCTCTCCCTTCATCTCTCCCAATCCATCTCTCTGAGAAGGCAAGCAATTCAATACAGGCTATATACATGTAGTTTCATGAAAGGCTTCCATAATAGTCATTTTGTGTGCAGTTAATTATATTTCCCTCCATTCTATCCTGTCCCCCATTTATTCTAATCTCTCTTTTTATGTTGCCCCTGCCCATAAGTGTTAACTTCTAATCACTCCCTCCTCCCATTTGCCTTCTCTTCAATCACCCCCCCTCCTTGTCCCCTTCTCCCCTCCTTTTCTGTAGTGTGAGACAGATTTTCATACCAAATTGAGTGTGCATTATATTCCCTCCTTAAGCCAAATGTGAAGAGAGTAAGCTTCACTTTTTCTCTCCCACCTTCTCCCTTTTCTACTCCATTGAAAAACGCTTTTTTTGCCTCTTTTATGAGAGTTAATTTTTGCCATTCCATTTCTCCCCTTTGCTTCCTATTATAGTCCTCTTACCCCCCCCCTTAATTTTATTTTTTAGATATAATTCCTCACCCTGTGCTCTCTGTCTATATGTGTGTGTGTGTTTAATCCCTCCAACTACCCAAATACTGAGAAAAGTTTCAAGAGTTACAAATATTATCTTTTCATTTAAGAATATGAACAGTTCAACTTTAGAAAGTCCCTTATGATACCTCTTTACTGTTTGCCTTTTCATGCTTCTCTTGATTTCTGTGTTTGAAAATCAAATTTTCCATTCAGCTCTGGTCTTTTCATCAAGAATGCTTGAAAGTCCTCTGTTTTATTGAATGATCATTTTTCCCCCTGAAGTATTATACTCAGTTTTGCTGGGTAGGTGATTCTTGATTTTAATCCTAGTTCCTTTTACTACTGGAATATCAGATTCCAAGCCCTTTGATCCCTTAATGTAGAAGCTGCTAGACCTTGTGTTGTCCTGGTTGTATCTCCACAATACTCTAATTGCTTCTTTCAAGGTGCTTGCAATATTTTCTCCTTGATCTGGGAACCCTGGAATTTGGCTACAATATTCCTAGGAGTTTCTTTTTTCAGATCTCTTTCAGGAGGAGATCAGTGAATTCTTTCAATATTTATTTTTCTCTCTGGTTCTAGAATACCAGGGAAGTTTTCCTTGATAATTTCATGAAAATTTTTTTTTTTGATCATGGCTTTCAGGTAGTCCCATAATTTTTAAATTGTCTCTCCTGTTTTCTAGGTCAGTCATATTTCCAACGAGATATTTCACATTATCTTCTATTTTTTCATTCTTTGGTTTTGTTTTGTAATTTCTTGGTTTTTTATAAAATCATTATCTTCCATCTGCTCCATTCTAATTTTTGAAGAGTTATTTTCTTCAGTGAGCTTTTGAACCTCCTTTTCCATTTGTTTAATTTTGCTTTATAAAGCATCCTTCCCCTCATTGGCTTTTTGAACCTCTTTTGAGTTAGTCTATTTTTAAAGTTGTTCTTTTCTTTAGCATTTTTTTGGATCTCCTTTAGTAAGCTACTGACTTGCTTTTCATGATTTTCTTGCATTGCTCTCATTCCTCTTCCAAATTTTTCCTCCATCTCTCTTATTTAATTTTCTAAATCCTTTTTGAGCTCTTCCATGGCCTGTGACCATTGGATATTTATTTTGGAAGTTTTCAATGCTAGCTGGGTACCTTACCTCTTCCTCTCCTGTCAGCCTCTTGCTTCCCTTCTTTCTTCTCTCCAAAGGAAGGTAAATTGAAAAATTATTGGACTACCTGAAAACCATGATAAAAAAGAGCCTAGACATTATCTTTCAAGGAAAACTGACCTGATATTCTTGAATCAAAGGGTCAAATAGATCTTGAAAAAACCCACTGATTACCACCTGAAAGACATCCCAAAAAGGAAAACTTCTGGGAATGTTGTGACTTAATTCCAAACCTTCCAGGTGAAGGACAAAATATTGCAAGAAGTCAGAAAGAAACAAATTGAGTACTGTGGAAATACAATCAGGATAACACAAGATCTAGCAGCTTCTAAATTAAGGGAACAGAGACCTTGTAATGTGATATTTCAGAGGGCAAAAGAGGCAGGATTAAAACCAAGAAATAACTACTCAGCAAAACTGAGTATAATACTTCAGAGAGAAAAAAAGTCATTCAATGAAATAGAGAATTTTCACGCATACTTGATGAAAAGACCAAAACTGAATAGAATATTTGACATTCAAATTCAAGAGAAGCATGGAAAACAGAAAATAGAAATCATAAGGGACTTATTAAATTTGAACTGTTAACATTCATACATGGATAGATAATATTTTTAACTCTTGAAACTTTCTCAGTATTAGGATAGCTGGAGAGATTATACACATATAGACAGAGGGCACAACAGAGGAAGTTGAATATGAAGGGATGATATATAAAAAATGAAATTAAGGAGTAAGGGAGGAATATATTAGGAGAAGGAGAAAGGATGAAACAGAATGAGATAAATTATTTCTCACATAAAAGAGTAAAGAAAAAGTGTACAGTGTAGAAGAAACAGTGTAGAGGAGAGAGAGAAAGAGTGTGCCTTACTCTCATCAGTTTTGGCTTGAAAAGGGAATAACATGGACGTTTAATTTAATATGAAAATTTGTCTTATGCTACAAGAAAGTAGCGGGGAAGAGGTTATGTGGGGTTGTTCAGAAATGATAGAAAGGAGAGCAAATGAAAAGAAGGGGAAATTAGAAGTAAAAAATTAAACACTTATGAAAAGGGATAGGGTCAAAAGAGAGAATAGAATAAATGGGGGGCAGGATAAGATGCCCTACCAGCAAATAGAGGCAATGGCGGATAAGAGAAGAGAGAAGTGTGATAGAAGGGAAGGCAAAATGGGGTAAGTGGTAATCAGAATGCAATTTGTCTGCAGTGGGAGTAATGGAGTGATGGAGAGAAAATTTAGAATTCAAAATCTTGAGGAAGGGAATGTTGAAAATGAAAAATAATTAAATGAAAAATAAAAAATAGAGTTGGGCAAGTGGAAGCTATTGATTTTATGATACATGAAAGATCAGTAAACAAAATCTTAAGAATTGAAAAATAGGAAAAAATAGTAAAATATCTCATTAAAAACAAGTGACATGGAAAGTAGATGCGGGAGGGATAATCTCAGAATTATTGATCTACTGAAAAATTGTCATTAAAAAAGAGCCTGGACAGTATTTTTCAAGAAACCATCAAGGAAAACTGATCCAAGATCAAGAATCAGAGGTTAAAATATCATTGAAAGAATCCACAGATCACCTCCTGAAAGAGATACCAAATTGAAAATCTCAAAGAATATTGTAAAAACTAATTCCAGAATTATCATGTCAAGGAGAAAATATTGCAAGCAGACCAAAAGAAACAATTCAGATATCACACTACATAGAGGATCACACAGTAATTTTCAGTTTCTACATTAAAAGATTGGAATATAATGTTCCATAAGGCAAATGAACTTGGACTACAACCAAGAATCAACTACTCAACAAAACTGAGCATAATCTTTCAGGCAAGAAGATGGATGTTCAGTGAAATAAAGGACTTCCAGACCTTCCTGAAGAAAAAAAAAAACAGAACTAAAGGAAAAATTTGATCTTCAAATACAAGACTCGAGAGTTCTAGAAAGGTAAACAGGAGAAAAAAAAATGTTTATTGAGTAAGAGCAAACTGGATCCCTGTATGGGAAGATGATATAAGTCTTGAGAATTTTACCTTTAAAATAGCATTTAAAAGAGATATGCACAGAGAGAGGGTGTAGGTATAAATTTAATGATGAGATGATAAAAAAAAACTAATTAAGGGGTGCAAAAATATTTCTCTAATGTCATAATCTTCTTTGGCAATTAAGGATGAACATGAAACAAATTTTTCAATTTTCTGTCCTGGGTCTATTTTCCAAGTCACTTGGTTTTTCAATGAGATAACTTCTCACATTGCCTGCTATTTTTTCATTTTTTTTTTGTAAAGGCATTAGCTTCCTTCTGCTTCATTCTAATCTTTTAGGAATTATTTTCTTTAGCAAGCTAGCTTTTGGACATCCTTTTCAATATAGCCAATTCTACTTTTTAAGATGTTCATATCCTCATTGACTTTTTGGATCTCATTTGCTATTTGGGTTAGTGTATTTTTTAAAGTGTTATTTTCTTCAGCATTTTTGGGAGTCCTCTTTACCAGGGAGTTGACTTGTTTTTCATGATTTTCTTACATTACTCTTATTTCTCTCCCAATTTTCCCTCTAATTCTCTTACTTTATTTTCAAAATCCTTTTTGACCTCTTTTATGACTTGAGATCAATTCATATTTTTCTTGGAGGTTTTGAATGGAGGAGCTTTCACTTTGCTTTCTCCTGTTCATATATTTTGGTCTTCCTTGTCACCAAAATAAGATTCTATAGTCTGATTCCTTTTCTGGTTTTTGTTCATTTCCCTAGCCATTTACTTGACTTTCAAGCTCTTTATCAAAGTAACGTTCTGCTTCCAGGGGAAGGGATGTACTGTCACCTGCTCAATCTCTTTCCCTCCCTCAATCTCTGGGTCTTCAATTTCAGAAGCAGGCACTGACTCTGCCCCTACTGTGCCTGCTCCAGGCTCTTCCATCCCCTCCACTGCCCTGGGACTGGGGCCAGACCACTCCTCTCTCACACAAGTCCAACAGGTTTTTCCCACTGACCTAACAATGTCTTCGGTATTTTGGGGTTTTGAAGTCTGAAAATTGCCACAGGTACCAGAGAAGCTGAACCATGCTCTGTTCCCAGTGCCATGCTATATATGCTTCTTCTTGACCTTCTAGGCTGTCTTAAGCTGGAGATTTGCTTCACTCTGTCATTCTATGGGTTCCGTGTTTAGAGGTGTTTTTTACAGGTATTTGACTGGGTTTGAGTGGAGAGCTATAGAAAGTCCCTGCTTTTGCCCCATTATCTTGGCTCTTCTCCCACCCACTCCCATTTTAATTTTTAATGAATTCTTTCCTTCAATCTATTTTTTTACCTCCTTTTATTTTGTCCACTTAGGTTTTGCACATCCTTATCCATTTGGGCAAATGTACATTTTAAGGAGTTGTTTTCTTCATTAATTTTTTTTTTCATTTCTCAATTACATTTTTTTTTAAGAAATGGTAAATTTTTCTTTTCCTTCTCTAATTTAGTTTTAAAACACTTCATGAAGTCTTCTAAGAATGTTCTTTGGGGTTTGAGACCAATTCACATTCTCTTTTGCTATTTCAGATTTTGGTATAGTATTCATGACCTCCTCTTCTGAATTCATATTTTGATCTTCCCTGTTCCCATAGTAAAAATCTATCATCTTTGCTTTTTTAATTTGCTTCTTGCCCATTGTGGTTTCTCTTTTACTGGCTTTCAAAGTGGATCTTTATTTCTGGGGCTCTGGGGTCTCTGTCCCAGTCTAGCAGGCTGGTTTCTGGCTTTGTGGGCCTCTGATTCTGGCAGCTAGAAGATACGTAATGCTATAGCGTATCTGGTCCTGAGCTGGAGCTGGTTGGTGTGAGGTTAAGTACATTACTTCTACATTTCCTCAGGATTCTACTGAAGCTCAAGGGGTGAGGTGTGGAGGAGTTTAGGGGTCTGGTCACTGGAGGTCTCATCTTCCCCTATGGCTGTGCTGGAGCACTGGTGGGCTCAGTCACTGGTTGATGCTCATCCTTGCTGGTGTTTGTCAATTCCCCTGGTTGCCCGAAGGCACACCTGGGCTTCTGATGTTGGTACTTCCTGGCTCCACCACCGTGGGGCTCATGTTCTTTCATTGGTTTTCTGAAGTGAGACTTTCTGGGATGCCTCCTGTCCTTCACTGATCCCTTTTAGTTACAGCAAGAGGGACATTTTACTTTAATCCCCCTAGCCTTCCAAGCTACAGAGTCCTTTCTCCTGGCTCCACTATTCCAGAATTTTTCCTGAGGTAATATTCTCTGGGTTTTCAAGACGAAGAAGGGACAGTAAGAACAACTCATGGTTTACTCTACCATCTAGTGTCCCAGAAGTTTAAATAGGTGACTTTTGAATGCTTAGTTTTTGAGTTAATAGCCTCAGGAGCACCTGTTGACATTGCTGCAAGACCAGTACAATATTGTGCCTCTCTCTCATTCAGTTCTGACAGATCCCCATCCTGTACTGAGAGGTCTGGGAATCACCTCTGCCACGAGTCAATCAGTCCACTGGTGTCTGTTATGTCTCTGGTATGTCTGAGTGTGTATTGGTGCACCTCACACACTCTGGACTGTTCTCCCAGCCTGGTTCAATAGATCCTTACTGTCAACACCCTCCAGGTTGTCTTGGGCTAGAAATATGCCACACCTTGTCTCTTTGTGGATTCTGTCTCTCCAAAACCCGTTCAGATTCAGCCTTTAGAATTTTCTGAAGGAATTGATGGGAAAATTTAGGTGTATTATTCTTGCTTTCACTCCACTATCTTGGCTCCTAGGAGCCCATAAGGGGCTGATTAAAGTTGAATTGTTTAAATCTCTGCATGGAAAGGTGATATTTACAATGCATAAGGCTTTTATTAGGGTAGTTGGAGGGAATATATATATATATATATATATATATATATATATATATAATGTATGTATGTATGTATATATATATATATGCAGGTAGAGAGACAGAGAGAGACTGAGAGTCAGAGAGAGAGAGAGAGAGAGATACAGAGAGCACAAGGTGGATTGAATATGAAGGGATGATATCTAAAAAATAAAATTAAGGGTGGGAGAAGGAGAAATGGAGAGGTAGAGTGGGGTAAGTTATCTCACATAAAGATGATGAAAAACCTTTTTCACTGGAGGAGAACTGGGAAAAAGTGAGAAAGAATGAGTAAACTTTACTTTTATCAGAACTAGCTTAAGGAAGGAATAATATACACAATCAGTTGGGTATGGAAATCTATCTTACCCTACAGGAAAGTGGGGAGGGGAAGGGGATTAGAGAGACAGGGTAATGGAAAGGAGGACAGATTGGAGGAGGTGGTAATTAGAAAACACTGTTGGAGAGGAAATGGTGAAATAAGAGAATAGAATACAGGGAGTAGGAAGATAGGATGGAGGGAAATAGAGTTAGTCTTTTACAACATGAATATTATGGTAGTGTTTTATATGACTGCACATGTATAACCTATATTGAATTGCTTGCTTTTTCAACGAGGTGGGCGGGGAGGGAGGATGGAATAGAATTTGGAATTTAAAATTTAAAAAAATGAATGTTAAAAATTGTTTTTAGATTTAACTGGAGGCAATGGGGCATAGAAATCTATCTTACTCTGCAGGGAAATAGAAGAGGAGAGGATAAGGGGGGGGGGTGACAGAATGGAGGGAACATTGGGTGAAAGAGTAATTCAAAGAAAAATACTTTGGAGGAGGGATAGTGAAAAGAAAGATAATGGAATAAATGGGGGTAGGGGAAATAGAATGGAAGGAGATACAATTAGCAATACTAACTGTGGGAAAAATAATTGAAATAAGCTTCTTTGCATCAAATTTTAAACACTAAGAGCCATTCTCCAATTGATAAATGATTAAAAGATATAATCAATTTTCAAGTGAAACAATTAAAGCTATCTACAGCCATAGGAAAATATTTTCTAACTCACTATAGAATGGAGAAATGCAAGTTAAATCAGTTCTGATGTACTAATTCATACCCATTAGATTAGATAATAGAGCAGAAAAGGCAAGTGACAAATGTTTGAGGGGATGTGGGAAAAGTGAGACATTAATATACTGTTTTTGGAGGTGTGAAATGATTAAGCCATCCTATAGAGCAATTTGGAACTATGCCCAAAGGACTATAAAGCCGTGCATAGCCTTTGATATAGCAATACCACTAGTAGGTATCCCCAAACGATTTAAACAAGCAGTTTTTATAAGAAGAAATCAAAACTATCGAAAGTAAAAGAGAAAATACTTTAAATCACAATTCATTACAGAAATGCTGATTAAAATAACTCTGAGATTACAACCCACACCAATCACATTGGCTAATCTGACAGAAAAGAACAATGACAAATGTTCATGGAAATATGGAAAAACTGAGACACTAATGCATTTTTTAAAAAATTATTTATTTATTTTTTTACATTCATTTTCACAAAATTTTGGGTTCCAGATTTTCTCCGCATTTGTCCCCTCCCCCCACCCCAATGCACCAAGCATCCTAATTTCCCCTGTCACCAATCTACCCTCTCTTCTATCATCTCTCCCTTCTCTTGTCCCCATCTTCTCTTTTGTCCTGTAGGGCCAGATAGCTTTCTATTTCCCATTACCTGTATTTTTTATTTCCTAGTAGCAAGAACAATACTCAACAATTGTTCCTA
>CM053771.1:414137757-414162346 GCA_028658325.1 Potorous gilbertii | reverse complement strand
ATATTTTACATTCCATTCCATTTTTTCATTCTTTTGGTTTTGTTTTGTGATTTCTTGGTTTCTCAGAAAGTCATTAGCCTCTATGTGTTCCATGCTAATTTTGAAAGAACTACTTTCTTCAGTGAGCTTTTGAACCTCCTTTTCTATTTGGCTAATTCTGCTTTTGAAAGTATTCTTTTCCTCATTGGCTTTTTGAACCTCTTTTGCCAATTGAGTTAGCCTATTTTTCAAGGTGTTATTTTCTTCAGCACTTTTTTGGGTCTCCTTTATTAAGGTATTGACCCATTTTTCATGCTTTTCTTACATCTCTCTCATTTCTTTTCCCAGGTTTTCCTCCATCTGTCTAACATGATTTTCAAAATCCTTTTTAGCTCTTCCATGTCCTGAGCCCATTGCATATCTATTTCAGATGTTTGGGGTACAGAGGCCTTGACTCTTATGTCTTTTCCTGATGATAACAGTTTTCTTCCTCATCAGAGAGGAAGGTTAGAATCATTTGCTCACCAAGAAAATAGCCTATGATCTTATTTTTTTTCCCTTTCTGAGCATTTTCCCAGCCAGTTACTTGACTTCTGAGAGTCCTCTCCACCCCCAGCCTAGGTCAGCCCAGCTAGTGCTTGGGGTCTGAGATTCAAATGCTGCTCCCCAGCCTCAGGGCTTTCAGCGGCTGGCCTGGCTGCTATTCAATGGGAGCTTAATTTGTGGCACTCAGGTGGGGGCAAGGCCGCCTCCCAGGCGCAGTTCCCTCAGGGGGTTTATGCAGAGACCTTCTGTAATGGAGCTGCTGCCAAGCTCTTGCCTGCTCTGGGAGCCTCTGTCCTCCTGCTGCCTCTGCTGCTGCCTCCCAAGGGGGCCCGAGTTATGGAACCACCCTGCTCCCCTCTCAGCCCATCCAGACATCTCTCTCACTGACCTGTGAGTCTGTGGGTGGAGGTGCCTTCGCAGCTGCTGGAGATTCCTTCCCTGCAGGCTGCTCGGATCTGCTTGCTCCTCTCTGTGCCATGCAACTAGGGCAGGGCTGGGCTCCACTCCTGTCTGGTGTGCGATGGACCTTTGGGATCGGTTTTTTAGGGCTCTCTGAAACGGAAATCTCCTTCACTGTGTTGCTGCGTGGCTTCCACTGTTCCAGAATTTGTTGGGAGTTCTTTTTAGAGGAAATTCATGGTCTGTGGGTTTGGAGCTAGCATATGTGAGTCTTTCTACTCATCCAACTTGGCTCCACCCCCTTACAAAAGATTTCTTATGTGGAGCTAGATAAAATAGCCAACTTCATTTAGAGCTACAAAAAGAAAAAGAAGATCAAGAAAAACAATTGGAAAAAAAATGTGAAGGAAGGCAGTATAGCAGTTCAAAAGTTCAAACTCTATCATAAAGCAGAAATCATTAAAGTAATCTGGTACCAGCTAAGAAATAAAGTGGTGGATAAGTGGAATGGATTAGGCAAACAATGCACACTAGTAAATGACCATAATATACCCCAAAATCCAAACTTTTGAAATAAGAGCTCATCATTTGACACTGTTTTCTGGGAAAACTGGAAAACAATTTGGCATACACTAGGCATCGAGCAACAACTCACACCATGTACCAAGATAAAGTCAAAAGGGGATTAGATAGATATGATCCAAAAGAACCTTGGCAAGTTAGATTAGTTAAACCACAGTGAATAGATATTAGTCTTCAGTTTTCTACCTCAATTCAAATCATTATCTAATAAAGCACAACGGCATGAATTATCATGCTAATAAGCTAATAACAAAAATGGTATAAATGATGAAGTTTCTTCTATCTATTCACATTCTATTTTGGAAATGCGTAATTGTGCATATAATATTTCCCCCATTGGAATATGAGCTCCTTGAAGTCAAGAACTATGTGGGTTTTTATATTATTTTGTTTGTTTGTTTTCACATTTTATATCCTTAGGGCTTATCAAAGTACTTGGAACATAGTAAGTACCTAATAATATGCAAGATATTGCATATTCAAAGAACTGTATTCTGTTTTGAATAGAGCTTTTCACTCACAATATTTGAGAAGCTAAAGATTAGGTTGAACTTCAAATATTGAAAGAGTTTACACAAGAAAGGATAATTCTGTTTTTTCTGTTTGACCCCATAGTAACAAAGTAACAAGTAACATAGAATGAGCAGAAATGAAGAGACTTTGCACAGACAAATTTTAGCTTGGTGTTTGGGGGAAAATATTGTTATTATAACTATCTATAAAAAGAAAAAAGAATACCTCAACCTGACTACAGAGACAGCTCTTTGATGGAAATTTGCAGTTTTCTTCAAGAAGTACACAAAGAAAATAGAGAATGTTATCTTATGACATATTTAGTTATTTAGAATGTCAATCTTGTGATTAGTACAAGAAAACTAACATGAAAATAATTATACCTTACATATAAACATCTGTTAAAAAAGTAAAGATGAAGAGAAATTGAGTAAAGAACTTCAAACAAATCAAGATCCATCTATTGATCACTCAATTGATCTGTCTGATATCATTGAAATAGTTAACATAAATATGATGAAATTGTGGTTTATACTTAAGAAACGCGAGTCCATGGCTCACATAGTGCTGAGATTTATCATTTCTGTACATTTTGAGTATTTTCTTTAATAGGACAATCAAAAGTCACTGATTAAGGAAAACACTTAAATATGCAATAAAAAGGTGAAATGTACTATAATAACAGAATGTGATCTGTTATTTATGTAGAATTCATTTCAATTGGTCTTTCATGTGAAATCAGACTTTTTTTTAGTTGGACAATATCAGCAGCAAATAAGAAGATTGAGACACTACAAAAAATTGCAATAGACAAAGTCTGATCTACGTAGGTAAACTACTGTTACAAGGAAGTAGGACATAAAGGAAAAGCATATAAACTCTAGTTATCACCATTTCCTTTAGAAGTTTAATACATATGAAGCAATAGTTACAGTGAAGTCACTAAAAGAGTTTCGAAACCACTATAGTTAGTAAATACCTGATTTAGATGTAAACTGATTATGTAGGGTTTTAGTAAATTTAAGTATTAATGCTTCAAGAATTATATTTACATAATGAATATACATGTAAAACAAGTCTAGAAAATTTGTTAGACAGCCAATTAAGTCATATCCTTTCAAGAGAATATAGAGAAGAAAATTGGAAGAGGAAAACAAATCATTGATGTCATTTGGAACCTATTGCCTTTGGAGTCACTTGATTTGGAATCTAACTCAATTCAGTATATGAGGAAATGGAAATGACACAGAAGAAGATTAAAAAAGGGAGAAAAATTGGTCCAGACCAAGGTCACACAGAAGAAATTCTTGCTAAAAGTGATGACAGATTTTGAAAGCGTTGAAGGATTACTTCTGGAAATATTTCAGAAGATATAATACAACTGGAGAAATCATGGGTAGTATTTTTATATAAAAAACAGTGATTGGAACTTTTTTCATCAGCCTAAAAACTTTAGGAGAATCAAATTTTCATGTGCTGATTGTGCACTTGATGAAAATAGGAGAGCAGATCAAGCAATCTTTCTATTATAGACTATGTCTCCAGGATCATAGACTGTGCTTTGTTTTGTCGCTTCATTTTTAGGATAACTAATGGAAATAATCAAATGAAAGTTTCTTATTTGTTTGTTTTCCCAATGGAGAAGAAATAGCATTAGGGAGGCAGTTAGTAGACATGGAAATTTTAAAGATAATAAGGATGATAGAATGGATAATCACAAAACAATATAGTCCAGTGCAATTCAATAAAATTCTATGCAATAAAAGGAATGCAATGGAATACACATGCCTCCTATATTCTCAGCACTGTGCTGAGAATACAAAAAGAAAACACTCCCTGCCCTCAATGAGCAAACAATCTAATGGGGGAGAAAATTCACAAAATGATACTGAAAAGTCAGTGGGTGTATAGAGGGTATCTAGGACATGGTGCTGGTGGAGTTCCAAGTAGTGAAGCTATTAGGAAATGAATTCCTTGAGAAGAGGAAACAGAATGATATCAAGGATACAAGTAGAAGGATTTGACTTGATAAAGAGAAGTACCATCTTTTCATACAAATCTGGAGGAAAGAAAGTGCAGGAATGATATTGTCGTGATTTGAAACAAGGAAGTGGGGAGAATGTGAATCTTAATTTTTCAGTGAAATAGGAGCAAAGTTACTCAGCTAAAGGGAAAGGTATGTGTGAATGTTATGGAAACCAGAGAAAAGATAAGAAGGTTTGAATATACTTAATACTGAGTGGGATAGTTAATAAATTAGACATGTGTAACAAGGATTACCTTATTGAAGTTAGACCCCTTTTGATACTATGAAACATAAATTTCTAGTGGGCTCAGTTGGCAAAGTTCCATTTAGTAGCACATGAATAGTTATGAAGGCAGTTGCTGGTAGGAGTAATACAAAATTGGGTTGTATCAGGACACAATCTGTGATAGGAATAGGGACAGGAGACATGTCAAGTTGAACTGGTGCAACAAAGGATGGAGAAAGAATGGGGGATACCTTATAGACAATGCAGGAGTTGATGGCCTGGGGAAAACCTGAAGAGTCTACATGTTATAATGGACTTGAAGACCAGGATTAGGGGTGCCATATAAGCACAAGGAAAGATGGAATGATAAAAGATACTAAGATAAAGAAATTTCAGAGTTCATGAACATGGCAGTAGAACACGTATGACAATTGATAAGATCAATGATATTCCCAACTCTGGATAATCTAGGTAGAGTTAAGTGCATCTTGGGGATTCACTAGAATGAGAAACTGTTAAGTCAGAGTATTTGAGGGAGCATCAATACAGCCCCCTAGTTTGGAGACAAGACTTGTGGTAGGGAAAAAAAGACTATTTCATTGATTGTGGAATGGTCAAATAAATTGTGGTTCATGGATGTAATGAAATATCACTGTCCTAAAAGGACCATAAAAAACTATTATTACCAAGCAATATGGAAAGACTTACATGATAATGCAAAGCGAGGTAACCAGGAAAACAATATAAACAACAACTTCATCAATATAAATGTGGAGTAACTTCCAAAAAAGAATCAAAAGTGAATATAGTACTGAAAAACTATAAAGAAGAAATTAGGCCCCTAAAGATAGTCTGAACATATACCTCCCTCTACTACTTTTCAGAAGTGTGTTTATAAAGGGGCTGAGGATACTCATCTGTGCGGAATATTCTATATAATGTAAGGGTTTTTTAATGTTATTTGTTGATTTGGATAAATATTTTCTCTTATTTAAATAGAAGTTATCTTTTTTGAAGAGGAAAAGGGAGGAATATAAAGGGAAATCTATATGCTATAAAAACAAAAGAAAAACAAATCATTTTTTAAAACAATAATTTCTTTATTATTACTTTTAAAGCCATGAAAGAACATTTCCCACTAATTTCCATAATCAAGAAACAGAATGATGCAACAGCTCAGTCCTGGAGACACGAAGGTCTAGATTTATATATCTTAACTCAAATGCATTCTCACTGTATGATCTATTGCAAATCTCCTAACCATTCACTAATGTAATGTTACATATCAGTGGCTGACCTTGTTGATGGAAGACATTTCCATACCAGAATTTCCCCATGGCAATGAGATCACAAATCCAGACTGCACCCTCCCCCCCAACAAAAATTATATAGCTACATACTAGAGTTATAGAATAGTTGTTAAATGCCTTACAATCAGCAAAAGGCTATTATTTTGTTGTCTACCATTGTAAATCCACTCAACTGATCAAAATGAGAAATTTCTATGGCTAACACTTAACTGTTGAACTGCATTTATAGATTATCCAGCTGCTTCCCATTCTCTTCCCTATTTTTTTTATTTTCTTTTGATAGTACTATTACAGATAACAGAGAAATGAATAAAATGCAATTTTAAGAATTTGCATGCTTTTAACAAATGGGCTGAACTTAAATTTAAGGAAATTATTCCATGCATGGATGTAGTGAACATACATTAATATACACTGCATTCTTTTTTTTACTTCAATCATTGTTAGCTTACATATATGACCATAACAATTGCTTCTTGTTGCAGACTAAAGTGTGTCCTTATAAATTATTTAATTATCTCAGAACTGTATTTTTCTACCCTATTATGCTCTATAAATTTACAGCTGAGAAATATTTTATGGTATTTTTTTTGAAGTTGTGATTGGTTGCATTTTTAGCACTTTGGGATAAAAATAAATAAAATATAAATATAGTTACTTTGCATTTTAAACACATGCTTTCATACCATAAGGTCTCCCAAAATACCACAGATATTCAGCAAAAAAAAGCTGTTGTTGTCTTAAAATATATTCCTTTGTTGAGTTCATACTGCTAACCCTTTAGGGTATTGACAGCCTATTATTTTTCATATGTTCCATCTTTATCCAGGAAACTGAAAGAACAACTAATTATATCCTTTTGCAAATGAGTGTAGCAGAATGGCTTTTGTTCAACAAAATTCTTAAGTCTCTTCAACGTGAATGCAGAAGTCAGTGTGTTATGTGTGCATGCATGTATGCACCAATGAGTGTTAATGTACAGCAACTTTTGTGGCATGCAAAATTTGGCATTTGAAGCTAACTGTATACTGTGCTTTGGCTACTGAAATCCAACCATTTTCCATGCCTGAATTACACATGACTTCTGGCTTTAATTGCTTGTTTTTTCAGAGGGCATGTGTGCCCTCCCCCATGCATCTGTTTCATTTGTGCATTGCTTTATTATGTGATTGACATGGGCACCACTATTCTTAAAGGCTGTGCAAGTGTTTCTGAGAAAGGACATGGTAAAAAGCAATTAAAATAGAGGTCACTAAAATAAATCTATTAACAAACACAATAATGTTTGTTGGGATGATTTCTAAATTGCTTCTCCAATTCACAGTGCATTCTCATAAATCATTTTTACAAACAAGTACAGGCACACTCTTGGTTTGAAGAACTGATAAAAAGCCTTTACCTTGATAAAATTGTTAACAGTAGTCTGGACTTCCAGTTTAGGATGAAACTGTTGCTTCAAAAGTCTGTTACAAAAAGTAACAATTTCATATATAAAGCATACTCTTTCCTCTAGAAAACAATCTAAAATAATGGAAGACAGCATATACGACCAATATAATCATGCTACAGATGATCTAATTGCAAATATAATTCTTCTTCCACTCCTGCCACATTTTTTTCCAAGTATGGAATTGTGTTTTCATAGTCAATAAGAAAATTCTTATGTTGAGGAAGCAAGCATAATCTTTGTGGTACATTTCCACAATAATGGAAATTTAAAAAATTTTATTTTTTTAAATAAATTTTAAAAGAATTTAAATCAGAAGTGTCTTCTAGCTTAAATACTTTGCCCACATAATGAGAAGGGAAGACTAATTGGAAATAGTGCTGATGTTGGGAAAGATTAAACACACAAGGAGAAGGGGAAGCTTAGGATGAGATAGATAGATGGTGCCATGGAAGCAACAAACATGAGTGTGGAGAGGTTTTGCGAGATACTGGACAGCAGAAAAATTTGACACAATTGAACCACACTATGAGAAATATCTATGAAAATCTTCAGGTGACCAGCAGAAGGAAGATTCTGTCAATTTCACATTTGGACCACTGCCAAGAATGTGGTCCCCATGTGGTATGTTTGATGAGACAAGTATATACTTAGAATATATCGGTTTGTTCCTTCAGGGAAGATTTTGTAAAAGGGAGATTTTTATCAATGTTAAAACCACTTTACTAGAGTGAAGATTTTGTGTTATCCTTACCGTTTTGTATTGCTGTATAGAGGAGCAGATTAAAATCACTTTCATTTAATCAATATTTGACTCTAGTTTCCAGTGACAAATATTAAAGCTAGTGTTGGTTCTTCCATGCTACGAATTTTTGGACAGTCTGATGGTCTATGGTTCTCTTCTCACAATAATATTTTATGCTAAAATGAAATATTTGAGATAATAAAGAAAATAAGTAACATTGAAACAAAAGCACGTTTTTCCCATCTAAGTTCATGGATGCGCTGAAACATACATACAATCACAGCAACTCAACCAGCATTTCCTAAATACCCACTCTATGCACAGTGTTGTGCTAACTGTTGGGTATGTAATATCAAAAATGAAATGGAATTTAGCCTTCAAAAACTCACATTCTATGGAGGCTATGCATACATGTACAAACACAGGCATGTTCACACATGCATACACATCACTGTAGATATGTATAAATATGTGTATGTATATTTACACATATGCAATACATATATGTATGTGCATTATATATGGTATATGACGTACATGTGTAATCATATACAAACATGCAAAGACACAAATATGTATAAACACATATACACACACAAACATATATGAAGACCTCAACAGAAAGTGAGTTTCTTAAGGCCAGATACTGTTTAAATATTTTTTACATCATATATCCAGCACTTAGCACAATATGGTGCATTTAAACATATACACATATACACACATATAAATACACATACACCTATATGTGTGTGATATTTGTGAATATGTGTGTATTCATATTCAAATCTGACCTCAGATACTTACTAGATATGTGTCCCTGGGCAAGTCACTTAACTTTGTTTGCCTCAGTTTCCTTCTCTGTAAAATTGGATGGAGAAGGAAATGGCAAAAATAAAAAAGTCTAGTATCTTTTACAAAAAAAAATCAAAACACAAATGCAGTCACAAAGAGTTGGACATAAGTAATCAAATAATTTTTCTGTCTACCACTCTATTGCTCTATCATACACATGCACATACATGTATGATTTTATATCTATATCGCCGTATAGCTGTATCTATCTTTATCCATATATTGCTATGTCAACATATATCAATATCTCTCAATATTTATATATGTATGTATATGTTTATGTGTATATACATGTATCTATATATGTATCTAATTTTCTATCTATGTACATGACTAGCTAGATGCCACAGTGGATAGAGTGCTGGGCCTGAAGTCAAAAAGATTCATCTTCTGAGTTCAAATCCGGCCTCAAACCCTAAGCAAATCACTTAACACTGTATGCCTTGGTTCTTTATCTGTAAAATGAACTGGAGAAGAAAATGGAAAATCACAAAAGTACCCTTGCCAAGTAAAACCTCAATAGGGTCATAAAGAATCCAACATGACGCAATAGTAGCAATGCATGTGTGTATGTATGTGCATGTGTGTGCACACGTGTGTGTGTGTAAATATAAAGAATCTATACAAAGCTTTACAAAATTATTTCAAGACAAGAATAGCATTCAGCCACTAAGTGGGGTTGACTCAAGAAAAAGGAGGCCATCCCTGAGATGGACTTGGAAGGAAGCGAGGGATTCTAGAAGAATACATGATGGATAAGCACATGACAAATATGGTGGACCACCACATCTGCCCTGCACAAGCTTGGTTGCAGGAAGAGGAATGCAATGCATGGGCAACAGCAAGAAGTCTTCTTGTCTTGAAATGTCTACAAAAAGGGGAATGATTGTGGGAAGGCCCTTAAATGCTGCTGTGAAGATTTTATATTTAATTATAATGGCAATAAAATGTCACAAATGACTTTTGAGTCGGGGGAGTGACATAATCATATATGTTTTAGAAATATCATTTTGGCAGCTATGTGGAGGCTAGACTAAACAGGGTGAAAACTGAAAGCATCCTTTGAGACTAATAGAAATAAAGAGAAAAAAGAGTAGTAACAATAGATAATATATATGGTATCAAAAAGGGGAATAAAAGAGAAACATTGCATCATGGGTAATAAGTAACCTGCCGATGACTACTTATTTGGGTAGTTTGTCTTTATTTTGTGTTAATTTTGTTCATTTGTCTTATTTTTTGTAATGTGGGTATGTGTGTGTGCACACGCACACACATGCATGACAGAGATAGAGATAGAGACAGAGACAGAGAAAGATGTTCAAATTGTGTGTCCTTACTTTTTGTTTTCCCTTTTTTTCTTAAAGGAATACATAACCCACGACTTCCTGTGTCAACTGCTTTCATGAATCTTGTTCCTGTTTGAGTTCCATCTCTTCTACTTCATCAATCAAATATAAGATGCATGTGGAGGAAGGTATTAGGGATAAGCTCAGAAAGAAAAAAATAAATTCAGTTTTCATTCAGGAAAACTGAATATTCCCTGTGTAAAAATAGGAAGTTTCTGAGATTACCCAGTCATGAGAAAATAAATCTTCTCCATAATAAAAACTCATTTAGTTTTTAAACTAATTAATTCAATATAAAATATCATATGATTCAAGTAGCCTTGCTTATATGATTTTTAAGGTTCCCAGAATTTTGACTTTTTAAACCTCAGAAGTAGTATAAAAGAAAAAAAGTAGATTGGGGGGATTATATATTCTTTTTTCTTATTGACTTTTTCCCCTTCCCCAAGAGAACACTATATGTTGTAACAGTTAAATATATCTTGTTTACTGTTATTTCTGTTTCTTTAAAACAACAAAATAGTTTGTAATTAGTTCTTTTTTTGCCTATATTTTATAATCTTGTTCATCCTTTGGAAAGGACCTCAAAGCATTCCAGTGTATTTCTTACAGTATCTATCTTCCCACATTCAGATTCCCAAGCAGTGGAGCAGTCAAGGTCTCTGTCTGAACTTTCAAGTTTGACCTCATAGTGCATTGTGAGGTTAAACCAGGGTGTAGCAAAAGTAGCTGCAGAGGTCAAGTTCAGGACATGGAAACACAGAGGACATCAATTTATAAAATTTTTTTCCTGGAAGGTAAAAGTATTGTTCTGTGAAAATGTTTGAAGATGACAAAGCTGCCTATGTTGTCACAAATCCTGCAAGAAATTGTACTAGTGGAATGGATTAAAGGTAATCCAAATTCAAGTCATATCATCTACCTAGTTAGAAAGAGACGTAGGCAATTTGAGTGTTCATTAGGAATTTCTTTTTGACATGGGTTGCAATTTGAGAGAAGTGTTTGAGGGGGAGGACAATAAGTGGGGATGAATTGCAAGGAATAAGGTAATGTGTTCCAGATGATACACATTATTAGGGGTGGGGCATTTTGTAATTACTGGAGCCTCAGAAGAGAGGAATGAGAAATTAACAGTGCAGCTGTGGCCAACGAAATAAAAAGGACTTTTGCTTTAGGGATTTTTTTCTAAAATGTTAACTCACCCATACCTAAGGTGGTAAAGCATGGCAGGTTTATGTATGGCTACTATAAAGTTAAAGCTTAATACATTTCTCTCATTGTGATTAAAGAAAGTAATGTGCAGCCAAGGAGGGGAGCGTTAGGCTTATGGGGAATGGTGATTATTCAGTACTAAAAGATTCTGTGCTTTGAGGGGTCAGAACCTTACATGCGGTAAAAAAGGACTTGTGGTCAAGGGATAACATATTATTTGCAAGCTACTCTTCTGCCCTACCATTCCTAATGCTGATTAGTCATTACCTATTGAGTTGGAAATATGTCTCAAGGTCCATGGTGGTCAAGGTGACTTCATTGAATGCATAAAGAGAAGTAGACACAGGGAGAAAAAAGTGGGATGTGACTCTTTACAACCATATGTGATATTCCACCTTTCCTGCCAAAGGCTTTTGTGGTAATCAAGACCTGAAAGGTGTTCTCCTCCTGTGTGATACATTAGAAAGGATGCTCACAGGTTGTGTTGTGGTGGTAGTGTCCTTCATTCTCAAAGATGACCATGACATTAGGAATATGAGGCCATGACCTAGAATTGAATTGGAACTGAGTGAGAGAGGGCTGGGTAAAGTCACTTTCTCCTCCAGAGTCATCTGGGTCTAGTGACCAGATATAGATCAGGAGAACTGGAGATGGCCAGGGTGTAGTGGGAGACATTTTAAGCTAAAGTCTTCCAAATTCTCATTTTGAGTAAGGCAATACACATTCAGTGATAAGACCAATTTAAGAAGTGAGTCAAGGGATGTTCCCCTTAATCAAAAAAATAATAAAAATAGCAAAAACCGGGAGGGGAAGACCCTCAGGGTTGTTGGCCTGAAGAGAAACAATTACATTTACTCAGCCATCAGAGCCTAAAAAGTAAACATCAAGTGGTGCTTGGGCAGGAACCTGTTGTTGACCAATCAATGACAGCCATAGTGAAATGGGTTTAAGGCATGATCTTTGAGGAAGATATCTAGTCAGTAAACCACAAGATGACCAGGTAGCTTTCAACCACCAAAATTTACCTTTCTTTAGGCAGAACACCTTCAGGTAAGGGCATGATTCTCCATGGAAAGAAGAGGAAAAGATAGGAGAGGAGAGGAGAGGGGAGAAGAGTAGAGGGGAGGGGAGATGGGAGGGGAGAGGACTTGAGTTTTCCAACAGGAACTGGCCAGCTGGGTCACTACTGGTGCAACTCATGAATTGTGGTTTGTTCTTCATTCTTGAAGAGGACTGTGGAATCAGGAAGATAATGCCGTGACTTGCAATTAGCTATGAAGGGAGAGAATCAAGGGTCACAGACCATCTCTGAGGCTTATTACCTGAGTGAACTTGGGCAAGGCATTTAACCCCTTCGGCCCCGCATTTTTCATCTGAGAAATGAAAGGATTGACCTGCATTGACCTTGAGGTTTCTTCTAAGTCTAAATCTCTGAGCTTATAAAGCACTACTGGGAGTTTTGGGGATCTGGTCCAAACCATTAATTTTACAAATGAGGAAAGAAAGGCTCAGAAGAGTGAAATGATTTCCCCCCAAATCACAAAGTGATTTACTAGCATTATTGTGACTGAAACTTGAAGGCAGACATCCCTCTACCCTCAATTCATCTACTTTACGAGAGGTGGTATTCTACTGAAGGGTGGTAAAAATCACTTGAGAAACTGAATCCTGAGGGACAGTTAAGGAGTATATAAATCTTGTATTATAGTTTATTAAAGCTTAAATTGGCTGCAATTCTCCCATTATGAAGGAGACCTTATAATAAGCAATCCCATAGAGACCAAAACAGAAACCTTTCTTTAGGCCATAGTAGGAAGCTTGGTGCTCAGTGGCTAAGTGTTCTTCAAGTGTCTGAAATTTTATCTTTTCTTCATTTTGTTTTGTGGCCAGAAACATATCAGGAGAGTATATTTTGAGTAAAATCCTAGAGGAAATAGCTGATAAAAATATCACTCTTGTATATCTACTTAAAGAAGATATATATCTGTTCTTTCTCAAACAACTGTTAAGCTGTCATCCGTACACTTATCATAAGGAACAATTATCTCAAAGTAGTTTTATCTCCAGACTCTTTCCTGACCAGACAGAAAAAATCCCTGGATGTAGACAGTACTTTCGTTTGTTTTACAGAGAATTGCACTGGTTCTCATATGAGAAATTCACTTCACAAGGCATTAAGATCTGTAAACACTATGAGACTATGTATATACTGTGTAGTTGGCACATACCAACTAGACCAAGATTTGTATTTTTCAAGTAAATGGAACAGAATGGTGAAGAAGGGGATAGGTGAAATTCTTGGCAAGCTTGTTTTTCACTAGTTTTCACAAAAATGGCACGTCCTATTTCTATTCAAATAATCATCCCTAAATGAACAAATATTTCCGTCAAGAGTGTTTGCCAACGGGGTACCTTCAGGAAAGAGATTTTATGCAATTTGATGAGAAAAGGCCTATTCATAGATGATCAGAAAACACTATCAAGTGATGAGGGTGCTGAAAAAATAGGGTATGAATAGGGTGGAGAAAAGCTTTTAAGATAAGGTGGCAAATGGTGTTGAAAACAACAGAATGCATTCAAATGACTATTTTATGACTGTTGTTGCATGAAACTATTGCAGGTGCCTTCCTTAAATATCTTGTCTTTTTAATAGCTTTTAAACATATTTTCATATATCCTTCTCTGTATGTGTGTATATGTGTAAGTGAGTGGAAGGTAGGGGAGGAAGGTAAATAAAATTGTATGCAAATCAAGGTCCTTCAAACTTAAACAAAAATAAAGCTTTAATTATCAGGTAAATTAGGGAAGATAAGTGCCACAGTGATAGAGTGCTGACCCTAGAGTCAGGAGGACCTGAGTTCAAATGAGACTTCAGATACTAGGTATATGACTTAGAGCAAATCTGTAAAATGAACTGAGGAAGGAAATGGAAAACCACAGCATAAGGTTTGCAAAAGAACAAAAACAAACCCTAAATGGAGTCATGGAGAGTTGCATGTGAATGAAAAGACTCAACAAAAACAATCAGAGAAATTGCAAATCCAGAGAGCACAAAATTATGGAGCCAAGGGTTAGAATTTGGAATTAATGCCAGTTTTACTGTGCTATATAATGGAAAGATGCCCAACTTTGATATCCTGTCTTTCATTTACCTCTCTCAATTGGCACCAGCATCTACCCTCCAAATCAGATATTCAGGGAATTCTATCCCCTTTCCTTGATGAGTTAATTCACTCAACTTTGAAATTCTGCCCTGGAATTGAATGATCCCCTCTGCAAACTCACTTATATGTGATGATATTAATCTCCTGTATGAGATTATATCTGTAAAGTATTTAGTATGATGCTGGACACTTGGTAGGTTCTTAATCAATGAATTTTTCCCCCTTATTGATTCCAGTATTTAATTGATCTCAAATCACTCTCTATACTCTTGTACTTGAGAAACCTTCTTGATACTGGTTCTTATACTGTTAACATTAATCAGATCAAAACTGTCATTTCTTTTGGCAAGGGCATAGCAATATGACACTTTTCTTTCACTCTATGTTTCCTTGGATCCTCAAACAAAAATTTCCTCTCTCCTCTATATATACACATGTATACATATGAATGTATGTATGTATGCATACACATGTGTATACATGTGTATGTATATAGATATGTATATATATACTAGGTAAATGTGTGTATATGTAAGTATATATGTATATGTATACATACATGCATGTGTTTATAAGTATGTATATATATATGTGTAAGGCAAACTCCTCAAAGGCAAGAACTGTCTTACTCATAGTTTTTGCATTCCAATTAAATACAGGATCTTTGAGGGAAAGGCGTTTTATTTTTTGTTTGTTTCCATAGTGTCTAGAGTAGTAGTAGACACTAGATTTTTGTTGAGTTGTTAATGCATTTTTTTATTTATTTATTCAATCTATCACTGTCATACTATTCATTCTCACTAATGAAAAACAAGTTCATCAGAACAAATAGAATAGTGCATGTAAATTAATAACTGAACAACTAATTATACTGCAGACAAAACAAATTCTAGCCTTGTATTTTAGGGATAGAGGTTAGCTGCTAAAGAAGGTTCTGTTCTGTCTTATAGTTTCTCTATTTCTTTGTCACTTTTAATCTGTTTCTTTATTCTGTCCTTGTGTCTTTTATTTCTGTCTCTGTCATTTTTTTCTGTCTCTGTCTACATCATCTCTGTCTGTTCCTGACTCTTTAGCTCTTCTCTTTCTCTCTACTTCTGAACTGTCTCCCTGTCTTTCTGCCTCTGCTACTGCCTCTATCTCTCCCCTCCCACTTTTTCTCCCCTAATGAATCTCTTTTTTCAAAGTGTATCAGTTCTCATTTCTGATAGAGAACTGAAGCCAATACGAAGTTAAAAGATATGAGATGTTAATGAAGTCCATTCCACAACTCAATTATGGCCACTACACTCCTTCTTCCTGTCAATTTGATTAAACATATGCTTACTAAATGGTTGCAAGGAAAGAGAGAATCAAGAAAGGAAGTTTGACTTAGTGGATTGTGGGATTTTGAGTCAAGAGAACAAGTTTCAAATCTGATATACGACCATGAACAAATTAGTTAAGCTTTCTCAACCTGTTTCCTATCCGTAAAATGGAAAAATACCATTGGGATCACTTATCTCACAGAGTTTTCATAAGAACCCAATAAGTTAACTCACGTAGAAAACGTTATAAACTTTCCCTATACAAAGACCAGTCATTGTTATTACACACAAATATTGTTCAAGGAGTGGAAAAAGCAATAAAAAATAACTAACTACATTTTCATAGGTTTCTATGGTGTATGGAACGTTTTGCATACCATAATCTTGTATGTGGATAATAGAAATGTGAGTCATGAAAATGTATATACATACATACACACATGTGCATATATATATATATAATATATATAATCTCTTTATCTCTGTCATCTGTTTCTCTATTTACAGAAATAGAGACTCTTCCTCCATAAGATTAATACATAGTAAGTATCAGTCAGAATTTGAACTCATGACTCTCTGAAATCTAAATCCTGTAGTCTTCATAGTATGCCATGCTGTTATCTTGTTATCTGGAACATGCTCAGTAACATCTGAGCACCATCTTATCTCCAAGTGCTCATATTTTTTAAGAACATGATATAGAAAGACCATGCATTTTGATTTCTTCGTATCCTTAAACACGTTAATTTAAAAGCAACACTTTGACACTCCATTTCAGTGATGTGTTAAGACAAGAGAGTCATTAAAACATAGGGTTATACCCTGTGAATAATAAAGCATATTTCTTCTCAAGAACTTTGGTGGATGATAGAATTTTCTTTTAATAGTCATACAGTAGAATTCTCTCCATCTCTAATTTTTTCAAGTTAATAGATACTCCTTGAAAATTTTGCTACGTATATATATACGTATATATACGTATATATATATATACACGTATATATATACGTGTATATATACGTATATATATATATACTTTCAACACTGATGGCACTTTATGGATAAAAGCCATCTGTCCCACCCTGCTTTGATTTTTCAACATTCTTGTGACACATATACTTGCAAATAATCATTGTTCTTACAGTCCAAATGAATTTGGAGTTAACATAGCTATCCTATTTTGAAGACTAACCCCAAACTCTCCTTCTCAAGCAGATGTATTGTGTCTCCCTATCAGAATTTATATAACTTGAAGGAAGGACTGGAGAAGGAAATGACAAGCCACTCCAGTATCTTTACCAAGGAAATACAAAATGGGTTCACAAAGAGTCAGATGCTACTGAAAAAATAACCACACAACAACTTGAAGGAAAGGGCTTTCTTGCTTTTCTATTTGTATCCCCAGTGATTATAATGTACATTATAATTAATCACTCAAAAATATTTTCATTCATTCATTCATTCGATTTGATTAAATTTTCCTAATTGCTGCTGACCAGGAGTTGATGAAACAGACAAACTTTTTTTCCCCTCTTATTTCCAAAAAACCCCAGAGATCCTCTTTGGAATTACTATGATCTCTGGAACACTGTTTGAAAGCCTGTTTTGGAGATGATTTGGTGATGTTGGAAATTCACCTAAGGCATCCTTTTCCTATGCTATTGTGCACTCTTAAATAAAGTCATGAAACAGAGTGCCACTAACCTAGATTTTTTTTTTGCTCTTTTTACAATTAAAAAGTATGAAAGCATAACCTTTCTTAAATCTATTGTTAAAGCAATATTCCTTAAATACAAACTTTAGGAAATGAATAACTCTATATCCTATTTTCTCCATCTTATACCATTCTTCTAGTTGGTGAGCAAAGCTAACTGTACACAAGGAGGAACTTTTCATTTTGAGGTTCCCAGTCTTTAACATTGACCAATTCACTGAGTGTCTTTTGGGGTGCTCAATCTTAGAGTATCCTAAAACATTGCTATTAATTTGATCTCAAGGGATAATGACTTTTCTTTTCTTCCTTATAATTTTGATGATTAAAATATCTATATTATCAATGTGTAAAACAAGAAATGATGACATATTACTTGAGTAAGTAAAAGGACTGGATCAAATTACAAAAACAGTTGTACTTTTACAATTTGCTAAACATGGAAGCATGAAGCTCATTAAAACTGGTCAGAGACTGTCCTTAGCTCACCCCTTTTATCCAAGTACTACATCCCATATGCTATGCAAACCTCCCCACTGACTAGAAGGACCTATAATAGCTGCTCAAAATGGGTTAGATCAGTGATGGAGTGTCAAAACAGATTTTCTGCTCTAACTCCTTGCCCTTGAGGTTGAAATCAAAATCTTCAATTTATTATTTTTAAATAATATTTGGGACAGTTTTCGGAAAGAAACTAGCCTATGGGTCAGAAAGCCTTGGCTAACATTCTTGGTTTTCCACTTGATTACCATATTTCCTTGAGCAAATCCTTTAGCCTCTCTAAGTCTCAGTTTTCTCATTAATTAAATGGGAATAGCTATTGTGCCTATGTGAACAAGATTGCTGTGAAGCTCACATGAATTGATGCATATGGAACAATTTTAAAACTTTTAAAGCATGACCAAAATGTAAGATAAATCACCCTACATTATGGTAATATGTAAAAGAAACAATAAAGCTCACTGGCATTTTTTGTTAATATTCACAACCTAAGTTACATTGCTCAAATTCTTAAAATGTGAATTGATGAAATATGTAATGAAATGAAATATTAAGAGATTTTGGGAGGAAAGATCACTGATTAGACTGTACAAACCTATTAATTTTTTCAGTATTTAAGTGATAATTTTCTATTTTAATGGACTTGCTTTGAAAAAAAAATCTTGTCAAAGGAAGTCTACTCTCCACTAAATATGTACAGTAGAGAATGCCACATTATCAGTTTTGATGCATCTTCTGATGGAAAGACAACTAGTTCAGTAACAACAACTAAATCTGAAGAATTTAGAGTATCCAAAATAATTTTCCAACAATCAACCCTGTTATAAAGGTCATGTAACCTTCAGCGCTCATCTTTTACACCTGAGGTAACTGGCAAACTTCAAATTGGCTTAGCGACTTGCCTAAGGTAACATACCTAGTCTTTGGAAAAGTATGTATTTAAGCATAACAGTAGTGCTGCTTTTAAAGTTGGCACCTATTCCATAATACTGAACAACCTAAATAAAGGTAAAAAATGGAAAAGGAAAGGACCAAGAAAAGTATAAATTATTCTCTATTTTGGGAGTAAGAAGACTACGTAAAAATACAATGCCATCTTTTTCTTAAGTTATGACTTAAATGATACTACTTAGATCCTTAAAATGAAAAAACTATTGGATGTAGAATGAAATTATGTATTAAGGTAAGCAAATTATTTGTGTTATTTTCTTTCTATGCCAACCAACAATGGATCAAGTTGAAATTCTTCCAATCCAGAAAAAATTCGAAAATTGAAATGTTTTCCAATTTTTGTTTAAGTGTGAAGTCAAAAGAACTGGTCCCAGTTTCATTATTTACTAGTTTTTACTAGATCAAGGTGTTTCATTGCATTTGTCCTCAAATTGTTATTCTGGAAAGTGAGAGGATAATAGTAGATAATCCCAGAGATATTCCCCAGCTCTGACATTTTATACTCAATTCCCATTAGTGTCTGCCTTTTATTCATTCAGCATTCATTAGCAATTTCTGTAGTAAATAAGGAGTAAGGGACATAAAACTCAAAGCTGTAACTTTTCCCAATTTGCTAGCAGTCCTTATTTAAAATGAAAAAATCAATTTGGGAGGTAGTTAAAACTAATAGAGTAAAGATTTTGAAATATCAGTGAATCTCATGTCCCCTTTGACCATGGCAAAATGATTTTATTGCAGTGTTTCTCAAACTTCTTTTTTCCCTGGGACTTTTAAGACACTCCATATCTTCTATTACATTTTGTCAGTGACTTGGAGAATATGCCTGAGCTTTTCAGGAAGGATTTTGAAAGTAAGATTTTAATTGTTTTGACCTTACAAAGGATGGTACAATGATAGAGTTAGGAAGAAAAAGAAAGATGGTAGAGTGATGGACTCTATATACTAATACATGATGAGAGATAGAAGATGATGTGGGCAAAGAGACTGAGACCAGGGCAAAAAATCTTGTCTTCTTTTTTACTATCCAGGAGGTTTCACCAATGCTTTCTTGTCGGGAACCGGAAATATCATTTAGGAGTCTGTGATAGCTCTGTCAATTCACATCCTTGGGAACTTTCCTTGGGTACCCAGAAGGCTATGACTGTGACTTTGAAGGTGGTTTAATAATATGGATCAAGTCTAGGGAAGTTGTTTCTGCTATTTTCCCAGAATAATTTTCTTATGGTCTGTGCATGCTTGGACCAATCTTTGAATTTCTATATTTCAGTTTCTTTATCTATAAACTAAGTGATACTATTAATAAATGCTGTCAAAGTAAGTCCTTGAAACATCATGGCAATAGTGACATATCTGCTATAATTCTATTGAGAAGCCAAATAAAGAGGCATTTCACTCACTCTTTCCTTGATGAACTCTGTTAGTCTGATCTCAGTTGAGATGTCAGGGACCTCACTGAGTATATCCTATAATATTATGAGACTGAGCTAGGTCAAATATATTTGGTGGAGGTGGGAAAGCCATACTGGAAATGACACAATCTCAAAAAAATCTGACGTCATTTTATAACCCAGAGACAGGAAGATAAAAAACAATAAAAAATAAGGGAAAAGTGTAAGATAGAGTTTCCTATAAAAGACTATCAAGGGAAGTTGAGAAATCATCTGGTGCATGGCAAAGAGTGATGGACTTGGAGTCAGGAAGACTTGGGATCAAATTCTGACTCAAATATAGGTTGTATGATTCTGAACAAGTTACTTAATATCCCTAATCCTCAAATTTTTATCTACAAAAGTGGAATAATAAAAGTGCTTCTTTCTCAACATTGTTGTGAGAAAGAAATGAGATGCAAAGTTAACAAACATTTATTAAGTGCCCGCTATATGCCAGGCACTCTAGTAAGCTTTCAATAATAAAATTTGCTGATACAAATGTCATTTTTATGAAAATGAGAGTTGTAGATGCATACATAGATCTAGACTAGATTATATATGTAAGTGTTCATGCACAAATATATACATGTAGAAACATGGAAAGTGAGTACATATGACATACACACATCACATATGTACATATGTACCATAAGTTGTACATCTAAGTTATTCATATATATAAACTATCAAGCTTCTTGTAGAATGTAAAATTTTAGGTGAGACTTAATAGTAGTCAGGAAACAAAAATAAGAAGACATGGGGAAAGATAATGAAAATGAATAGTCAGGGCATGAAATATCTTGGTCAGGGAACATAAAGGAGGGTGACATCTCTAAACTGCAAGTAAAATACGCACCAATATTTTAATTCTTCATGGCGATTTGCAATACAATTTAAAACATTCATTATGTCTCTACTATATTGGAGATATTATGTTATATTAGGAACACAAAGATAGATATGTTTCATATGATATCCTCAAGAAACTGGAAATTTGATTCCCTTTCACTTATAAGTAAATAAAAGGCCACATTGCTACAGAATCTAACTTTAAGAAAACTTCAATATTTTATAAATATACTTCAGAAAGCTTTGATGACATAATCAATAGTATTTAAAACCTATTGAGATCACTACTGAATTGAGAAATTGATAATGCTGCACGGAAAATCAAGAGTTTACTCTAAAAAAACAGCATGCTATTATGTACAGAATAGCTATAATTTTTCTGAAGTATCAATGAATGGAAGACTATAAAGTCATATTTATCTTGGAAAGGGATCATTTGCCATTAACTACATATCATTGTTAATGAATAAAGAAGACATGAAAAGTTGCATTTCTCTCCTTTTTTTAAAGTGGCCAGAGGGAATTAGACTGGAAATACAAATATGTAGAATTTGAAGGGAGAATTATTTATTGTTGGATAAAAGATGCATATTATAATTCAGTATTCACAACTGATATCTGCCTTCATGCTGAGGCTCCTATTTGAAAACAATGAAATCAGACAAGAAAGGGAAATGGAGCTAATGATGGTCAGTTTTATTTATGTTAACTCCTATTTTCAGAATTGAGACCTGAATTAATCATTGAACAATCAACAAATATTTATTAAAAACTTACTAAGTACCAAATAAAAGATAGTTTGGTACATTGGAAAAATAACTGGTCTTAGAACCTGGAAGCCCTGCCTTCAGTCCCACCTCTGACACATATTATAGAAGTCACTTTCAAGACAAGTTGTAGGGAAGATGTTAAATTTCATTGGTAATGGCAACTCATTTCTGGGAGCTCTGTCTAAAAAAAATGTAGGTAAAGTCTCTGTGCTTTGTGTCACAGTCTGTGCTACATTTTGGGTCAAGATATTTCAAGTTATCCAGTATTTATATAGTTCCTGCTGTGCTCCAGGAACTGTGCTATATGGTAAAGATAGTAAAAATAGTCTCTCCTCAATAAGTTCACAATTTAATGGGATAATCTCCATGCAAATAACTAGGTAAAAATAAGACATATATAGAGTAATTTGGAGATCATCTTAAAGGAAAAGTACTAGGATTAATGTGGACTAGGAAAGGATTCTTGCAGAAAATGAGATTTTAGATGAGACTAGAGGGAAGTCAAGAGATAGATTTAATGAAGGAGACAGTTCGTAGAAATACGAACTGTCTTTGAAAATACAAAAGAGTTGGGAGATGGAACCTCATATTTGAGGAATAGTAAAGAAACCTGTATCATTGAATTGTAGAGTTGTACATGGAGGGAAGTAAGGTATAAGAAGACTGGAGAGATAGAAAAGGGCTAGTTATGATTAACATTTTTAAAACACAAGTAAAAGACTAGGAGACATCAGAATTTATTAAGTAGGTCTGTGATGTAATCAGAACTTCACTTTAAAATCATTTTGATATATAGCTGAATGGAGTAGGGAGAGATCTGAGAGGGAGATCAGTCATAAGGTTATTGCAATAGTATAGGTATGAAGAAAAGAGAGACAGCACCAGGTGAAGGAAATGTTAGAGTAGAAAAGAAAATCTTTGCAAGAGATATCATAAAGGTAGAATTGACAGGAAATGTCAATAAATTGGAATTTGAGATGTCAACAGAACCTCCACTGCAATTTCTCTTATTATCAATTGGAGATGCAAGATGAGGTCAGGAAAGACATTAAAGCTGGAAAAATAGATATGAGGATACAGGTTATAAAAATACAAAGATTGATATATTCTCTACTCCCATAAGTCATTGAGCTGTCTAGTACACACACCAGACATACACACACATACACACATGCACACATATGTGTGTATACATATACATACAATACACATATGCATACATAAAATACACATATCAGGAGAGCAAAATATGAGTTCCTTTTGTAAAGGAAAAACAAAGAGTCTTATGTTTCATTCAGTTTTTTAAATAATACTACATTTTCCCCTAATTAAATGTAAAAAACACAATTTTTAGCAATTTTTTTTGTGTGTTCCAAATTGCATCCCTCTATCTTTTCCTTGAACTCCCCCTGAGATGGTACACAAACTGTTATAGGTTATTTATGTAAAACATTTACGTATTAGTTATTTAGTGCAAAAAATTTCAAAGGAAAGGAAAATAAGAAAAGAAAAAAGAAATACAAAGTGAAAAATAGCATGATTCATTCTGTATTCAGAAAACATAAATTCTTTCTCTGGAAGGAAATAGCATTTTTTTCTTCATGAATACTTTGGAATTATCTTAGATCGTTGTGTTGCTGAGAATATCTAAATTGTTCACAGTTTTTTATGTAATTATTACTGATACTGTGTACAGTGCTCTCCTGGTTCTTCTCATTTCACTTTGTATCAGTTCATGTAAGTCAAGGTTTTTCTGATCTCATCCTGCTCATCATTTCTTATAGCACAATGATATTCTATTACAATAATATATCACCACTTGCATAAGCATTCCCCAAGTGAGGGATATCGTCTCAATTTCTAGTTATTTACCCCCCAAAAAAACCTGGTATACATATTTTGGTAAAAATAGGCTTCTTCCCACTTTCAAAAAAGTCTCTCTTGGATACAGACAGTGTAGATACATTGCAGTAGTATTGCTGGATCAAAGGGAATGCAGAGTTTTATAGCCTCAGAGTTATAAATTTCTGTGCAGAATAGTTGGATCAGTTCAGAACTTCATCAAAAATATGTCACAACTTCATCAAATTAGTGTCTCAATTCCAACATCCCCAGGAACATTTATCATTGCCCTTTTTTGTTATATTAGCCAATCTGATGGGTACCTCAGAGTTGCTTTAATTTTAATTTTTCTGATAAATAGTGATTCATAGAATTTTTATGTGACTGCAAATAGCTTTGATTTCTTCATCTGAAAACTGCCTATTGATATCCTTTTCCCATTTATCAAATGAGGAATGACTTATATTCTTATAAATTTGACCCAATTCTCTATATACATCAGAAATGAGGTCTTTATTACTGGGATAGCTGTAAACTCCACCATTTTTCTGCTTTCCTTCTAATCTTAGTTGTATTAGTTTTTGTTCGTTCAAACTTTTTAAAATTTCATACAATCAAAATTATCCATTTTACATCATGGAAACTTCTCTCTCTCTTGTTTGATCCTAAAATACAGAAATGCTAGATGAACTATTCCATGCCCTCCCAACTTATTATATCAACCTTTACATCTAAATTGTGTACCCATTTAGAGCTTTCCTTGGTGTATGATGGGAGACGTTGATCAACATACAGTTTTCAAGTTTTCACAGATTCACCACTCTATTTTTTACCCAGTTTCTAACTGTTATAATACTGTTTAAGCCAGACCATTTTTC
>CM053771.1:414104125-414137657 GCA_028658325.1 Potorous gilbertii | reverse complement strand
CCTCCATCTGTTCCATTCTAATTTTGAGAGATCTATTTTCTTCAATGAGCTTTTGAATCTCTTTTTCCACTTGGCTAATTCTGCTTTTGAAAGCATTCTTCTCCTCATTGGCTTTTTGAACCTCTTTTGCCAATTGAGTTAGCCTATTTTTCAAGGTGTTATTTTCTTCAGCATTTTTTTGGGTCTCCTTTATCAAGGTATTGACCTGTTTTTCATGCTTTTCTTTCATCTCTCTCATTTCTCTTCCCAGTTTTTCCTCCACCTGTCTAACTTGATTTTCAAAATCCTTTTTGAGCTCTTCCATGGCTTGATCCCATTGGATATCTATTTCAGATGTTTGGGATACAGAGGCCTTGACTCCTATGTCTTTACCTGATGGTACACAGTGTTCTTCCTCATCAGAGAGGAAAGGCGGAAACATCTGATCACCAAGAAAGTAACCTTCTATGGTCTTATTTTTTTTTCCCTTTTCTAGGCATTTTCCCACCTAGTTACTTGACTTCTGAGATTCCTCTCCACCCCCATCTAGATCTGCCCAGCTAGTGCTTGGAGTCTGAGATTCAAATGCTGCTCACCAGCCTCAGGGCTTTCAGTGGCAGGCGTTGTTGCTATTCAGTGTGAGTTTAAGTTCTGGTGCTCAGGTGAGGACAGGGCCAACTCCCAGGCTCAGTTGCCTGAGCGGGTTTATTCAGAGACCTTCAGTAATGGACCCGAGGACCTGTCCAAGTTCCTGCCTGCTCCAGGAGCCTCTGGCCACCTGCTGCCTGTGTTGGTTTTTCAGGTCTCTCTGTAATGGAAATCTCCTTCACTCCGTGGCTGCGTGTCTTCCACTGCTCCAGAATTTGTTGGGAGTTCTTTTTACAGGAACTCCATGGGCTGTGGGTTTGGAGTTGGTATATGTCAATCTTTCTACTCTGCCATCTTGGCTCCTCCCCCTATTACAATTATTTTAAATGGAATTTCTCTTTCTCATTGCTGGAATTTGTTGATAATTTATAGAAATGTTGATGATTTGTGTGGGTATATTTTGCAGTCAGAAACTTTGTTAAAATAGTGATTTCAGCTGGTGTTTTTATTGATTCTCTAGGATTATCTAAATATGCCATCATCTGATCTCCAAAGAGTGGTAATCTAATTCCCACATTGTCTCTTTTAAATCTTCCAACTGCTTTTTCTTCTTTTATTGCTATAGCTAATACTTTTTACTACAATATTGAATAGTAGTGGTGATAATAGGCATCTTTGCTTCCTCTCTGATTTTATTGGCTTCTAGCTTATCCCCATTTCTGATAATTCTTGATAATAATTTTAGATAAATATTACTTATCATTTAAATGTAAGCTCCATTTATTTCTATGTTTTCTAGCTCTTTGTTTTAATAGAAATAAGTATTATGTTTCATCAAAGGTGCTTTTTTTTTTATCCATCCAGATAATTACGTGATTTGTTCTGGTTTTGTTATTGATATGGTTAGCTATGCTCATAATTTTTCTAATATTGAACCAGCCTTGAAATCCTCATATAAAACCCACTGAATCATAGTGTATGATCCTTGTGATATACTGATGAAATTTTCTAGCTGGTATATTACTTAAAATTTTAATGTCAATATTAGTTTGGAAAATTGGCCTAAAATCTTCTTTTTCTATTTTTGTGCTTCCTGGTTTAGGTAGCAGCACCATATCTATGTCATAAAAAGAGTGTCCTAGGTATCCTTCACCTGTTTTTTCCAAGTAGTGTACATAGAATTGAAATTAATTTTTCTTTAAATGTTTTGTCAAATTCACTTCTGAATCCATCAGACCCTGGGGATTGGTTTTCCTTAGGGAGTTCATTGATGACTTGTTCAAATTCATTGTCTAAGATGAGGTTATTTAAATATTTCATTTCCCTTTCTGTTAATTTGTCCAATTTGTGTTTTTGTAAACATCCATCCATTTCACTAAGGTCACATCTATTTACATATAATTGGGCAAAAAAAAATCTCCTAATAATTGATTTACTCTTCATTGGTGATAAATTCACCCTTACATTTCTGATACTGGTAATTTGTTATTTTTTATCTTCCTATTAAAAAATCAGATCAACTAATGGTTTAGGTATTTAAAAATTCCCCTTAGTTCTGCTTTGGATGTGTCTCAAAAATTTTGTTATCTTTTCCAATTATTGTCATTTTTTTATTCAAATTATTGATTGTTTCTATGATTTGTTCTTTTATGCACTTATTCTTTAAGATTAGATCATTTAGTTTCTAATTAATTTTTAGTCTATCTTTCCATGTCCCTTTATTACATGTAATTTTTATTGCTTTATGATATGGAAAAGGATGGATTTAATATTTTGTGCTTTTCTGTATTTGGTTGTGAGATTTTTATGCCCTAAAACATGTTGAATTTTTGTGGAGGTGCCATGTACTGATGAGAAAATAAAGGTATATTATTTTCTCTTCTCATTCAGTTTTCTCCAGAGATCTATCACGTATAACTTTTGTTGAATTATATTCATTTCCTAAACTTTTTTCTGATTTATTTCTTTTTTTGTGAGATTTATCTAGATCTGAGATGGGAAAATTGAGGTTCTCTACCAGTATAATTTTATTATCTACTTCCTTCTCTAGCTCTTTTAACTTATTTTTAGTTATCTATTTATTAAATTTAATAAATTTCAGTTTTTCACATTCACTTCCACAAAATTTTAAATTTCAGATTTTCACCATATCTTCTCCTTTCCCCCACCCAAGGGTAGCATTTACTATAATTATCCTTTCCTCCAATCTGCCTTCTCTTCTATCACCTCCTTCCCACTGCCCTGCTTATCTCCTTCCCTTCTAGTTTCCTATGGGAGAAGATAGATTTAAATAACCCATTGCTAACACATCTTATTTCATAGTTGCATGTAAAAGCAATTTTTGACATTTATTATCAAAGCTTGGAGTTCTACATTCTCTCCATTCCCCCCTCTCCATCCACATTCATTGAGAAGACAAGCATTATAATAAAGATTATGCATATATAGTCATGCAAAACACTTCCATAGCAATCATATTATGAAAGACTAACTATATTTCTCTCTATCCCAGCCTCCATTCATTCTATTCTCTCCTTTGACCTGTCCCTCTACCAAAGTATTTGGTTCTGATTACCACTTCCCCAAAAATGTCATCTCTTCTATTATCCCCCCTCTAGTATCCTCTTCCCCACTGCTTTCCCATAGGGAAAGGTAAGCTTCCATACCAATTGAGTGAGTATGGTATTCGCTCCTAAAGTCAAATCTGACGAAAGGAAGGTTCATATATTACCTCTCATCTACTTCTTCTTCCAATCCATTATGAAAATGCTTTCTGACCTCTTTATGTGAGAACATTTATTGCATTCTACCTGTTACTTTCTCTTTCTCTCAGTAATAATAATAATCTTAATATTATTTTTAGATATCATCCTTTAATATTCAGCTCACCCCGTGTCCTCTGTCTCTATCTCTGTCTCTTTGTCTGTCACTGTCTCTTATCCATCTGTCTGTCTATCTATATGCACATACACATATTCCTTCAAACTATTCTAATACTGAGAAAGATCTCATGAGTTACAAATATGATCTTTCCATGTAGGAATATGAACAGTTCAACTTTACTAAGTCCCTTATGATTTCTCTTTACTGTATACCATTTCATGCTTCTTTTGATTCTTATATTTAAAAGTCAAGTTTTCTATTCTGTTCTTGTCTTTTCAACATGAGTTCTTGCAAGTCCTCTATTTCATTGAAGTTCCATTTTTTTCTCCTGAAGTATAATACTCAGTTTTGCTGGGTACGAGATTCTTGGTTTTAATCCTATCTCCTTTGACCTCTGGAATATCATATTCCAAGTCTTCCAGTCCTTTGGTGTAGAAGATGCTAAATCTTATGTTGTCCTGATTTTGTTTCCACAAAACTTGAATTGTTTCTTTCTGGTTACTTATCATATTTTCTCCTTGACCTTGCAACTCTGGAATTTGGCTACAATACTCCTAGGAATTTACTATCTGGGATTCTTTTCAGGAGGCAGTTGGTGAATTCTTCCCATTTCTATTCTACCCTCTGGTCCTAGATTATCAGGGCAATTTTCCTTTATAACTGCTTAAAGGATGATATCTAATCTCCTTTTAAGATCATGAATTTCAGGAAATAGTCATTTTTAAAAATTTATTTTAAATATATTTATTTAACTTTTTTACATTCATTTTCACAAAATTTTGGGTTCCAAATTTTCTCCCCATTTGTCCCCTCCCGTACCCCAATACACCGAGCATTCTAATTTCCCTTATCACCAATCTGCCCTGTCTTCTATCATCCCTCCCTTCCCTTGTCCCCATCTTCTCTTTTGTCCTGTAGGGCTAGACAAATTTCTATTCCCTATTAACCATTTCTTGTTTCCTAGTAGCAAGAATAATACTCGACAGTTGTTCCTAAAACTTTGAGTTCCTACTTATCCCCATCCCTCCCTCTCCACCCACTTTGGGAAGCAAGCAATTCAATATAAGCCATATCTGTGTAGTTTTGCAAATGACTTCCATAATATCGTGTTGTGTAAGATTGCTTATATTTCCCTCCATGCTATCCTGCCCCCCATTGCTTCCATTCTCTCTTTTGATCCTGTCCTTCCCCAAGAGGGTTGATTTCAAATTTCTCCCTCCTTCCACTGTTCTCCCTTCCATCATCTCCCCCCCCACGCCCTGCTTGTCCCCTTCTCTCCCAATTTCCTGTATTGTAAGAGAGGTTTTCATACCAAAATGAGTGTGTATTTTATTCTTCATTTAGTCAAATGTAATAAGAGTAAACTTCATGGTTTTCTCTCATGTCTCCTCTTTTTCTCTCCACTAAAAATTCTCCTGCCTGTCTCTTCTATTAGAGATAGTTTGCCCCATTCCATTTCTCCCTCTCTCTTCCCAATACATTTCTCTCTCAACACTTAACTTCATTTTTTAAAGATATGATCCCATCCTATTCAATTCACTCTGTGCTCTCTGTCTCTCTGACTTTCTCTCTCTCTCTCTCTCTCTCTCTCTCTCTCTCTTCCTTTCTCTCTCTGTGTGTGTATGTGTAATCCCACCAACGACCCAGATACTGAAAGGTTTCAAGAGTTACAAATATTGTCTTTCCATGTAGGAATGTAAACATTTCAACTTTAGTAAGTCCCTTATGACTTCTCTTTACTGTTTACCTTTCCATGCTTCTCTTCATTCTTGTGTTTGAATGTCAAATTTTTTTTTTCAGCTCTGGTCTTTTCATCAAGAATGTTTGAAAGTTCTCTATTTCATTGAAAGACCATTTTTTACCCTAAAGTATTATACTCAGTTTTGCTGGGTAGGTGATTCTTGGTTTTAGTACTAGTTCCTTTGACTTCTGGAAAATCTTCTTCCATGCCCTTCTATCCCTTAATATAGAAGCTGCTAGATCTTGTGTTATCCTGATTGTATTTCCACAATACTGGAATTATTTCTTTCTAGCTGCTTGCAATATTTTCTCCTTGACCTGGGAACCCTAGAATTTGGCCACAATGTTCCTAGGAGTATCTCTTTTTGGATTTCTTTCAGGAGGTGATTGGTGGATTATTTGAATTCTTATTTTGCTTTCTGGTTCTAGAATATCTCAGTAGTTTTCCTTGATAATTTCATAAAAGATGTTGTCTACGCTCTTTTCTTGATCATGGCTTTCAGGTAGTCCCATAATTTTTAAATTACCTCTCCTGGATCAATTTTCCAGATCAGTTGTTTTTCCAATGAGATATTTCACATTATGTTCCACTTTTTCATTCTTTTGGTTTTGTTTTGTGATTTCTTGGTTTCTCAGAAAGTCTTTAACTTCTATCTGTTCCATGCTAATTTTGAAAGAACTACTTTCTTCAGTGAGCTTTTGAACCTCCTTTTCCATTTGGCTAATTCTGCTTTTAAAAGCATTCTTCTCCTCATTGGCTTTTTGAACCTCTTTTGCCAATTGAGTTAGCCTAATTTTCAAGGTGTTATTTTCTTCAGCATGTTTCTGGGTCTCCTTTAGCAAGGCTTTGACCTGCCTTTCATGCTTTTCTTGCATCTCTCTCATTTCTCTTCCCAGTTTTTCCTCCACCTGTCTAACTTGATTTTCAAAATCCTTTTTGAGCTCTTCCATGACTTCAGCCAATTGAATATTTATTTTGGATGTTTGGGATACAGAAGCCTTGACTTCTATGTCTTTCCCTGATGCTAAGCATTGTTCTTCCTCATCTGAAAGGATGGGAGGAGATAACTGTTCACCAAGAAAGTAACCTTCTATGATCTTACTTTTTTTCCCCCTTTTCTGGGCATTTTCCCAGTCAGTTACTTGGCTTCTTAGATTCCTCTCCACATCCACCTCACCTCCAGATCTTCCCAGCTAGTCCTTGGGGTCTGACATTAAAATGCAGCTTCCCAGACTCATGGTTTTCACCGAGGGTAGGGCTGCTATTCAGTGTGACATTAAGTTTAGGTGCTCAGGTTTGGGAAGGACTGCCACACCCGTCTCAGTTCCTTCAGGGGTTTATGTGGAGACCTTCAACAATGGATCTGAGCTCCTGCCTGCTTTGGGAGCCCTTCTCCACTGTTGCCTCCAATGATGCCTCTGGAGGGGGCCTGAGTTATGGAGACACCCTGCTCCCCTCCTGGCAAACTGAAAAGGCCCTCTCACTGACCTTTGGCACCTGTGGGTTTAGGGACCTGTGCTACTACTGGATACACTGTCCCTGAAGTATGCTCTGATCTGGCCCCCATCATTGCCGTGTGGCCAAGGCAGGACTGGGCTCTGCTCTGGGTCAGGTGTACAACAGACGTTTGGTTTCGGTTTTTCAAGGCTCTCTGGAACAGAAATCTCTGCCACTTCATTGTTGTGTGGCGTCTGCTGCTCCAGAATTCATTGGGAGCTCCTCTTTATAGGTATTTTATGGGCTTTGGGTTAGGAGCTAACACATGTGTATCTTTCTACTCCACCATCTTGGCTCCTCTCCCAGAAAGTAGAGTCATTTTAAAATTCTCTCTTCTGGATCTATTTTCCAGATCAATGTTTTTCCTGTGAGATACTTCACATTGTCTTCTTTTTTAAACATTCTTTTGGTTTTGTTTTATAATTTCTTGATTTCTCATAAAGTCATTATCTTCCATTCACTCCATTCTAATTTTTAAGGAATTATTTTCTTCAGTGTACTTTTGTAATTCTTTTTTCTCGTTGGCCAGTTCTGCTTTTCAAGGAATCCTTCTCTTCATTGGCTTCTTGGACCTCTTTTGCAATTTGAATTAGTCTAATTTTAAAGTTGTTATTTTCTTCAGAATATTTTTTAGCCATCTCTTGACTCATTTTTCATTATTTTGTTGCATCACTCTTATTTCTTTCCTAATTTTTCATCCACTTCTCTTATTTGATTTTCAAAATCCTTTTTGAGCTCTTCCATGGCCTGAGACCAATTCATATTTTTCTTAGAGGCTTTGGATGCGGGAGCTTTGGCATTGTTGTCTTCTTGTGGTTGTATGTTTTGATCTTTCTCATCATCCTTGATGGAAGAGAATACAATGCAAAATCTTTAGTTTCTTTCTTTTTGCCCAGTTTGCTCCTTTTCCCAGGCAGTTATTTTGACTTTTGACCTCCTTGTTAAGTGGAGGACTCCAGAAGCAACTGATGCTCCATCAGTTGCTACAGGCTTGGGGCTGGAGCTGGAGCTAGGCTAAGGCCGGATCATGTTCCATTCTCAGACAGGAGAGTGGCCCTTCTGTAATCTAACTTCTTTAAAAATGTATCTGATATACCATTTGGTGTGTGTATGTTTAGTACTGATATTACTTCAGCGTTTATACTGGCTTTTGGCAAAATGTAGTTTCCTTCCATATCTCTTTTGATCAGTCATATTTTTGCTTTTCCTTTGTGATCATGATTACCTGCTTTTTTAAACTTCAAATGAAACATAATAGAAGCATAATAATTCAGCTTGTCTACGTGTTTCTCTGTGCTTCAAATGTATTTCCTATAAACCATATATTGCAGGATTTGTATTTTTAATCCATTCATCTATCCACTTCTCTTTTATGAATTAATTCATCCCAATCACATTTATAATTACATTAAATAACTGTGTATTTCCCTACACCCTTTTCCCTTCATATTTATCATTCTCCTTTTCTTTGCTTAACTTGTACCTCTTCAAAAGTATTTTAATTGTGATCACCATCTCCCTTAATCAATCCTCCCTTTTTATTATCTCTCCTCATTCCCATCCATTTTTTAACCTACATATAGGATAAGATAGATTTCTCTGTACAGTAAAGTGTACATCTTACTTTTTCTTTGAGCCAATTTTAATGAAAGTGAGGTTCAAGCATTGCCTGTCATGCCCCATGCTAATTTCCACTACAATAGCTCTTCTGTGCCTTATATATAATTTACCCCATTCTATCTTCCCCATCCTTCTTCACCAAAACTTCTTTTTCACTCCTTAATTTTTATATCATCTCATCATAATCAACTCACCCCTACATCCTCTGTCTATGTATATTCCCCTTTGTCATTGACCATAGGGTGATAAATTACTGAAGCATTATAAATATCATATTGCCCTGTAGTTATATAAACAGTTTAACTTTGTTGACTCTCTTGTGTTTTTTCTTTTTTGTTCCTCTTTACATTTGCATTTTTCCATTGAATTTTATATTTGAAGATCATTTTTTATTCAGTGCTGCTCTTTTAATTAATATTGCTTGAATGTACTCTATTTTAATAAATTTCTCTTTTTTATCATGAGGGATTATGTTCAGATTTGCTGGGGAATGATTCTTGCTTGTAATCCTATCTCCTTTGGCTTCTGGAATATCGTATTCCAAACCCTCTGGTTCTTTAATGTAGAAGCTGCTATATTCTGTGTAATCCTGTTTGTGGCTGCACGGCATTTGAATTATTTCTTTCTGGTTGCTGGGATTTCTGGAATTTGGCTATGATACTCTTGAGAGTTTTCATTTTTGGATTTCTTTCAGATGATTGTTAATGGATTCTTTCAAATTACTTTACTCTCTGGTTTTAGAACATCAATATTTCAGTTTATCTAGGAGAAGCCTGCACAAACTGCTGCCTGTAGGCCATTTGGAGCATACCAAAGGATTTGGAGTGGTCTCCAAAAATGCAGGGGAACCCACAAGTTGCACAGGCCTGATCTAGGATATAAGTTTTCCTTGATGATTTTTTTTTGAAATATGATGTTCAAAACATATGATCTTTTTTGTTTGATCACTATGAAAGTGTTCAGCCCATCTCTTTAGGATCATGTCCTTATCACTAAACAATGACTCTATTAGCACTAAGTAGTTGAGATACAGCGTATCTTTGTCTTTGGCCCATGAATAACCCTCAAAGCATCATAAAAGTACTTTGGATTGTTAACTGATTCAAGAATCCTCCATTTCTCTAACCTTCACTTGTACTTTACTTTTGATGGAATTAAGTGCCATCTAACTAAGAGATGAATGAACTACCCTGCTGGCAAATGCTGTGGAGTTCTCATTTTTCATTTAGCAGCTTCTAGATTTCCCCATCATTTTTGTTAAATCATTCTTAGTGTTTGCTAGCATTCTGACCCAGATGACCAAATACAGTTCTGTACACCAAATCTGTATTTAAGTAAACAGGAGACAGTGTTGGTGATGAGAAGGCCACAAGAAGCACAAAGCTTCAGTAATGACCACTGCTTTTTCCACTTCCATTCCTCCCAAGGATTCCCTATCATGTTTGGTATTCTGAGTCTACTCTAGCATTAAAGGTTCCCAGAATTATAAGTTTGTTCCCTTGGCACACTGATAAGGGTCTCCAGGTTTTCCTAAAGTTTTTCTTTGACCTCATCATGGTTCATCATGGAGGGAGCATAAGCACTGATGATGGTGGCATGGTATTTTCCTGTAAATTTCAGTTGCATTGTCATAAGTCTGTCATTGACTCCTTTCGATAGGCATATATAACCTTGGTTACTAGATTTGTTATGATTGTGAACCCTACATCAGTTTCATGGTATTCCCCTTTACTGTGGTCATTCAAGAAAAACAAACAAAGATGTGTATCCAGCTCTGACTTCAGTAAAGTGGACTTCATTTTACTGTTTCTTTCAGGGCTACTATTTGGATATGATACCTGCTGAGTTCTCTCACAAAAAGTGTTGTTTGCCTTTCAGGTCTACTGGATTTTGAGTTGTCTATAAGTGTGGGGTGGAATCATATTTACAGATATTTTGTACATATTTTTGTGTGTGTGTTGTGATGACTGGGTGGGATCTCCACCTGCCATGGTAATCAGACCATGTTTGGGTAGGCAGACAATTTTATGGGACCTATTCTAGTTACTTTCTCACACCAGAAAGTCAGCTATGGTATTCTTAAAAGGCTACTCAGACACCTAAGGGGCTACTGAATCCCACTGCTGCTTCCAGTGAGAAGATGATCCTGTTACCTGGGTTCCCAATGTATCTATAGTGCTACTTCCTCACTTGGCTGTCACCACAGGACTTTAAGATAGGTAAAAGTGGGAAATGGTATGGGGAATGTCTTTTGATTTGTATATAATCTAGATTCAAGGCAGAGTTGGGCAAAGTTTTTGGCCTTACTCCCTCTTCTAGAGTGATCACAGTCCATTGGCAGGACATAATTTAGAAGACTGGTGATGGCTCAAGATTCAGAGGATGACTTGGAGTCTTCAATTTCTAACCAAGCTTTAGGTGCTTTTCAGCACCTACTTCAGCTCTCTTCATGGTCATTGAAAGAAATTGTTCTCAGTCCCCCATTCTATCAGAGAAAGTCTTCACATGCTTGGTGCAGACAATCTCCCTCAACCCACCCATGGGTTTGATACCCCTCAGTTACCCTTAACCTGGTTTAGCCTGTCTGTCCAAATAGTTTAGCTGGGTGTGGTTGCTGCACATGCTACAGCTGCTTGGTGCCACAGGTGAGAGTTAGGTGGATCAGGTAGACACCAAAGATGGAAAGCAAAGCTGTAAAGGGGTAGGCAGGCCTCATACCAGAGGTACTAGTCTTCCCCAAACATACCCTATACCCCAAGAGCTAGAGAAATCTAGTAAATATGCCTCATGGGGATATCCAGTAAGATATTTTCCCATATCTTTAACAGAACTTATTTGGGGCTTTTTTAAAATGGGTTTTATGCCATTGTGATTCCATAAACCATAAAACCCAAATTTAAGGAAGTAAGATAAGAATTTCTAGGTGAAATATATTCCATGAAGGCAGGATGGTAAAAGGTGTTGATTTGTATTCATTTATTGATTTTTAAAGAACAGTCTTCTGTTACCTTAGGAAGTCATATTATTTCGAAACCAGTCAGTTCACTTTCAGAGAGTAGAGGTTTCATTCTGTTACAGTTCAGTATCACTAAACTAGGAAATGCAAATATTTGAAAGGTTCAGTCATTGCAACTACTTTCTTTTTAGCTTAAGCTGCCTCCATCCCTGTACATGTCTCAACTTGATAACCAATTCCAGTACTTTATTGGGGTTGGGGGGTGTTAGCTTCACTGTGGAAGAGAAACTGCATATATATTGAATCAGGTGTGTGTATCAAAGAGAAAATACATCAATCAATCAGTCAATCCATCATTCTTTAACATAAAAACAAACATCATTTTAAAGTGACTACAACATCCCAATCTTAGAAAAACCATGAAAATAAATCAGAATATTCTAATTTAGGGCTTGCCTAGATACCAGACTCAATATTTTTAACTATTCCTTGTATCTTTCCCTTTCATCTGGAAAAAAATGATTACTTTGAAATTTATTGCTTAAAAACACTTATGTTAAGTTTTCTTGCCTCATAGATATTGCTACTTTTAATTATTTGAAGAAATATGTTAAATTCAGCCTGAAAACAATGCATTTGGTAATGTATTAATTTTTTATCTACCAAATATAAAAATTAAACTTAAATTTTTTTTAAATTAAATGGCATGTGTTTATCTACAACCTTTTCTCCCATTTAATATGATTCTGAAGAAATCACTGCAAAGTCGTTTTTTTTTTATTGTCTGGAAGAACCCACTATAAGACCGAGAATCATTTTTAAAAGTCTATTTTGTGAGCTAGTGTCACCTAAGATACCACCAAGGTTAGGGTGAGTAGCCCTTTACTAATGCACCTCGTCATATTTAGTGAAACTGTTCCTAAGACAATAATTTATTATCAAGTCCATAATTAGTTTTCTTTTTTTAAGTGTAGTGTTAACTGATATTCCTTGCGTTTTGCTGATGCTCTCCTCAAGGTAACTTTTGTACCACAATGAGAGCTACCTTATTGTGCCCGTTCTGATCCGCATCAATGTTAAATGTCCCTCTAGCAAAGTGAGTCAATATTCTAGGAATGACTTACTGAATGATATAGAGAAGAGTGGTAGAGATTCAGACAGTGAAGATGGGTTAGGTTTTTCACCACTGGTGAGAGTCATCCCCTGAAGTAAATGGTACCTGTAAATACCATGAAGATAGAAGAATATATTATACATTTATTTCCCTTGATTGTTGTGGAAATAAAAAATAATAAATGTACTTTAAATGTTATCTAAATACTAAATCTTATTATCAGCCTTGTTATCCATATTATCAATACAGTACTTGTAAATAGTGTGGAAACATAGATATATAAAGAAAACTGGGGGTAATCTACAGAATACTTCCAAATCTTTGAAGTTACAATGAGAGGTAACTGCTATGACTTCCTTTCTATTTACTATTCCTGAGAGCTACATCCAGTGATAGACTGTTGAACTGTGAGGGCCTACATGCACTAAAATACTGAAATACTTATTTTTTTATAGTATTTTATTCTTTACCCCAATTGCCTATAAAGATAATTTTAACATTTCATTTTTTAATTTTCCCTCAATCCCTTCTCTTTCCCCTCCCAAAGATGTCAAGCAATTGGATATAGTTTACATAAGTGCATATATATTTCCACCTAAACAAAATGACAAGAGTGAAAATAATATGTTCAATGTGCATTCAGACTCCATCAATCCTTTCTCTGAATGCAGACAGCATTTTCATCATGAGTCATTTGAAATTGTCTTGAATCATCTTATCGTTGAGAAGAGTTAATTCATTTATAACTATAAGTGATCATATAATATAAATCATCATACGATATTGCTGTTACTGTGTCCAGTGTTCTCTTGGTTCTGCTTACTTCATTTTGCATCAGTTCCTGGCAATCTCTCCAGATTCTTTCTGAAATCAATCTGTTCATCTTTCTTATGACTTATGACTTATCATCCCATTACATTCATATGCCCCAACTTGTTCACCATTTCTCAATCGATGGACATACTTTCATTTCCCAAGTCTTTTGACACAACAAAAAGAGTTGCTACAAATATTTTCATACAAATATGTCCTCTTCCTTTTTTTAAAATGATCTCCTTGTGATGCATACTAGTGATGATACTGTGAGATCAAAACGTATGTACAGTTTTATTGCCCTTTGAGCATAGTTCAAATTCAATGGTTGGATCAGTCCACAATTCTATCAACAGTGCATGTGTTCCAATTTCCCCACATCTTCTCCAGCATTTATCATTTTCATTTTCTGTCCTGCTAGCCAATCTGATAGGTATGGAGTGGTACCGTGGAGATATTTTAATTTGTAATTCTCTAATCAATAGAGATTTAGAGCATTCTTCATATGACTATAGATGGCTTTGAATTCTTCATCTGAAAATTGTCCATATTCTTTGACCATTTATCAATTTGGGGAACCTCATGTACTCTCATATAACTTTGTCTCAGTTATCTAAATATTTTAGAAATGAGGCCCTTATCAAAGTTTTTTGCTATAATTCCCCCCCACCCCAGTTTTCTGCTTTTCTTCTAATCTTGATTGTATCGGATTTTGTTCATACAAAAAAAATTTCTAATTTAATATAATAACATTATTTATTTTACATCTTGTAATTCTCTCTGCTTCTTATTTGGTCATAAATGCTTCTTATTTTCATATTTCTAACAGGTAAATTATTACTTGCTCTCCTAATTTGCTTATGGTTTATCACACTTCATGACTAAATCATACATAATTTCTATATGTAATTTTGGGCATACTATTTTCCACTTTTTCTAGAAGTTTTTGTCAAATAGTGAATTTTGGTTTCAGAAACTTGGGTCTTTGAGTTTATCAAATATTAGATGACTATGGCTGTTTTCTCCTGTGTTTTGTGTACCTAATTTTCTCCTTCGATCTACCACTCTATTTGTTAATAAGCACCAGATAGTTTGGATGATGATCACTATATAATATAGTTTGAGATTGGGTATGACTAAAATAAATAAATAAATACATAAAATAAACTACCTGCCTTTGTATTTTTTCCCACTAATTCCTTAGATATTTTTTACCTATTCTTCTTCTAGGTGAATCCTATTTTTCTAGCTCTATAAAATATTTTTGGTAATTTTATCAGTATGACACTGAATAAGTAAATCAACTTAGGTAGAAATTTATTTTTCATTATATTAACTTACCCATGAACAATTGCTATCTTTCAGTTGTTTAGATTTGATTTTATTTTTGAGAAAAGTGTTTTGTTATTGTGTTCACTTCGTTCCTGGGTTTGTCTTGGCAAGTAGACTCCCAAGTATTTTATATTGTGTACAATTATTTTAAATGAAGTTTCTCTTTCTCTTGTTGTTGGATTTTGTTAGTAGTATATAGAAATTCTGGTGATTTTTGTGAGTTTATTTTATATCTTGCAACTTTGCTAAAGTTGTTAATTATTTCCAATAGTTTTTTTGTTGATTCTCTAGGATTCTCTAACTGTACCATCATATAATCTGCAAAGTGTGATAATTTTATTACTTACTTCAATTTATTTTTCTTATCTCATTTCTGTAGCTACCATGAAATACTTAACCTTGTTGTCTCTGTCTTCTTTTTCTGTTTCCCTCGCACTCCTTAAGACATGAGATGCCTTAATGTGAATTTGAATTAATATATGGTTTCTACAAAGGGTACTTACACGTTGTGCTTTATCACTATTTGTGGAATGCACAAGTGTCTCCCGTAGAAGAGAGCTAGTGTGGCACATATGACTTTGAATGAGAGCTGAGACTGAGATACTTTCCCAAAGACTTTAATTCCACTGTGATTGTCTCTGATGGCCCTAATGAACCAGATTGTGACCTAAAATGACAACCTTAGTGTTCTAATTGTGTTTTTAATACAGTAGGAAAATTTTTTTCCAACAAATATATCCCCTTAGCTAAATTTTCTAGGTGACTTAGTGAATATAGTCCTGGACTTGAAGTTAGGAAGACTTGATTACACCCTGTCTCCAGTTCTTACTAGCTGTGAGATTCTAGGCAATCCATTTAACCTCTCTCAACCTCAGTTTCCTCATCTGCAAAATAGGGTTAATAATAAAAATCACCTCATAAGGTTGCCGAGACAATAAAAAAATAACATTTTGCAAAGCCTTACAATGCTAAATAAATGTTAGCTATGTATAATTGTCTTTACAAAATACTTCTAGTTATCATATGAATTATAATTATTATATAAATCCATATATGTATATAAATTTTATGTGAAGTTTTAGTTTCTTTTAAACATGAGTTAGAGACATAATAATCCTTGTTATACTGAAAAAATAATTTAATAAACTCATCTATATTATCTTTTTTAAATATTTGAAATTTTTAATTTTAAAATTTTAAATATGTAAAAATTTGAAATTCTGCCTTATTTTGAAATTATTAAACCCTTTCTTTGGAAAAACTTTGTTCCTGAACAGGTTATCAATTTTTAATCACTTACTTTCCAGGAAAATAACACATATGTATATTTCCTCTGACATTTCTTCCCATCTTTGGTTCGTGACATTAACCTTGAAAATACACATTTTCTGCACTTTCCTTCCAGATAGAGAAAAATGAATCTACAGATTATTCTATGTAATTTAGCCCTTCTGAATTGCTATTACAAAAAGAGTTGTTGGCAGTATTTGTCCCCATTTATAGGGTCTTCACAATATTGCCCTGGCTATACAATGGATTTTATTGACTTTTGTTATTTGCTTTTAGTACTTGTTAGTTCTAAGGCTTTATCATTGATCTGATAAGGTCAGTACAAATTTAAGAATTTCTGTGCTAAAAATAAGAAGTAAGTAAAGAGGAATTCCACAATGACTGATTGCCATCATGTCATGCCAAAAGTCTGATCCAAAGACTCATTGCACTAAACAGATATACTCAAGAGGCTCCCAATCCCAGCTGGCATACTTTTTCTCCACTGAAAATTGTGAAGAACAGAGCTAGAAAGGATTGAAGGACAGAAAACCAAAATGAAGGAAGAAAATGGAAAAGGGCTTTATGTACATCATAACTGATGAAATGTGGAAGATGTAACCTGACCTTTTCACAGGGAGCCAGAACCTGGATTCTGTCTGGATTCAGAGAAGTAAATATCAAAAGTTGCAGCCAGTTTTGGCATAATAGACCTAAAACCACCTAACCTGAATTGATGACAACAGAGTGACACAAAGCTCCCAAGGGTTGCAATTTGATGTTTTATAATGCTATAGATTTTTGCTTTAAGTTCATAAAATGAATTTTGAGAAATATGGAAAATTATCAATATTTATTCAAGGGGTCAATGACAGAGCCTTATGTTGTAGGAAATGCAATTAATGTATTCAATATGTCTTAATTTATCAATTCTGTGAATGGAATTTGACATAATTCCTTCATTTTTCTTTTGTCTCCTCCCCTCTTGTGACTATTAAGATTATTCAGGATCAATAATGAAGCTTCAGAAATAGTTGATCATCTACAAGCCAGGAAGAGTAAGGTTTTGCGGCAATGGAGTAGAAGAAAATGATAATTGCATTCATCTTACTAATAGCATAACCTTGTTGTGGGAGGACAGCTTGGGGAAAAAGCATGCTGTGTAGACTGTAAAATTGTTGTTTTTATTAAAAGACACTGTGACAAATTATGGGGTGAGTTATGATGTCTTCTGATGCCTTCTTTCATTCCTTACCTCCAATTCACGTCCTCCTATTTTGTCCTATGTAACCCCATTTGGATTTGTCCCAACTTTTATATCCTCATCCAAAAGAGCCTTCTCTAGGTCCCGGCTAATTCATTTTTATATTATGAATATGTTCTCCTTTGGCAGGGAGGTCTTAATTTCTAAGCTTCTGGTTTGTAGCATTTCTGACTTTTAGTTTGGTCTTACATGCTGTAGTGAGAAAGTTATTCTAAACAGTGGAATTCAACTCTTTCACACTTTTCTCATATTTTATGAGCAATCTATCCACTAAAATGAATGCTATTTTTCATGATCTTTTATACCTCATCACTTAACATTACTTGACCTTAAGCAGTATGTTTCTTTTCTCTTTAGACAGACATTTCAAACAATTGTTTTCTTGTATGTGTCATTACTAAGAGTATCACAAAATCCCTCACAATCACACTGATCACATTAAACTAAGAGTCAAAATTATTTTCCATTCTTCCCCCACTTTTTCCATCTCTCCCCCTGGTGTAAGAGCAGACTTATAAATACAAGAGCATAGGATCAAAAAATCTTTAATGGTAAAGAGATTCTTTAAAATGATCTAATTCAAGGTTTTTTTTCAACAGATGAGAAAATAGATTTCATGTCCCTTTCTGGAAGCTGTACAAGTTAGTGGGAGAGCTTTGCCAGTTAGAATCTAAATTTCCTGACGAGTCAGTCTATTGCCCTTTCATTATATAGTTTGCCTCTATGGTGGTCAACTGTATGGTATGACTTGAAGGCTGTGGAAAAAAATCTTCATAACAGAAAAATAAGCCATCTTCTATGACTTGACACATTAGAGAGACATTCACAGAATCATATACTCTCAAATTTGAAAGTAGCTTCAGATTATAACTCACATCTATACAGGTATGCTCTCTACAACATCCCACACCTAACCTCTGCTTGAAGTAGCAACCCACACCTGCTTGAAGACCATCTGAGAAAGAATGCACTTCCATTTGAAGCAGCTTTTTCTATATCTAGAGACAGCTCTAATTGGTAAGAAATTCTCTTCCCTGACCTAACCTTAAATGTACCCCTCTGAATTTTCCACTCATTAGTCTTAATTCATTTGCTTAGGATTTGTTTCTCTTATTCTGAGCCTCCCTCAGAAAGGGGGGGATGAAATAAAAACCTGGTAAAGATACTACATTAAGTCACTAAAACTTAGTGTGGTATGATGAGGAAACAAAACAAAATCACCACAATGAAATTGAATTTTTAGTTTAAAAAATGACCTTAGTGTGAATTCTACTTCTGTTGCTTTTTAGCTCTATGAATTTGGTCCAGTCCCATCTGTTTCCTTAGCTGTAAAATAAAGGGGTAAGATGATCTCAAAGACCCCTTTGCCAGTCTAGACCTTAAATGTAAGGGTCATTTGATTTATTCCTTGTGATTTGAAGAGATTAGGAGACCACGGGATCTCTGAATTCATGAGAGAATGAAGTAACAATGAAATTAAGGGGAAAATCATAGAATAAGTATTGGAGAAGAGCTCAAGACAAACTTTGCTTATTTCAAAAGTTTATTAGGCAAAACTGTGGATTTATTATATTCCTGAAACATGCCCAGTTTGTGAAGGAAACACTTTCAACAAATGTAGCTGGTATTTTGTGCATGACTGCAGCATACCTGAACCCCTGTTACCACTCTTAATGGATGACCATCCATTCTAGCATCTTCACAAAATTCTAGAAGACAGAATATGTCTTGAAATTGACATCCATCATTTGAAAAAAAGAAACAGATCTGTGAAGTGTTTATAGGGAGGATTTTTAAAAAAACATAGAATGATTATACAAATGACTTTACATAGCTAATGGTTCAGTTTCAGATCATAAATTAATTTCTAATGAAGAGAAACATCATTATAAGATTGGTGTAATAAGTGTAATAAGTGGTAATAAGTGTAATAAATGGTATAAATAATGGCATCACCAAGAGAAAAAAGGTGCAGTTTCTATTTTACACTCCCTCAGCGCAACATAGATAGCAAAGCAACCAAAGAAATGTAAAGAATGAAACTGTGTTTTAGTGGAGAAATTTGTCTTTTAGTGGAGAAAAACACACACACACATGCACAAATATATGTATGTATATGTGCATGTATGTGTGCATAAGTAAGGAAATTTGGTTAAGTTTGCATATGTTATTCCAGCTTTTGAGCTTCTTTCTCAGAGGACTAGTTACACGTAAAGTTTTATTTGTAAAATGCCTGCTCGTATGGGTTATGTTTTGGTAATAATTCTTGTGGGGCATATGGAAAAATTATTTTTGAGCCATTAAAGTCAGTATCAGTTGAAATGGATTTAGCAGAAACTTTCCAAATATTCACCTTTGGTCTATGACCAAGCCAAGAGTTTGAGTCCAAAAAGGAGAATTTTTGAGAAAGTTATGAATGAACGGATACAGGTTTACTGTGGAAATGCAATTGTAACCAAGCACCATAATGTGTCTAGACATGAAGTGTTAGTTTGCCAAAAACACTGTACTCACGCTTTAAAGGAAAAACCTATCTAGTGACTACAAAAGATCCTATAGTTTGCAAATTCTATAGAACTCCCCATTTACACTTCCTACCACCATGTGAAAAAACTCTCCCTTTTATGAAGAAAGATTGATGGATAGAGATTTAAATCTGGTGGAGCAGCCATAGCTTTACCTCAGCATTTCAAAAACTTGAGGGAATATTTTCTACCTACAATCATCCAGCTCAGAGACTCTGTACCTAAAAGTTTTCTGTTGGTCTCACACCGGGCAGTACTACATCTGGGCAACATGAGTCCCTACTGAGACTTTGATTCCTCATGTCTCCTTGCTGGCCCCTTCTCCTCTTCTCTTTCTAGGATTTGAGTAGTCTGGGGTCAGGAGACATCATTCATCCTTTGGGTACTCGGCCCCTTTCTAGGTAGAAGGCTACTACTTTTACAAAAGTGATTGCACCTAAGAAAAAAAAGACAGACTGGTTTCTACAATTTCCTTCCCCAATATTAATTTGATCTAGGCATAGAAATTCCTAGTTCTATCTCTGTTTATGGAAACAGTGAAAACTATGGGAACATTTCCTTTAAGTATAAGCATTCATTTGATATAAACACCAATGCAATAGAAAACAGTTGCCATCTTTAAAAATGGTTCATTAGATTTCTTTTTTTCCCTCAGAAAGAAGATGAAATAGATGTTGCAACCTGGCAAATTCTAAGAAACCAGTCAAAGAAAAACCAGGAAGCTCATCCTATGAATTTGACACATTTTTTTCAAATGATTATATTGCATTTAGTAGATCCTTACCAGCTCTAGAATGAAAAGTTTAATTTCGCTCAAAGACCAAAAGCAAGAAAAAAATGTGTTAAGTATGCTATTATTGACAAGTCTAATAAGGAATATCCCTTCCAAGTTGGTAAGCATTTAGGAATGTAAGGGAATGTAGGAAATACTACTTTCTAAAGTTTTCGAAACGCTCTTCCAATCTTGATTATTTTCAAGGACACTTACAAGAGTTTATTTGTGAGGGGCTGATCCTCTGGATGTCAGCTCTCTGCAGCTCTAATTATTAATAATCTCAGTTTGTAAGATATCTGACAATCTAATTCACTTCCAAGCACTTATTTTTACAAATGACTTTATATGGCCTGAAAGAAGAATTATTCTCTAACGTTTTAGAACCACTTCCAGCCGTGTGTCTCTGGAGTCAAATAGAGCTGTCTTCATCATTCTTACATATAGACTTCCTCAAACGCTAAAACGAATGATAGTCGTCTAATTATAAATTCACTGTTAATATAGCCTTAGAGCTGAGAACATTTCACTCCAGTAGTTAATTTAGTCTGTGGTAAATTCTCACTGTTATTTAATGTCATTTATCACCTGCTGTTTTGTCTTACTGTGAACATCCTGCCTGCCCTGTACTGTCTACAGTACATGGACCTTCTGTGACTTTAATGTACTCAGAACAAAGGCTCCAAAGTGCTTCTATCGGGAGGATTTTGGCAACTTGCCTTAGATATATTCAAGCCATTTTGCTGCCTGTCACTCAGTGCTTTACAAATTGAACTCAGAGGAGAGGTAAAAAGGGTCTATGAGGCATTTTTTTCTGGGAAGAATATGCTAATAAAGCGCCATCAGCAGGAAGCAGGTTGTGTCTGAAAGAGTTTTGTCAACTCTGAATTAATTTTGTGTGTTAAGAAACACGGGGGTGCTTCTAGAGCCAGTCTGTGGTAATTAATCCTTCCTGTTTCTGGAGGAACAGAACTGTAATAAATGCAGCCCAGATTTAACAGATGTGTGCACACAATGTCTGCTTTATGAGGAGTAAAACAAAATGATGGGTACAGAACAAAAAAATGTTGATTTTAAAAATTAAAACAGTATGGAAAGCACTAAGCCTGGAATTCCCAGTGTTTATGCAAATACTGTATTCCTTTAAATGTTCACAGACAACGTGGTTTGGGAAACATCTGTCCATGTGGTTGGATGCTGTGAAGAGACTGAAAAAGACAGATGTTTCTTGTTCCTTAGAAAATTGAGTAAAAAAAAAATGAGTATAGGCATAATATAGGGGACACAGCTTGATGAATCGGGGTGTGGTAAGAATGGTACCCAAGGAATCAGATTGGGACCTCATCAATGATAAAGCTGTCATTTCTCCCTCTCTCTCTCTCTCTCTCTCTCTCTCTCTCTCTCTCTCTCTCTCTCTCTCTCTCTCTTTCTCTCTGTATGTATCTGTCTGTCTCTGTCTCTCTTTACTGAGGGGATTGGGGTTGGAGTTTTAATCTTTAGGAGAAAGATATAAAAGCAATGTTTCCACGGTGATTTGATTATCCTCTCTAAGACAGAGACAGAGAGTGAGAGAGAGAGAGAGAGAGAGAGAGAGAGAGAGAGGGAGGAAGAGAGGGGGAGAGAGAGAGGGAGAGAGGGAGGGAGGGAGGGAGAGAGGGGGAGAGAGCACTCTGTCGTCAAGATTGCGCATGTACATTACACAATTATAACTACAATTTGATATGTGCAGGTACCGCTTTCCCGCGAAGGTGAGTAAGGGCAGGTTGACATGGTCCTCGTTAAAATAAATTCATGTTGAAAACTAAATTTCAAGCAAGAGCTACCAAAGCTAGGTCTGGCCCATTAGACTATTTTCCTTGTTAAACTGCCCCTGTTATCATGGAAAGGGGCAAATTCTGACATGAGTAAGTGAAAATGAAGTGAGAAAAATACTCTAGTATACGTTTTTATCAGGCAAGTTGCTTTTTAACATTTTTAAAAAATTTAACACAATTAGAGATAGATTAATAGATGGATAGCTAGCCAGATAAATATACTAACCTATCTAAGTGCAGAGAACAGATTTTAGAATTCTGGGTTTTTTTATACATTTCTAATAGTTTGTCTTCTGGAGAAATGATAGCAGAAAACTGAACTCTGCACTGGAATGAAAAGTTTATTTTTTTATATTTAGACATGGCTGGAAAAGATAAAAAAGTGCAAGTTATCATTGATTAACCTTTAGAATTTCCTATCCATTTTATTTAAAATAATATCCTCTAAGATTTGTTTTACTTTTAGTAACATTTTCCTGGGATAATTTTCAGAACAATGTGTGAGAGCTCTTAGATTAAATAAATGCTTCAGTAACTCTCAGCCCATTCACCTGAGTCAATAAATTAAATATTGAGTAATGTTACCATGCTTAGTTGTGTAAAGATTCAGAAACAACTTGTGTTTCTCTTGAGAAATCCATTGAAAAATCAAAACATGAATGAAACTGCTTTCTTTTAAAGCTTCTGTTAATCAAAGCATTATTAAACCATATTCTACTTCTCCATGTTTCTGCAATCACTACATATACATACATATATATTGTGTGTATATATATATATATACACACAATATATATGTATATATAGTGAACATTTAAAGAGTTTAATTTTAATTCAATTTCATTGGTGCCATGTGGCACCCAGAATTAGTGGCAGTGGGAGATTTCCTCATCAGTAAGTTTCTATGTCATGTCCTGTGTAGGGTAAGAAGAGACAGGAATAAAAGAAAATTATGTATGAAACAAAACAAAAATGTATATGTATGTATGCACAATATACATACACATATCTTTGTATGTATCTAGATTTCAAACATTTTTGTCTTGTTAATTTGTTTCATACATTTTTATTGTTTGCTTTCTAGACTAGAAGTATGATTTTATTGATATGTATGGGGAAGCCCTGGTAAAGGATTTCACTCCTCCTCTAAATCCCATGATGTAGGTTTGAACCATGGAGGGTGAATTGAAATCTAGCACCAAAAAACTTCAATTAAGATTATGAACAGGTAGATAACACATATACAAATTCCCTTGATATCACTGATGAGGGACCCCTACTGCTACACTCTGACTCATGGGAAAATCTTTCTACAAGTACAGAACAGCAATAGTATTGCTATAACAATCTTAAATAGTTGCCTGCGGAATTGAGATGTTAGGACTTTCCCGGAGTTACTTGGATAAGTTATCAGAAATTGTATTTGAAGGGTTTGTGGGGGTATTACAATGGTCATTGACAGTATGAAATGCTGAAAGAACCTCTGGAATAGACCCTGAGTTGGCCCCTAATGAAAGGCATTTTGTTTCCTGTCCTTGACATTCTTCATAATTATGACTTTCATGAGACTTTGAAGAGGAAAAACTCATATTACTCTTAATAGAAGAGATATTTGCTTTCCAAGATGTCCTCATCCTTTGGAAATATATTAACTACACTTCTAAAATATTTATTGTAATATTACTATTAACATGTACCATTACATCATATTATATACTCTTCTTTTATTTGTTCCTCAAGTTATTCCATTCCCAAAATTCTGAATAAAAGAAGGGTACATATTACTGTTTAGAATTCATTGACTTTTATCATGTAGATAGTTAATAGTAATTTGTAATATGCATAGAACAAGAGAATATATAAAATACATCTTAATTCTAATTTCATTCATCACAAAATCAATCTCTTCATTTTATTTACTAAAGAATAAGCATTTATTTAAATCCTAGTAGAAGATAAGTTCCTTTAGGGGAGAGATTGCTTACTTCTATCCTCCTTTCCTTCCTTCTTTCTCCCTTTTTTCCTTCCCTCCTTCTTTCCTTTTTTCTTTCCTTCCTTCTTTCCCTGTTCCTCCTTACCTTCCTTCCCTTCTTCCCTCCTTCCTGGCTTCACTCCTTTCTTTCTTCCTTCCTTCTTTCCTTCCTTCCTTCTTTCTTTTCCTTCTCCTTCCTTTTTTTTCTTCTTTCTTTCTCTTTATCTTCAGTGTCTTACAAAGTACCTGGCATATGAGCATGCTCTTAATGATTAGTGAATGCATGCATAAATTAACGAATCCATTTCAATTTAATGTTGACTTACACAGCTTCAGGAAGTCTCTTCTCAGCTACAGCTAGAATTAGAGCATCTCTCTATTTTTCACTTTATTCTGTTGTAAAGCCTAATATTTTCTTTTGACGCATAATCAGATATTACCCAGTATATGAAATAAGAATTAGAATTCATTCAGAACTGTTTGCAACAGGCAATCTCAGAAGCGCTGGTAACTTTCTCATTCTTCAGCTAATGATAATAAACCAAGTCACATCAGTTACCCCTAAATGTTTAAAGTAGCAGACAGAAGGTGGCCACTTCAAGTTGCTATCAAACAAAGCAATAGCAATATTGTTATAAAGCACACAGTGCATCAGATAATAAATCTAAAGATTTAGTAAAGCTGTCAAACATTCATTATTCTGGACTCCTGCTTAGGAATATTCTCAGATCCCAACCTGACACTGCTGTGGGTAACACCCCAGGGCAATGTCGTCCAACAGGAGTGGAATGAAGTGTGAAGTGTGCTTATCTCAAGGCACTGATCAGAGTGTAGCTGAGATGACATTTATTAAATGCAAAAGAAATCTTCAGCAGGAAAAAAGAGTCGTAACAACTCCAGCTATCCAATAGTGTGCTGTCTAATGAGGAATCATTCCAAGTCTGAGACTATGCAAAAATGTGGTAGAATGTTGGATTTTATGCCCTTCTCTATCCTGTCTCGGTACCAGCTTCCAGCCCTCCCCCCCAAAAAATTCAGCCCCCAAGTAAACTTCAGCATAAAGCAATTTGTTAGGGCAATGGAGCACCTATGAGGTGGGATATTCCTAGTAATTAAGGTTTATAACTGCAGCTGGTTTTTTCATTTTTTTTTAAATTCTGGCTTTTAACCTTACGTTAGTAGGGGAAGCCATCCTTAAAACATCTGGGCGCCTTACTGGAACAATAGCAGTTTTCTGCAGTAATCTTGTCTAATTTCTGGTGAATAGTAGGGTACATTTAAGCAGTTCTAATGGAGTGAACAATACTATTTTAAAGGGCTTTGATGATTACTTATCTTTCAGCTGATTATAGGAATCTTGTTGGAAGTTTTCAAAGGATTTTTAATTTTGAATCTCTTTATGTCTTCAACCTAGTGATGACATTAATTTCCCCTATTGCCTGTGAAAGGAAGCACAGTTTTGTCCTCAGACGTTTTTTGTTCCTTGTGTCATGTCTTTTGTGCATGCAGATGGGACTGATTAATTCCAAGGCCTTTGCCACATTAAAAAATAATTTAAATAACCAACGATGGGCGAAGACAGCTAAAGTGTTTCTGTTTAAGGGTAAAACTGCCGACAATACATAAATAATTTTTTTTTCTTCTAAACAACAACAATTCTCAACTGCTGCCCACTTAAACAAGTTGACTTCCTATCACAAGCAACATAGTTTTTGAATTAACAAGACAGTTCTTCTGTGCCTCTTTTGCTCTGAGTATCACTATGAAGAGAGGAGATATTTACCCAGACAGACCACATTTGAGCAGAAAAGGGAAAGAAGGAGGAGAAAGAGAGCAAGCACACAGTCCACTGTCCACCTCCTGGGCAGTACTTTTGACATAAAACACTTTGTGGTGGAGGAGATTTCAAAGGGGGAATTTAACTCTGGTTTCTGTTCTCCATTATTTGTTACATGTTAAATGTGAATTTAATGAAATAAAAATCTTACAGTTATTATCTCCCAGCAAAAGTGAAAATTTTGTCTCTGTAATAAATCAGAAATTCTGTATGATTTGGGTTTTCTTTCAGATTTTTAAAATGTCTTGTTTTGCATTTTCTTAGATTTTTACATAATACATACACAAGAATTAATACAAACACAGACAAGTTAGCAAAGTTGCTGGTTGGTTCTGGTTCAAGAACATTTGTTTTTGAAACCTACCTCTGCTGCATGCTGGCTTTGTAACCCTGGAAGAGTGATTTAATCTCTCAAATGCTCAGGACAACAACTAGTCAGTCGCTTGCAGAAGTGATGCAAATCAGTTTTATGAGGAAGGAGTTTCTTCAATGGGAGCTTACCATGCTTATGTGTTCACAGGTCCAGGCTTCCTCATCCAATTCCCTCATCCCCAAGCAATAATAATATCAAAAACAACAACTAAACTACTAATATGATTCACTAGTATTTTATTTTTAATGACATACAGTAACACTAAAATAAACATATTTTGACTTCTTTGTCACTTATCACTTGAATGAGATTTAACAAGTTGCATTCCCTAAGAAATGAAGCTCAGTAAGGTTAGGACTTCCAGAGAACACAGTAACAAAATTAAATTTGGGAAGCATATGAAGAATCACAATTGTTCATCTCAGTAGGGACAGAAGAGTATTCATAGGTTCCCAATTGTTTTACAGAACAGAGTAGAGAATAGGTTGCTGAATCAAAAAATAACTAGCAAGCTTCGTAGGTTACTGAATATGGGTCTAGCAAACAGCTGTGGCTTACAGGTGGTCTAACGGTCTAGAGTTTTTGATAGTCTTTCAGAACATCACTTAGAATAATGTCACAAAGGAAGCAAATAATCCATACTCAAGTTGAAACTAACATAGAGTTATACTGAAGGCTGTAGCTGGAAGGAGAGGAGATAGGCCTTATTAGTTATTGTCCTTCATGCTTAAAGAGAAGCAAAGTGATGTCACTATGTTGGGGCCAAGGTATGGTGTGTCTGACTGTGGATGATCAGACCAATATGAGTTTGAAAGGCTGTACTGAAAGTCAGACACAAACAATTCACATAAACATGAGGACTGGGGATATCTCTAAATTTGTCTTTCTCATGGTTCTTTTGAGCTACTGAATTCTGGCTTGTTCATAGAACACAGCTCCTTCTTTGATGTAGACATGCCATGCTGGGCAGACCTGAGCCAGTTTCTCCCATGCCTCACAATTAATTTGAAGTTCTTCAGAGAATTCTAGAGAATGTCTTTGCATTGTTTCTTCCAAATTCCATATAAATGGTGCCTTGTGTGAGTTCTCCATAAAACAGCACAGGTTTCGTAGACAGTGCAGTATGTACAATGGCTCTGTAGATTTTCAGTTTAATAGACAGCCTAATAGTTTTTCTTTTCTACACTTTCCTTCAGAGCCTCCAAGACATTGAGCTAACTGGCAATGCATTCATCAACTTCATCTTCTATATGGATCTTCCTGGAAAGTATATTGCCAAGAAAAGTGAACTTATCCATAGTGTTCAAAATTTCTCTATTTGGTGTAACTGATGGTTCCACATATAAATAGTATGGTGCTGGTGGAAAGCCTGTTTCCTTAGTGTTAACTGTCAGGTCAAAATGAGTAGAGGTGACATACAATTGATCCATACTCTGTTGCATCTTAGCTTCAGAGGCTTCATTGAATGCACAGTCATCTGTGAACAAAAAATCATGCACCAATTCTCCTTCCAATCTAGTCTTGACTAGTAGCTTTTTTCCAGTTAAAAATTTGTTTACAGTGTGGTAGCTGACCTTCATGTTGTTTTTTCCTGATGGAAGACATCTGAAACAATCACTGAAAACATCATGTTAGAAAACATAGGAGCAGGTGCATAGCTCTACTTCATTCCATGGGTGACTGGGAAAGCATGAAAGTATTTTCAATTATCCCAAATGTATGCAAGCATGTCATCACAGAACTGATATATAGTATTGATTAACTTCCATGGACATCCATAAGACTTTCTATAGTAACTGACAGCGTCCAAAACCTTAGTTAGATTGAGGAACATTGTATATAGACTTCTGTTCCACTCTTGGCATTTCTTCTGGAGTTCCTTGAACTTTTTTGGAACCACAGTAGCTCTCAGGCGGAAAGCCATCTTCCAAATGAGAATTCTCAAAGAATCTTGCCAGCAAGGACGAAGAGAAAGACCCTTCTGTGATTGTGACATGACAGCCTCTTTCCCTTTCCTTTATAAATTTCTGCAGTGGAGGCATCCTTGAACTCCTGGGAGAGATCTTCTTCCTAAATAATCCACAAGATTTCAGTCAGCTTTTGCATGAACAGTGGAACCTCTACCCTGTAAATTCTCCTGGCTTACTTCCTAAATAACTCATGTAAGTGTCTAACCAAAGAATAAATAATTTTCTTGGTCAACATGTTTTAAAGAGACTTCTTGACCAAATTCTATATCATCTATTTGTTTAGTTTACATTCCTGAGTTTGATACAACCCAGACATTATGACAGGAAAAAGACATTAGTTAGACTTTTCCAATTTTATTTGATTTAGTATTTTTCATTACATAAAAAGACTGATAGAATCTGATGAATATAATTAGATGAAAATATTCAACACTGTGTGCTCATCCTTCACTGCCGAAGAAGACCATGCCATCAGAGAAATCATGACGTGACTTGCATTTGACTTTGTTTTGAGTGAAGGAGGGCTGTGCAGGTCACCAGCTTCACTTCTCCTCCAGAGTCATCTGAATTCAGTGACCAGATATTAGCTTTACTAGATAGAAGTGTTTTTAAAAGGAACATGAAGGGACATACCCATCAATTAAGGAAGATGGGAAAACTTAGGATATATGAATATGATATAATATGGAAATAGGAGATAAAGAAATAAGAAACAAAGAAAGCTTCAGAGATACCAAGCATGATTTAGATGAATTGATGAAGAGCAACGTGAACAGAACTTGGAAAAACTATGCAATTAAAAAACAGAAACAACAACTATGTAATTAAAAAACAACTCTGAAGGACTTGAGAACTGTAATTATATGCAATGGCTAGCTATGATGGCAGAGGACCAATGATGAAATGTGCTATTCATCTTTTTGAATAAGAATAATGCACTCAAAAAAGGGTAAAAGATGAACTTTCAGTCATAGCAATATAGAAATCTGTTTTGTTTAATTTTCCTAGAGAGGTTTTTTTCTTCCCCTTGTAGAAGAGGGACAGTGGGGGGAGGGGAGCTAGGAGTAGGTTAGTCAAGTTTTTTTTTTTTAAAGAAAAAGAAGAAAATAAAGAACTGTTTTGATTTTAATTTAGAGATGAAAAGGTCAAAAAGAATCATAGACAAACAGGATAGCATTGAAACTTAACATGTAGAATTTATTACATATTTTAAAAGAATATCAAGGCATACATAATACTTAGAGTTTAATTATAATTCTCTGTATTTGACTATACATATGGGAATTCTCTTTTAACTTGGTGTTTGTCAAGTTTGGAATAAAAATAAAAGAAACTACAGGTATTTTTTTGGCAGATCCTGAGGCCAGATGTCCAAGGGCTAGGAATGACCACAGGAAATAAGATGGTATATATGTTTATATTTTGAAGTAGGCCAAAAAGGAGTCTTTAAATCCTCCCCACTCCCTGAAAGCATACTCCCTGTTGTCTGAAGGCCATATGGTCTTCCTCATTGTGATCCAATACAGTCCAAAACATGATGAATGGAAGCGTTTTAAAAAAATTCTAAAATATATGTTGCATGAAATATGCTAGTTCAACTCAAATTCTATAATAATTGATTATTTCTAATGCTTGAAGAATATAAATATATGTATATGAGAATATATTTATATACATATGCTATGTTTAATATATACAGAAAATATATTTCTTATGTGTGCAAACAAAGATACCAAAGAGAGTTTCCCTATTCCAATGCGAATCAGGCCAAATTTTGTACCTTATAAGCTTAGAGAGTCAACTGGGGGTGTTTAAATGTTGACTAATTTGCCCAGGGTAAAACAATGAAAATAATTTCAATATTTCGAATATTTGTCATCTATTGTGTTCAGTGCTTTACAGATATTATCACATTTAATTCTCATAAGAACTGTGTGATATAGGAGCTACATTATCCCCACATTACTGCTGCAAAAGTGAGGTCAATGGAGCTTAAGGCACTCTCCTAGTATAGCATAGTTAGGATCTGAAACTTGATTTGAATGCTGACCTCCTTGGTTTCAGGCTATGTGTTCCATCCTCTCTGTTATGTAGCTGCCTCTGTGTTGATAGAAATATCTTTCTAACTATGTAGTTAGTTTTCTATTCATTATATGACAGTACCTCAAATGAAAGCTACATTCAAAGAGGGGAATTCATATTTGTCCAATCTAAAGACATGAAAATACTAAAACAAAACGAAATGAATGCATAGAAGGATATTGATTCCTCACAATTTCCAAAACTATTTTTGTTTGTTTGCTTTCAAAATTACATCTTTTTCTCAGAACATTGTGAAGTAAAATAATTAAAACTTACTCAGAAGAATGTTTACATTTTACATGACGTATAGTTTATAAAAAGGAAACCAGTTTGAGTTAAGTCTCCATATACTGATCGGCAACCACAGGGCAAAGTAGGAAGCCCAAGAGATTTATAATAATATGAGCAGTGTTTTAAATCTTGATCCTCAGTCTATCTTCTTATATAACTTTTTTGCAAGTTATATGTAACTTTTTTGCAAATTATATAACCTTTCTGAGTTCAAGTTTTCACATCTGAAAAATGATGTGCTTGGACTCTATACTTTTTGCCTCTGAACACTTTGATCAAAGTTCAAACTTTACTTCAATAATTAATTTTGGCAAAGAAATGCAAATATTTATATTTCATGATTTTCCTGTGTTCCCAACTGAAAATAAGATGGACAAAAGTTTGGGGTTTTTAACCTACATTCATATGGCCACAAATATTTAAGTAAAATACGATTTAGCTTTTGGTTATCAAAAGCTCAATATAATGACAAGTACTTTTTTCTTCTCAATGCATTTCCTAGAGGAAAGATGGAAAAAGGCAATGGTTCCATCAGCATGAGTGATGTGCTAATGTTTAAATGTTTCCAAAAAACTGAGTAATTGCTTTAAACCAAAAGTTCTGTGGTGAATATAATTTAATGCAATTTGAGGTTAAGGGGGAGATACCCAGAGATCAACTAGTAGCAAAGAATTATATACAACATCTAGACACATGGAAATCTATCAAGTTTTTAATGATACCCCATAACCACTTACTGATTTATTTTGTTTTTACCTTTCTTAGTATTTCTCACATTGACCATTGTATACATATGGATCCGTCAGTCAGGAAACTAATTAGATTTCCATCTTCTTGTAACACCTCTCTTTCAACTAAGTCTTGATATGAAAGAAATCACTCGTTTCTATTTTGATAGGAGCACCACTTGCTCATGCTCAACAAATATGCAAGTCTCTCTGTAGCCATAAAATATCAATTTATTTCTTGTAAACACATAAATAAATAAACAAATAAATAAATGATAAATATATACAAATATGCATATTTGTATATATGCATATATATAATATACATATATTTGTATACATATATATGTGTGTATGTGTGTATAAGTAATTCCTTTACTGCCTGTAGTCCCAACTACTTTTTTATATAGCCTCCTTAACTATCAGAAACAATATAATTTTGTTTTCTGATGCCTTTGTGTTTCACAAGTTTTCTAAGTACAACTCAGTTGTGCTTAGACAAACACACACCATGAACAGGCTCCTAACTGGCTTCAATGGGTAAAGCAAGAGCATTAAGAGGAAAATGCTTCCACATCAACATATGGAGATCCATTTGATTTGGTATAACTTGAATTTCCACTCTTTGATGAATATGATCTTTTCTATATTTTTCACGTATAGATGTCAGTCAGGAAGTCAGTTGATATTACCTATCTACATAGCCAAGTAGATTGCTATTTGGCATTTATTTACCAATAGAAATAGCCAGAGTGGATCATTCTTCTTCATTTCCACTAAAGTCAGAGATCCTCTGACACAGTTTCTTCTCAATGCTTCATATACATTTTCTTTACAACATGTTCCACACGTCTGGCTCCTAACTGAAGAGAAATGATAGTGGGTGGATAACTGACAAAACTCTATTTCACCATATGTTGCACAAACATGGCCTAAATCTCCTACACTTTTTGAGATATTTTTTCATGTCCTACTTTTCATCTTCCTATATCTCTCCTCTTCAATTCAGGGATGTGCTGGAATAAGTTCATAAAAGCTTGTAAGAAGCAATTGTAAAATTTTAAGTGTAAATGTATACTTGGTTTATTGTTTTGTGCAGTATTTAAATGTAAGAAAGTTATGTACAAAATCATGCATATTAAAATGTGTTGTGCACATACATGTTTGTACGCATGTGTACATATTCATATATGCATGTATATACAGATATATCTGTGTATGTGTGTGTGTGTGTGTGTGTGTGTGTGTGTGTAGTTTAAGAGAACTGGTTGTTATACATTTACCATGTTATGACTTCAAATACCATAAATTCTGAAGCATTTCAGTACTGTCTTTAAATGGGTGATTGCTAAATGTACATCTTAACCTCAAGTTTCTCTCCTGAGCTCCTGATGCAAATATCTAAATGTCTTTTGGAGATTTGTTCCTAGATGTCTCATACACATTCCAAATTTAATATGGTCCAAAGCCCTTTTTTTTCAAATCCCATAAGCTTTCTGAATCTCCATATTTCTTTCAAGGGTACCACTATCCTTCTGGTAACCCAGCGTGGTAACTTTGGCATTATGATTGATTCCTAACTCTCCTTACCACACATGGAATAAGTTATCAAATATTGTATTTTATACGTCCATGGCATTTCTTCCATTTATCCACTTCTCTCTATTAGAGTCAGCTGGGTGGACATGATGGAGCACTAAACCTGAGGTCAGAAAGCCCTGAATTTAAATCCAGCTTCAGATATTTGTTAGGTATATGATCCTGGACAAGTCTGTTTGCCCCACTTTTCTCATCTATAAAGTGTGAATAATAATAGCATCTCTCTTCCATGCTTGTCACGAGGTTCAAATGAGATAATATTTGTAAAGTGTATAACACAAAGCCAGGAGCATAGTAGGCAAATATAAATTATAGCTCTCATCATCATCATCATCATCACCACCATAACCACCATCATCATCATCATCATCATCACCATCATCACCATCATCATCATCATCATAATCATCACCATCATCATCATCATCACCATCATCATCATCATCATCATCACCATCATCATCACCATCATCATCATCATCACCATCATCATCATCATCAACATCACCATCA
>CM053771.1:414062286-414103625 GCA_028658325.1 Potorous gilbertii | reverse complement strand
GGAGGGATGATAGAAGAGAGGGCAGATTGGTGATAGCAGAAATTAGAATGCTCAGTGTACTGGGGTGGGGGAGGGGACAAATGGGGAGAAAATTTGGAACCCAAAATCTTGTGAAAATGAATGTAAAAAGTTAAATAAATTTTTATTAAAAAAGTAAAATAAACATAAAAATAAATTACATTTCCATGGAAGCAGTACTTAATTTTTTATACCAATGTTCATATCAGGACTTCAAATATGAATATTATACAGTGCTCAACTCTATTTTAACAAGGTGAAGAAGGAAAATGTTTTCCATTTTTCTTGCTCATTTGTCATATGCCTCATACTGTAATTAACGTTCTATTCCTATCTCATTTTACAACATTCATGTCTCAGAAAAACAGCTCCACTCTTGAAAACAATCTGGATTATGGCAACATCTGAAGAGTAAAGTTAAGTATTAAGTCTTATGTAGCAGTGACCAATCTCAGGATAAAAATTCCACAGTTAAGTCACTCTGTCACTTAGATGATATCTATTATTTTTTGCATTTAATGTTTTCCTGAGGAAGTCTTATCAGTGCATTGATATATGGTAAAGTGATAATCCTTAATTTAGTCCCCTAGTGTCACTATTTAATGTTTAAAGAAGTCTACAGACTACCATCTTTGTGTAAGTTTCTATGATAGAGTGCTTGCCAAGGGTTGAAGTAGATTAAGAAAAATGTAGCTAAAAAAATAATTCTAACTTCAAGTTGTACTAAGCCCCATCTTATGGTGATTTAATCATCTATGTATACATAGTAAAATTTGTTAGTCACTATAAATGCATACACACATAACAACACAACTAGATGGAGATTTACACACATATATGAATGTGCATAAATATACATGCATGTATATATACATAAATAGATATATGTATATATGTATGTGTATAAGTATACATATATAAACATATTACCTGGTAAAAAGTGTAAAACTTTAAATGGAGAAATTTGTAAATGCATATTCTTATCACTGTGCTGAGAATGAAAGATATGAGAAAGATTGTCTCCAAAAACATTTTCATCCTAAAATATTAAATATATTTATTGTTCTTTGAATGTCTAAATTTTTATTTTATCACATCTGTGTATAAATGAATGGGTGCTTAATCACAAATTTTGGTAATAACATTTTTCTTCAAAATTTGATGAAAAATATTGAAGTCTACATGTAAAAATCCTAAAGATAAGACATTACTTCAAAATATATATTTTCAAATGCAGAGTAGTTATACACAACACTGAAACAAATTTATAATCGGTAATTAGAAGATGTATGCATACACACAGACACTTAACCTGACATTTTAAAGAACAATTTCACAAATTTCTGTGTTAAACATATGAACCATTTTCACAAATATTGCAATAATAATATTGATATAATATGATGATGATTATGATGATTTAATACATTTCTTGAAATAGAAACCACCTCATGGCAAAGACCCAGAAACTACTCTGGGTCACACATAGGTCATCTTTTGTTTCTGAAACCAATTTTCCTTGCCACATGCAATCACCTCATATATAAAATTATAGAACTATATCAGATGTTCTCTAAGTGTCCTTGTCACCTTGACATTGATGACTGTATGATATTCTAACCTTTGGACTAGAATATTTTATACGCAATATTAGAAATGTTCAAGAGGAGATAGTTGTAGTAGCTAGTGGTAAAATTCATAAGACTAAATTTAAAAAGAGACCAAATTTATGAATATAGAATTAAAAAACTAAGCTATTTGATTTTATAGTAGTACCATGTAATGCAATAATACATTATTACCTTAATACTATATTAACATGATATAATAACATATCATTAAAATGGCAACAATGCTATTTTTTAAAATTTTGTATGTATACATACCTAGTGGGGATAAAAATGAAACATATATATTTCATTATTTATATATATATAATATGTATACACACACACACACACACACACACACACACACACACACATATATATATAAAATGCAATAGGGAAAAGAGATAGGAGCAACACTTGTAATCATGTCACTCCCACTATGCTGGACATTGAGAACCCCTGTTTGTACTCTACCAATAACCTTAAATAATCGTGTGACCCCTAGCCAGTGAGTTGCCTCTGCTCACGTTGTTTTGTTGAATGGATGAGAATAGGTATACCATGACTTCAAAAACATTTCCAGCACCCGACTTGTATGGCTCTACTTACTCCTTTGAAAATCTAATGGAGGAAAAAAAGAAGTAACTTTTTCCCCTTGCCTCTCTGGCCATTGACAAGTATTTATGGGGTAGCTAGCATGGTTACAATGAGGTTATAAAACAGGTTCTTATTCTAAACATCCCTTAATGAAATAGTTCACTTTTACAGAGGTGAACACTGAAAGGTTAAGTAATTCACCAGTAGACCATAAATCACGAGCTGCTCTATGGTTTGTTTAGTTCTCTAGACTCTCAAATAAAGAACGCTGTGATATGGGAGGGAGCAAATAGTAGATGTGATTGAAAGCCCAGGCAGGAAAGGCAATTGAGTCTGCAGTTGAGTGGAGGGCTCTTTCCCTTCTAGATTTCCCAACTCTGACTACTACTGCCCCATGGGCTCTCTCAGGTTACTACTATTCTTAAAACCAGTTACTGGAGGCCTCTTTTTGATGATTTTGTAGATGTATGGGAAAACCTCACAGACTCATAAAATATTAGTAGTGGCCTACCAGAATCCCAGAACAGTGAACTCACATAGTTTCAGAGCTGGTAGAATCTGAAAGATGACCTAGATCAACTGAGACCTGATAAAAAACTTTCACTACAACACATCTGAGAAGTAGCTATTCAAAGTTTATTTGAAGACCTTTAGAGAGGGAGAATCTGTCTTAAGAAACAAACCGTTCTAATTTTGGAAATTGAACAACCCATCTTGTTAGGAAGATTTCCTTCATTTTTTTCATTTCATTAGTCCTAAATTTGTTTCAAAAAATCTTCTGTTCTTTGCTATAAGTTCAGTCCTTTGGGAACAAAGACAAGAAATTTAATTTTTTCTCTTATAAGACAGTTTTTCTCTTACTTAATGAATAGTTACCCTGTTCCTTCTGGAGCTCCTTGTTTCCTGGACAAATTTCCCCTGTTCCTTCAAATGATCTTCATATGGCATATAAATCCAAGGAATTCCATGGTATTGATTTCTCTCCTCTGAATATTCATCAACTTATATATAACCATCCTAAAATGCTGTGCCCAGAAATGAATATGGTACTATAAATGTGATCTGACTGGGACAGAGTCAAAAATACCCTCTTCTCCATAGGTTTTGAAACTAAGACTGCCAAAATATGACTGCTTCTTCTCTATCTCTACTGCTGGATCTTCACTTCATCACACTTGATAGCCATAGTGGTACCTCAAGACTCTGTCCTACACCCTAATCTCTGTTACTCCCATACTATTTCACTTGGTGATATAAGGAGTTCCCATAGAGTGGCTCAGTGGCACAATGTATAGAGTGCTGAGACTAGAATCAAGAAGACCTAAATCCAAATTCAGTCTCAGACACTTGCCAGATTTGTGACCATGGTCAAGTCATAACTTTTATCTGCCTCAATTCCTCAATTGTAAGGTGGGGAAAATAATAATTTCATTTTCACATGGTCATTGTCAGTTAATAACATTTATTGTTCATCTACTGTGTATCAGACACTATGCTAAGTGATGGGGTGCAAAATGACACAAAAACAAACAGTTCCTACCCTCAAAGAATTAACATTCTAATGGGAGAGACAATAAGCAAACAAATGTATGCAAAAAGCTTCAAATAGGAAAAACAGAAAATTGTTAAAAGCAAAAAGGCAATAGAATTAAGAAGGGTTGAGCTTCCTGTAAAAAATGGGATTTTAATTAGGACTGAAAGAGACCAGAGAATCTAGTAGGCAGAAATGAGATGGGATAACATGACACTAATGGAAAATAGAAGGAGAAAATGCTCAGAGTCAAGAAATGGAAGGTCATATGCAAAGAATAGCATGAAAAACAATATGCCTGAATTAAAGACTGTGTGGTAAGGAGTAAGGTATAAGAAGACTGGAAAGTTGGGAAGGGGCTAGCTTAGGGGCTTTGAATTCTGGAGAATTTTACATTTGACCTAGGAGGAAATTGGGAGAGACTTGAATTTATTGAGTAGGAAGGGTGACATGGTCAGATTTATGTTTTAGAAAAATCACTATGGTTGCTGAATGCAGGATGCATCAGAATGGAAAACTGAGGCAAACAAACCCACTAACAGGCTATGGAAATATTGAAGAAAAGAGGGCCTGTACCCAAATTGTGATAGTCTCAGAGGAGAGAAAGTGGAATATCTGAGAAATGATACAAAGATGAGATCCACAGGCCTGGGCAATAATTTGGATATTGGAAGTAAGAAATAGTGAGGAGGAAGTATGACACTTTGGTTGTAAGTATGATTGGTGTTGCCCTTGACAAGAATGAAGAAGTTGAGTGGGGGTTGGGAGAAAAGGTTTTTGAAGAAAAGCTAATTAGTTGATTTTAGGACATATTGAGCTTTGAACGTTGGTACATCATCCAGTACAAGATTCTGAAAATCTGTTAGAGATATGGGACTGGAGGTCAGGAGGTCTTAGGGCAGAATAATATTTCATATAAATGCATTAGTGGATCCTGGTTTCTAATTCATTTTCCTATTCTGCTCTGTTTTGTAGGTGATTTCATCACATTCACAATTATGGTTACTAACTGTATATTTCCATCAATTCCTTCTCTCTCTCTCTCTCTCTCTCTCTCTCTCTCTCTCTCTCTCTCTCTCTCTCTCTCTGTCTCTCTCTCTCTTTCTCTCTAACTTGTCCCTCCTCTGAAATCTATTTTACTTCTATCTCCTAGCTTCTTTAATCTGTCCTCCCTTTTAATCAGTCCTCTTTTCCTTTATCCCCTTCCTCTCCTACTTTCTTGTTATATACAAATTCCATTGCCAATTTTAGATGCACACATATATGTGTGTATGTGCGTACATATATATGTGAATACATACATGTGTATACATATGTAGATATATGTGCGTACATGCATGCATACACATAAATTATATATCCATATATATGTGTATGTATATATGTATACACACATGTACACATACACATGTAAATGAATCAGCCCCCAAGGGTTCTCTTGTGCTTACATTTTTATGCTTCTCTTGAGTCTTCTATTTGAAAGTCAGATTTTCTATTCAGCTCTATTCTTTTCATTAGAAATTCTTTAAAGTCATCTGTTTCATTGAGTATCCTTTTTGTCCCTCTTGAAGATTACTAATCAGATTTTCCTGGGCAGTTTATTCTTGGTTGTAATGCATGCTCTGTTGCCTTCCAGAATATTATATTATAAGCCTTCCATTTTAACATGCTCTGTATTAAATCTATTGTGATCCTAACTCTGTCTCCATAGTATTTAAAAAATATTCTTTTTGGCTGCTTGAAATATTCTCTCTTTGACTGGGGAACTCTGGAATTACCCAGTAGTTTTCATTTTGGAAAATCAGGAGGTGATCTGATGGATTCTCTCTATTTTTATTTTACCTCCTAGTTCAAGAATATTGGGGAAATTTTCACTGATAATTTCATGAAATTTAATATATTAGCCTCTTTCTTTCATAATGATTTCAAGGCAATTCAACAATTTTTAAAGCTCTCCTTTATCTATTCTCCTGTAGAATTTTTTACATGGTAAGAAACTTTACATTTTCTTCATTTTTTTCATCATCGTGACTTTGTTTCATCATTTCTTCATATCTTGTATAGTTGTTGCCTTCCACTCACCCAATTTTGATTATTAAGTAATCAGTTTCTTCAGTGAGATGTTGTAAATTTTTTCTTTCATTTTTTTTTGCCAATACTGTTTTTAGGGTGTTAATATCTGCATTATTTTCTGTGCCTCTTATACTAATCTATTAATTGTCTTTTCAAAATTTCTACATTTGTTCTCATTTCTTTACCTAGTTTTTCCTCCATGACTCTTATTTGAATTTGAATATATATATTCAAACATATATATATATATATATATATTAGTTATTCTAGATTTCTTGTTGTGCTTGTGTGTCTGATTAATATTTATCTCTGGCTTTGTTTATAAGCTGTTTTTATTTCATTGTCTTCTTCTTACTTTCTATTTTGTTATTCCCTGTTTCCACAGTAGATTTCCATGGTAAGATTCTTGTTTTTTCTGGTTATTTCCTCCCCTCCCCAATTTATTGATTTTAACCTTTATAATAAAGTGGCCTCTGTTCCTGGTTTGTAGGGGTAGGTTGGGGTAGGGCTGAAGGGGCACCATCTCAAGCTTCAGACATTTTTGCACTCCTGTTTTCAGTGCTAATTCTTTGGGTTTTGAACTTTTCTTATGATCTGGGAAGAATTGTCACTGGTAGCCTGATCTGCTCTCTGATCTTTACACTAGAAGGGGATCGCAATTGATATTTTCCCTTTCCAGTTTTCTTGCACATTACTCCCCTCCACACACTCCATGATTCAGTAACACTGCCATCCTTTCTATGATTCAAATGACACTGTCTCCCTTGCTACTCTTTACATAAGAGACTTCATCTCCTTACTGAGCATGCTTTCCCTGATTCTTCCTCATATATAGAATGTTCTTCCTCCTCATCTCTGTCTGCTTCACTGGCTTCATTCAAGTCTGAGTTAAAGTCTTATTTTCTGTAATAAGAAAACTTCTTCAAGTCCTTTATAAGCTTAATGCTTTCCCTTTGAGATTACCCCTGATGTATATATACCTTATTTGAAATAGTTGCTGAATTAACCCCTCTCCCCTTCTTAGAGAGTGAGATCTTGGAAAGTGTTTGTTTCCTTCCAGCCTTCCTTTGTATCCCCATTACTTAGCACAGTGTTTGATATGTCGTAGGCATTTAATAAATGCTAGTTGATTTAATGCAGCCTAGGTCATATTAGCTCTTAGCTTTTGTTGCCTGCCATATCATATTTTAACTCAAATTGAGACTGTACTCAATATGAAACATGAGATGAGTCATTATGAAAAGAACTACAAAACTTTTTTCAGATAAATGGTTAACAATTTTTCCTATATTTTGTACATATGGAATTAGCATTTTTTTAAAAAAAATCCAAATGTTACTGTTAACTTCCATCTTAATTGATTTTTCCCAAAGGTAGTTTTCTAGTTCAACCCCTTCATTTCACTGAAGCACAGAAAATATGAGTGATTTATCCAGGGTTACTTGGATAGTTAGTGATAGGGTCAGGGCCAGAATCTCCTGATTTATAAGTCAGTGTTATTTCCACTACTTTCAATTCTCTGCTAATTCCTTTGACAACTCAGACTTTCCCTAAGGAGAGATTGATCTTTTCCCAAAGTCATATAATATATAATTATATCTTTTTCTACATGATATTTTAAAGATATATTTAAACGACATCATTCCAAATAAATTCTGAGTAAGAGTTCTTTCATAAGTAAAAAAATGATAAGATCAATATGACCAGTGGGATAAATTCTAAGATGTCACAAATTCTAAAAGGAAGGCCTCTGAACCTTTATGAGGAATAGGAAAGTTTTCTTCAAGAAGTTAGAGTTAAGCTTTTCAACTTCTCAATGCTTTGTTGAGGGATATAGCAATTTTCATAGTTAGAAGGAGTGAATGATAAGAGGGATCAGGTAAAAAGCTGAGGTTAAAAAGCACAGAAATGTTAAACCCTATCTGGAAGTAAATAAATAAGCCTACTTGTTATAATGGTATGTCTTCAGGAGAAAAGGAACTCAAAAAGGACATCCTAATAATTAGTCATAGAACATCATAAAAATGTGCCCTGTAGTACTAACATGTTATGATTATATATTTCAAACTGAAATTGTGTTTAAAATGTATAAGGTTAAATAATGTAATAAAATGTTGCTTTACATTGTAATTTAGAATTGTTTTATATTTATAGAAGACATTTTATAAGGTAAGGAAGATGTAATCCAGAATATTATAAGGTTTCTTATTTAATCAGAATTCAGATTTTCTCATTTTTTGGCACAGGTCCACATCATCAAAATGAAATAAATCAACTTTAGCAAGCTGGAGATCTTGATCATATAGAGAATAAGGGGGAGAAAAGTATTGTTTACTGTCCATAATTAGTAGTTGAATTGCATAGCTTCCTTCAAGGCTTGGCTCAAAATCCACTTTCTGTATGAGGCCTTAATGGCTTGCTTTACTGCACATGTTTCTCCTTCAGAATACCTTCCCTCTTCTCTGTACACTTCTTGCATACTGGTTTTGATATGATATTTCCCCTATTAGAACATATGCTCCTTGAGGGTAATTATAAATGTTTTTCATGTTTTTGTTTGTTTCTCCATTCTGTGTATTGCCAGAATTTAGCACAGTGTCTGGAATGTGATAAGATGTTCTTTGTTAAACTTTAATTATTTAAATTTCACTGATTTTATTTTAAAATTCTGGAATAAAACAAGTATTTCCATAACATGGTAAATTTAAAAAAAAGATCATTGCTCATGAAACTTCTAATCTGTTATGTACAATTTGCTATTCCTTTTAAATATAAAGAGATAAAATGCAACTTTCTTTTTTTCTTTTTTCTCTTCTGCGTATTCTAGAGATAACAACCATTAGACACAGAAATAGATATAGATATAAAAAAATCATTCTATACATATATCTGTGTATCAGTTCTTTCTCTCAATGAAGACAGCATCTTCTTTCATATGTTCTTTGTAATTAATTTGGGCATTTATAATAGTCAAAATAACTTAGTCACTCAAAGAATTTCCTATAACAATATTGTTGTTATTGTATAAAGCATTCTCTTGATTCTCCCCATTTCACTCTCCATTATTTCATGCAGGGCTAACCATGTTTTTTCTAAGATCAGTAAACTCATTTCTTAGATAGAACAGTAGTGTTCCATCGCTATCATATAGCACAACATGTTCAACCATTCTTCAATGTATGTGTATCCCTGCACTTTCCAGTTCTTTGCTGTCATGAAGAGAAATGCTGTAAAAACTTTAAAACATATAGGTTCTTTTCCTTTTTTCCATAATTATCTTTGGAAACATAACCAGCAATATTATTGTTAAGTTGAAGGTTGTAGGCAGTTTAATAATTATTTGGGCTTAATTCCAGATCACTTACCTAGTGATTGAATAGTTCACAAAGCCATTTTTTCTGTATCCTCTCCAACATTTGTTGATTTCCACTTCAGTCATTTTAGTCAATCTGATAGGTCTCAAAGTTGTTTTAATTTGCATTTCTCTAATCAATAACAATTTAAGATCTTAATATATATTTATTTATTGACTTCACAAAACATATATATGTATATATGTATATATGTATATGCAAGCATATGCATGAACACACACCTGAATCTGCACAGTCCAGGGCCTGAATTAGGAGCAGAAATTTAGAAAAGGTTATCTATTGCAAAAGATCTTAATCATAATTCATAACCATAGCACCCATTAGTCACTGTTCTTTATTTGTAGGAGAGTGAAATAACGCCTTTCCTTTATAGTAAAGCATTGGCTTAACAGGTTATTTACTTTCATCCAAGTAACCATCATTGTATCCTCTGAGGATAAGCCCCTTTCATACTTTACGTGGATGTTCAAATTAACAAAAGTAAAACAGGAATTTAGAGTTAATGGAAAAGAAAGCAAAGTATATTAAATCCTATATTTTCCGGTTTTACCCCTTCTTATATCCTCTTCACTCCATTCAATGTTTTAACACTGTTTTTCAAATAAATTTTTGGCTTCAGTGACAATTACTGATTCATATGCAGAATATTTTTTCTGTGCCAGCCCTCAGCTTGTGGCTGAGTGACATCCTGGCACATGATTATGCTAGAATAGGGACAAGAGATTGAATAAAAATGTAATGTCATAAAACTGACCAAGGCTAACATGTTTTTCAATGGGAAAAGCTGCTTAGCCACTGGGTAAATAGTGTATTCATGTCTAAATTCAGCCTGATTATATTTAACCAAATTAACCACATCAAAATGCCCTATGAAAAAAAGTAGCCTCTTTAAGCATACTTCCTACCCCCAACCTACTCTTCATCCTATCCATACTTTGTGACTCAGCTTAAATTGTATCTTGTCCATAACCTAACCAGATCATTCGAAACTACTCTGATCCCTTTCTTATTTGGACTTCTACAGTATTTCTTATTGGTACACACACAGTGACCCTTTATAGTACAGGATGTTTTGCTTTAGCAAAAGTTCAACATGTCTATTTCATCTCTCCCTAAAAAAATCTAAGTTCTTTTTAGATACCATGTGATCAACAGAGAGCCAGACACAAAGTCAACAGGATCTGAATTCAAGTCCTACTCTAGCAAATACCAGCTCTATGATCCTGGGAAAGTTATTTAAACTCCCAGTACTCAAACTAGCAGTTCTCAAACTTAGAAATCATTGAAAACCCAAAAGATATTTTTTGGTTTTATGGCTTAAATTTATCCAGAAGACATAATAGTTTTATTTATTGTTTGTAATTTGCTCTTTAATTCACAGGTTAGGTAGCCTCTGAAAAATTCTAGTGTACACTCATGAGTAAGAAACAACATGGGAAATGTTATCTTAATATTCCTATGAAAATAGTTTTGACCTTGTGGACACCTTAAAGAGGACCACAATTTGACAGTCCCTCCTATAGGCATTTCTGTAAGACTGCAGGTATTAGAGAAGCTACCAAACTGCTGTAGTGAAGGAACTTTTCTTACCTGCACAAGTAAGGAAAGTTCTCATATTATAGCAAGTTGTGAAATCACAATTTTAGCCACTTTCAGTAACCCTATATTCAATACCATAGTACTTTCCCCACAGTCTAAAACAAGTTACCATCAAACCTTTACTCAAAGATTTCCTGTGAAGAAAACTACTGCCTACATAAACAAGTCATTTCATTTTTTAGTACTTCCAATTACTATTTTGTCTTATATCCAACCAAAATATCTCTCTGGGATTTTCTCCTTTTGCTCCTATATCTTTTCTGTTATAGGCAATTCTTTAAATGCTTAAAGTTATCTAGCACATCCTCCTGAAAAATTTCCTCTTTCAGACTAAACAACCCCCATATATTGAACTAATGGTCTTAAGACATAAATTGGAAGCCTTCCATCATCCTGCTCACCCTTCTCATGAAAGTCTCTAGCTTATTAATGCCTTTCCTTAAAATATTGTGATCAGAACTGGAAGAAGTAGTGAGTGCAATATATTCTGATCAAAATATGGTAGATAGGGACCTATCCTCTCCTTAGTACTGAACACTCCTTTACTTAATGAAACACAAATATGAATGAAATCAAAGAGAGAGTAATGAAATGAATATTGTGTTAGAGTCACAAGGAATCAATCAAATTGCTATGATTAGAGCTATTTGAAAGGAAAACAAAGATAGTGGATTCCCTTACCAGATATCTTCAAGTAAGAAGTAGGTTCCAATACTAGAAATCTTTGCATTATAACTAGACGAGCACTTGCCAGACATGTAGAATGAATTATTGTTCACCTATGGATTATGCAAGGTGATTTGGGAATTCTCTTTGAATTCAGAGATCGGAGATTCAGTGAATATCATTCACTCATTCATTCAGTGCATTATACCCAACCACCACCCTAACTTGGGGTAGAGGGTACAGGAGAGGGAAGATAAAAGAATAAAACATGGTCTCAAGTCTTTAAAGAGCACACAGTTGGGGAAGACAAGAGGGAAATAGACACATAAAACAAAAAATGAAAATCATTCTTTTTCAACCTACCCCAAATCAATGAATTTACTATTAATTGCTTTCCTTTTCTGGAGCCTGATTGGAGCCAATATATTCACAAACTTTATAGGAAAAAAATTGTAACACAGATTTTGGAAAGAGTGGTCACTATTATTCAACTAAATGGAAATAAAACATTGGTATATCCCTTAAAAATTCTATCTTGATGAAGAATTCTTAACTTTAAAAAAAATCATAGATGCCCTTCACAATCTGGTAGTCATAAATCTATTGTCAGAAAAACAAAATGCTTCAAATGCATGAAAAATAGGATTTCAAAGAAAAAAATTATAAAGAAATGCCATTATAAAAGAAGTTGACAGGTTAAGAGAACCTTTGGATGAGCAGTATAGTCTCCCCTAATCTAATGATTACATTTTCCAGGCTTTTGAATGTTACTTACATGGGGAAAGTGAAGTATATCTTTACTTTTTAACTAGGTTGCCTCTATTACTTGCCATAAACCTTGTTGCTGCCATTTTGATATTTTCACAACTTTCTTGATAAATAACTAAAAGTATTTTTAAATTAAAAATGGAAGAGTACAGGCAGCAACTCAGTTAAACTCCTATAACATTTTCCTCCAAACACTTTGAAAATAAATCCTCAAATTAAATATTATAATGACAAAGTCAACAAAAGATCAAAGTGATACAATTTCTCCAACTTAAAACAACTTAGGAGTTGGCAGGAGGGGTCTGTAACACTGGAACAAGACTGGTCCTGAGCACACACTGTCACAACCCCACCAATGGCAATTAGCCTTGGAAATGGCTTAAATAGCAGAAGTAGCAAATTCAAGAGCTCTCAGTTCAGAGACAATAGTAAAGGGTTGGACAGCTGGTCAGAAAGAGGTAACAGGGGACCTTTTGCTCACTTTGGGTATGAAGCTGATGTGGATTACCAATTTTATTTCCCATTCACAGCTCTGTGTTGCAGTTGCAGGGCAGAGAGGAGTGCATAAGGGACCAAGGGGCCCTGGTCATAATTCCAAGGCAGAGAAGAACACTATGACTTGTGGTTTTAGGGGAGCAGGGCTCTTCCTCGATAAAGAGAAGAGCACAGAATTCTTTTTGAGTGAGTTTTTGGTGAACTATTTCTAACACTGAATCCAGTCTATGTTTATAAAAAATGGTTTTATCTCTGATGAAAATCATCACCCTGGGGGCAGAGTCAAGATGGTGGAGAAGGACAGACCTTCTTTACCTCTACCCCCATAGAAGAAAGGGAGAAATGGAATGGGGCAAATTATCTCTCATAAAAGAGGCCAGAAAGAGCTTTATCAATGGAGGGGGAAAGGTGAGAAGTGAGAGGGAAAAAGTGAAGCTTACTTTCATCACATTTGCCTCAGGGAGCTAATAACATGCACATACAATTTGGTATGAAAATCTGTTTTTCACTACAGGAAAGTAGGGGGAAGGGGATAAGTGATGTTGGGGAATGATAGAAGGGAAGAAAAATGAGAAAAGGGAATACGAAGAAGTAAACCGTTTTGGGGAAGGACAAGGTCAAAAGAGAGAATAGAATAAATGGAGGGGTGGGATAGGATGGAAAAAAATATAGTTAGTCTTTCACAACATGACTATTATGAAAGTCTTTAGCAAAACTACTCACATATAGTCTGTATTGAATTGTTTGCCTTCTCAGTAGGGATGGGTGGGGAGGAAGGAAGGGAGAGAAGTTGGACCTCAAAATTTTAAGAACAAATGTTGAGAAATTTTTGCATCCAACTGGGAAATAAGAAATACAGGCACTTGGGTATAGAAATCTACCTTGCCCTACAAGAAAAGAGAGAAGATGGGGATAAGGGAAGGGAGGGATGTGACAGAGGGGAGGATAGATTGGAGGAAAGTGTAATCGGAATGCATGATGTCTTGGGGTGGGGGAAGGGGAGAGACGGGGAGAAAATTTGGAACTCAAAATTTTGTGGAAAGGAATGTTGAAAACTAAAATAAATAAATATTTTTAAAAAAGGAAATTCATCACCCCAAGTATTAGGACTAATTTGTTTATTTTCCAGTAAATAATATATATATACCAAATCTTCTTTACTCTTTATTTTCTAGGTCTATTGAAATTCTCAAAGAAAGAAAAGTTATATAAGCAATTTTGGATTGTTTTTAAAAGCATAGATCACACAAACAATGTGATCATATAAAAGCGTTCATTTTACAGAAATGCTCATGTATCAAAAATGAAATTATTTACCCCATTAGAGGGGGAGAAATACAAATTCTTATTTTCTCTCTATTTTCATTCTAAAGCAATAATAAAAATCTTGGCTTATAATATTTCCTGGTTATTAATAACCAGCTGGACCTCAGGCCATCACCTCTTCTCAGTAAGTCATTTGTTCCCAGGAAACACTCTCTGCCTTGACCGTTATTGCATATTTATGATTATTTTGTCTCTTTTTAAGTAAAGTATCAATTATTGAGGAGAATTGTACTTGGAAGTGATGAAATCAATTTTTGTGAAAAATCAAGAGAAACAGGAAAGAGAAATCCTAAACTGTTATTTGAGTAACCATGACTGAGGAAGGGGTGCTAATTTATAGCTAAAAAATGTGCTAAAATGTATGTGCTAAAGTGCTAAAAAATATGATGAGTATATTCTTTTACTCTCAGAATTGTGACAAAAAGAATTAGAAAATCAGTCAGAGATTGTCTGTGAAAGAATTACATAAAATTAATACCAATACAAGGGAACTGGAATTAGAATCCATGAGTTTCATGTAATCTTTCAAGGAAACAGTTCAGAAGTGCTCAGGAAAAATACTGTCAATGAAATTCATGTGGAGTTTCCACAAAATTTATCTATTCAATACTATCTTTATTTCTGTGGAGATAGCATTGTTAAAAGAACAAATCATTCCACAAGCCTGTGAACTTTTAAAGAGCAGGACCCATCTTGTATTCATTGTACCCCCAAGAAATACAGTGTATTTCCTACCACCTTGAAAACCACATGGTCATGCTAGAGGAAATAAAAGGTCAGTATGAACCACCCACTAGCCCGTAGCTCTTGGCACTCCTGGAATTATGTTTGTTTTCTTCCTTACTTGCATTAGATTCCCTGTAAATCAGACCACTGTATATGGCTAACTTGAACTCATTTAATGCCTTTTTATTAATGATTCAAGGTCAGAGTGACTGATTTTTAGTCTACTCTTTCAAATTTGCCTCTGTTTATTTCCATATCTCCATTAATGTGTGTAGCTTTATATAGTATTTTATATAGTATTCATTTAAGAAACTTTTGCATAAGATTATATCTATATATATATATATACATATTCCTATATATGTTCTTTAATAGCCCATGAATAACTGTGTTGGACTTGAAAAACTGTCACAATTACTACCATATGCAAAATTTCCTGAATTTCCCAATAGAGACAATAAATAAGTGTACATGAAGAGCAAAAATATTACATATAGAGATTTAGCAAAAAAACAAATTAGAGCTTGACGAAATATTTACATTATTTTAAAAGTTTTTACTTCACACATAAACATGTGTATGTGTCTAAACATTCTGCATACATGTATGAGCATTTACATATATATTACACTTAGGTATATATGAGTAGATAGACATAGACAGAAGCCTTAATGATATTTTTTCTTATGTAAACATATCATATTAATATAGCTATAGTATTTATATCCTCAAGAATATATTGCCTTATATCCCTAGCATATTGTACTTATTATGTGCTTAATACATGCTTAATTAACTAAATATGTTGAAGTGAAATGACCAGTTCAGACTCTCTAATTATGCCAGTCTTTGCGACAACACAGCTAATGGGCCAGCCAAATGAAATACATTCCCACCAATTAATGTTTTTTTTTTAATTTTACTAAGTGGCACAGGATTTTCTTTGTTGAATAAGCACTTATTCTATTTGCACAAAGAAAAGAGGGAAGATGTGTATTGCAACACAAAAGCCATTAGCTGTATCGATTGGATATACCTAAAGTTTTCATAAACTTAAAAATTATTGAGAACTGAAAAATCAGACTGAGATACATGGAAGTTGTATATTTGAAGTTATTTTCCTAGAATTTTCCAGCATTTCTAGCGCTCAAATGAGGTTCATACTGTTTGCCACAGTGGTAATTGATTTAATCAACAATCAAATTATAGCAATAACTAGGCACTAATGTAAAGTTACAAAGGAAGCTTAATGGAAAATGATGAAGAAATAACAAAATAATATGCCCTTAGTAGAAGGGTTCTCTTTGTATCTGCACAGGTCAAAAAACATGTATAATATATGCACATTGTATAGCATATATGGATGTGCATAAAACCTAATCCCTAAACTCATCTCATTATTTCTAATTGGGCAATGGAGAGAAATGGAGAGAGAGAGAGACAGAGAGAGAGAGAGAGAGAGAGAGAGAGAGAGAGAGAGGACAATAAGGACCCAGTCCCTTTTTACTCACACATATATGGAGTCACCTTTTACATACATACATAGTCACTTTTTATATGCAAATATAAAGTCACTTTTGTATGCATCTATATATGTATGTGTGTAAAAAGGGACAGAGTTTTTATTGACCATCCTCTTGGTTACAAAGATGATATATTTAAGATGGTTTTTCCCTGTAACTATAGTGCCCCTAACACCATCTCATTTCTTTCTAAGTAGACAGTGAAAAACCTTCATGGTTTCATTTTAATGATTTAAAAATAAAAAGATTAGGTACAGGAATAATTAGTTAAATCCAGATTTAATTAATCTTCAGTACAAGTCAAGGCACTGGGTTTAATCCTGCACAGAGAAATTAAAAAAAAAATTGAGATAGCCCAGAAGAACTGATTTAAACTCTTTCCAAATTTCTCTGGTTCTATCCATTTCCTCATTTCTTCAGGTACAATAATATCCTATTTATCCACATGCCATAATTCATGTTGTCTCTTTTTGTTAATATCATTGCATTGAAATGCTTATATTATTGCTTTCAGTTCTGTTTTCTGGACTATACTATTTTATCTACCTAGTTTAGCTACCTAGCTAGCTCTGTAAGCATATATATAATTTATTTATTTATTTATTAAATGGCTCTTCTCAGTTGCTGCTGATAGCCATCTAGAAAATGGAATTCAAAAACTGAGTCTAACACAATAAAATAATAAGATTAAGGAGCATTTGAAAATCCAGTGAAATGCATGATTGAACTTGTTGTTTGGTGTCAAGCAAGATAAAAGAGTTGGCTGTTTAGAACTCTTTTTTGGGAGGAGGGCAGGCAAGGCAATTGGGGTTGTGACTTGTCTAAGGTCATGCAGCTATTAAGTGTCAAGTGCCCGGGACCAAATTTTAACTCCGGTCCTCTTGACTCCAGGATAGGTGCTGTATTCACTATACTACTTAACAGCCCTCTAGATTTTTTCTGTTTCTGGATCTGATTATATATATATATATATGAAAGATACTGCTTTTATGGAATACAATATATTCATGATCAGAAGGGGTATTTTTTAATTTTAATAACGGTCTAGTATTCATGCTTTATATGTCTCTGATTTTAATTTTCAAATATCCATGCAAGTATGTTAATGAATCAAAGAAGAAATGAATTCTATATTCTCATCTGGGCCAGAACCAAAAAGTGCAGACAGTTATCTGTGAGCTCTGCTATTGCTATTGTGGCCTGACATAAGATTTTGAAAATGCTCAGCAAGTTAGATGACTCTGTCATCTCAACCTCATACGTATCCAGCTTCAACTTTCTCATAGTGAGAAGCCTCAAATGTCATGTAGGATGATTCAGGCTTATGCATCCTCAGTTCTTACTTGATTGCTTCCTTCAACCGTAATAGGTTTTGCAGACCTAGTAATGAAATGATGCATCACCTGACAGCCAAAAGTGGTCATACACCCCATGACCACCATCTCATGTTGTTCAATTACTCTCCTGTTACTTAGATAATTTTTCCAAAATGTGTACTATTATAAAAAGGCAAGATTTAGAAATATCTTTCTTTTATCTTACAAAGTAGAAAAAAAAAGCTAAAGTTCTCATAGTACTATGAAATGATCAATATTTCAAAGTGGATCAAACTTATTAAATTGACTCCAAATTGACCCTGCCACCATCAGTTGAGAATGTAATCAGAAAATTACCATGACGAGTTCAATTTATATTTTTATTTAGATTTGAATTCTCATCATACTCACTGATTTCCTCTAAAACTCAAATGGAGATTTTAATATAAGTAGAGCAGCGAATTGTTCCATATGTAGTTTCATTCTAAAAGAAAAAACTATTATTTGTCTATAGAAAATTTAGTGCTGATGGAATTTATGTTTTTTAAAGCGCTGTTTTCAAATTCCACATTAATCTTAAGTATGGAAAGAAAAAGACCTTTTACTTAGACTATCTCTCCAAGCCCCCATATTCCCACTGACTTAGGGAGACTATAATCTCTTTTCCATAAGTCCCATTGCCATAAGGTCATTATTTCCAGAATTGTATTACAGTGTCTTTAAAACCAGATCTTGAGAGATGGTATGTGAAATATTTTCAAGGAACTCTGAGCCAGCTTTCACTTTTATAAGTATAATTTTTTTCCCATCTTAGAGTTTTATACTTAAATGGAATTTACTCCCATACTTTTGGCTTTCCTATTTCTCTAAAGAAATACTGCAAGTCTAATTTTAAGAGAAAAGTTTCATTAATAAAGCTGTTTATGAAAATTTTCCTCTCATAGTATTCCATGATGAGATATTTCAAAATGGCATTACTCCGGTCTATTGACTTACCTCACTTCTAATGCTATTAATATGAATGCATTCACTGCAGAAGTAAAAGAAATTTCTACTGACTGAAACAGACTTAAAATGTTGTTAAATTATAAGAAAAAGTATGACATTGATTGAAAAAATGAATTGACAATATAAAAATTTATTATATGGAACAAAAGATAACAGTATGCAGAAGTTTTGATTTAAAAATATATTGGCAGTAAATAAAGTTAATAAAGTGCCAATTGAAACAATGCTATTCTAGACCAGGTTTTTACCTTATGATACAGTGAATGTGTTATATGATTTTTTCAAACAGTTTATATAGTATTGAAATTAATTATTCCTCAATGTTTGGCAGAATTCATTTGCAAATTATTAGATTCTAGGGATTTTTTTTCTCTTAACTTATTTTTGACTTGGTCAATTTCTTTTCTTTTTTTTTCCTTAAGATGGGACTATGTAAGTATTCTATTGCCCCTTCTGTTAATCTGGGTAATTGATATTTTTGTAAATATTCATTCAGTTTATTTAGCTTGTCAGTTTTACTGAAAATAGCTAAGCATTGAACATTATGTATGCATATATATATGTATATATTATATTTAAGGTATAATAAAAGCAACATGGGACAGTGGATGAAGAACAGATCTTGCAACCAGCATGATCCAAGTTCAAGTCTTGCTTCTGACACAGATATATTCTAGCTGTGTGACACATGTTGAGTTCTTTTGTTTATGGGTTTATTGTAGCTGTTAAGCCACTTCAGTCATAATATCCAATTCTTTGTGACCCGATTTGGGATTGTCTTGGCAAAGACACTAGAATGTTTTGGCATTTCCTTCTCCAGATTATTTTGCCAACGAAGAACTAAGGTGAACTGAGTTAAGTGACATGCCCAGAATAACACCAATTAGTGTCTAAAGCTAGATTTGAGCTCATGAGCATGATTCTTCAGAAATCTAAGCCCAGTGCATTATATTAAAGATCAATTATGGCTGTGCTACAAACCTTCATTAATATCTTCCTCTGGTTGTCTCATTAAGTCATGGAGGTAATTCTAGAGTCTGGGACAATTCCAATAGAGTTCATTCTCTTATTTGTGTGTTTCTACCGTTCTAGAAAGGTATGTGCAATTAGTCAAAAAAGACATTACCTATTTTCTGGGAATCAACCAAGCTAAATGTGGTGAGCCTTATCATTAGAAGATTGGCCATTAGTTGGTGATGGACATAGTGACTCCTGAAGACAGTCTTAAAAGGGGTGGGGATATGAGTCAGCCAAAGATATATCTGCAATGACAAAAGCATGGCACCTTGAAACAATGTAATCATTAGAATAGTGAGAAAAGTAGAAAATTATAGTTCGAAAACAGTACATATCCATTTTAAACTAACATGCATAAACCGATCTTTGCTCAAAAAGACTTTTTTTGGAATAATATTAAGGTTAAGTCTAAAATACCTATTTGATAATGCACATGCATGATGGTTTCCTAGTCTTCATATTTCAGAGAATATCACCCCATATTTAAGCACTTAGGGATAAATGCTTCTGTTTCATTTCAAATATTCCTGGGAAATATTTTATTCAGGATGTAAAATTGGTTTCACTGAAATGTTTAAAAGAAAAATTATGCCCAGTAAAACAAGCTCAATAATGTCACAAATGTATTTGCCAAAGATGTTGCATTATGTTTTGTTCTTGGGGAGGCTATCTATTAGATAAATTAGCATTAGTTCTAAACTTTTTTGATATATCCTTATGTGTTTTAATTGAAATTCTATGATAATGACCTTTTAAAAGTTTCTACAGTACAAATGAAAAGCATGCAAAAACGAAACCAAAAGTAAAATCCAATTCCACACATCCTACCCCAGGGAGTGAACTAGATAGATATAACATGGAGCAAAGTTCAATTACAAGACTGTAATCACTCAATACACATTTATTAGGGTCTTATGTTATACTAGTAATTTTTTATTACAAAGACAATAGTGAAGTAGAATTTGCTTTCAAGTATTTATTGCCTAGTCTCATGAAATTCTTTTTATAAGCTTCTTGATGGCAGTGACTTTATACTTATTTGGAAGTTCCACATTACCTAGCAAATTGATAAAGCATATAAGGTTGATCATATGCCTTAAATTTGAAATAACTGCATATTCAGTTTATTTTTAATGATTGAGGCCATTTACTTACTAATATATGAGTATAGACATGCATATGCATCATTTCTATCTTAGCTTTGAGTGGATTTCCTCTATTTCCTAAGACCTATCTGACCTTCCATTATCTTTGACTCTCCCTCTCCTATACAAATTTGTACCTTAAGAATTTCTTTTTTCTATCATGACACTCAGTAGGTAGCATATGGTATATTCCTAATGGAAAGTCAAAGGCAAATGGTTGGGAAGCCAAAAAACAAAAGTACAAATGGAGATTGGACCAAGTAGAGGAAACAGTCAGGCAAAACACAAAAGGGTAGCCAGGTTCCAGAAAAACAATAATGAAACAGTCTGACTAAACAATCTCCACTTGATTTGAAAGCAATAAAACAATGGTTTCTACTAGAGAACAAAGAGAAATACAAAGCTTATTTCAAGCAGAAATGGCTTAGTCATTTAAATCACACCACCAGTTGTGATTATATTAAAGATGATAGTATTCAAAATTATATATTAAAGATGATACTGGCAAATGTCAAGCTCTGGCAAATTCCTAACTAAGCTTTTTTGTGAAGGAACCAGGGAAGAACTGCAAATAGTGACTCTTATCTGCAGAATATCCTTGGTAGGTTCTATAGGGTTTGTCAAAGAAAGTTGAGCACCATATGAAGAATTTCTATTGCTTTCATGAACAGGAGCAATATCACTTATGACTTTCTCATGTAGTCTGGTTTAATTTTCCTTCAGATTTTTCCCTATACAAGGTAGACAAAGGCATTGAAATGATCCTTGAGATTCAATTGTTTCAGAGAATTAAGTCTTGGGGAATGAGAAAGCATTGATACAACTTCCTTGTATCTCCGTTGCCTACCACAGGTGCCTGGTGCAATTGGATTAAGAAGAATTCAGCTGAGCTCTCCCAGAGAGGCTGCATTCAGATGAATCAGTGATGTAGGCTCACTGCAGATCCTTCCTCCATGACAGTTAAGTAATAATAGTCTACACTCTCCAGAAACTGATGAAAATGATAACTAAGGCTAGAGGGATCATGACAGGTGTCATTGGAAGGAATATCCATATGAAGTTATTTTGAAGTATTAAATATTTGAGATGTTATCTAAATTTAAAATTATAGTTTATCACCAATTAAAATATTAATGTAACTCTACTCTGTTGTGAAGCATGGGTGCGTATGCATGTGTCTGTTAGGAACATAATTATTCTTTCTTAAGAGGAAAATAGCTGTTGATTTGAAAAGTTAATAATAACATATAAAGCATATAAAAATGACATTTTAACAGTATCCTTCACAGGTTTGTTGGTATTTAATACTGATATTTAAATTTGCTTTCTGCTTGGAAAAAATTGCTTGTTATTTAGCCATTACCTTAGTTTCTATATTGAAATATTGGATTACTGTTCACATTGATAGTTTCAGAAATCCCTTCAAGAGATGTCCATTTTTTCTTCTTTTCTTAAAACTCTAATGAAAAACAGTTTGAACATGTTATCATATACATTTCTGTTCTAATCAAATTTTTCTGCACTTGCATACATTTAACACTGTCTTTCAAAAATAACCATACTCTGCAACAGAGAAGTCAGAAAAGGAAAATTCTTTCAGCCACAAAGCATTTCTTCCTCTAGGGCAATATTTTCCAATTATGGCTTGCTGTCACCATCACCTCCTTCTAAATATGAACTGATCAAGCACCTAACCATGTTACTTTCTTGTTGAATTACTGCAAAAGTTGAGACCGCATAAAAGGAGGAAAATTCTAGAAAGTTATGAGCCCAGAATTCTTCCTATAGACAAGGAGATTCACAAAGGGATGTTTTCCAAAGGATTTACAACAGGCTTTGTGTGGTAAGACACAGAATATCTATTCTCTTGTGAATTGGTCAGTCACCCCTAGTTGTGTACAAAATATGATGCCATAGCATTTGGCCTCAACCAAACATAGCATAGGCAACATAATATAAAACATTTGTTCCTTAAAGCAGGCACAAGAAAGAAGACCAATTATTGCTTTACAAAACCTATTTATGGCTACTTTGGTGGACATATGCTTTCGAGAATTATGAATGCTGCAAAAGATTGACGTGTCATATTATGTTATACATTTTGAAATATTGTTTTGTTAATTTCCATCTGTCAAGGTCTAAAGCAGGGAAAACTGAGTTCAATATGAAAAGAAAATATCTCTCTTCCTTTGCATCCCAAGTTCTTGGCATATTGCTTGACAAATCATAGGTAGTTAATAAATACTAGTTTAACTGAACTGGATTGAAATGTAAACACTTTCAAAATTTGTTAGCATTTGTATTTGTTTTGGTCTGTGTGTGTATGTGTATGTATCTGTTTTCTTTTTTAATAGCGTTAGTAAGTTGTCCTATTTTATAAATAATGATATTGCTGTTAAAAAACAACTGGCCCCATTCCCAGCATTAGGTCAACTTAATACATGTATACATTTAGTCTACTTAACTTTCCTTTTAGTATTTGACAAGAGTAGACAATTTTTTAAAGATTTTTTCTTATTACCTATCCTGAAGCTTCCCTAGTTCTCAATAAAAATATGTCCATGTTTTCTTGTCATCTTTAAGCATAAGAAGGCATAGCAATTACAATGTATAGCATACACGCTGTGAAAGATGTAGGTGGTTCAAAATGTTAGGCGCAAGAACTTTTTTTTCATCTTAAAGTTTCTGGCATGAAATAAAGTTTCCATTTTTAAATTTATTTTGATAGTTTTAGTATTATTAAATTTAAAAAATCATGTAGCCTAACACAATATGAATAATGAAATATTTTGAGTTCTGACTCATCTAACATTATGCAAAAATTTGCTCTAGCTCATTGTCTTATACATAGTAGGCACTTTGTAAACATTTGTTGAATTTAATTAATTCAGCATGTATCACATTATTTACATACATTGCTTCTAGAGAAAATGACACAATATTTTCTTGAAGTACAAATGCCAAACTATAGTCTCTCAACATAGAAGCTACTCTAAAAAAGTTGGGAATACTTGAAAATAACATTATTTCCTTTCAATCACAAGGGTGCCATTTAGTGAATCAAACATGCAAGTAAAATCTGTATCTTTGGCCTGACAAACATCTGGAAGAAAATAGAAATATTTAATTATATAGATGTTTCCAGATATACAGATGTTTGCCATAATGGAAACCAAGTGTTAAGGCAATTGACTTTTTATTTTCAATCTGATGGTTTAGTGGTGCACGTAGGTCACAAAGGGCAACATTCTAATTTTGTAAGTCTTACAGAACCAGGAAATGGCAAGGAAGCATTTATATGAAGTTGAAATGAATATGTCCTTACTAAACTGTTTGGCCTTTGTTTTCAAAGAAGACCAGTGAAATCATGGGGTAATATCTTGACTCTTGTGTGAATTGGGTATAAGAGAGGCAGAGTTGCACGAGTCATCAACCTGACTCTCTTCTACAATCATCAAAGTCCAATTGCACAAAAGTCAAGATGATTGTTGATAGCTCATGATGAAGCAAATGACCTTGGCATCTTCAATGTCTGACCAAGCTCTAAGCTCTCCAAGCACCTGCTTCAGCTAACTTCATGGTCATTGGAACAAACTGTTCTTGTCCACCCATTCTACCAGGGTCATCTTCACATAATTGGGGTAAGCATCCCCCTTCCTTACTGAGGTTGAGGCTTGCAGGTTGCCCTCAACTGGTTTAACTCATCCAGTAAAAACCATATGGTTTTACTGCAGTGTATGTGCTGTGCATTCTACAACTGCTTGGAGCCACAAGTAAGAGTTGAGTGGCAAGTACACACAAAGGTATATACATAGTCCTGAAATAGTCATTAAACCCTCACACCAAAGATTCTAGCTCTCTTGAAATATCCCACACACCCTTTCCTACTCAATAACCAGAAATTGATCAATATGTATCATAAGAACATGTTCAATTTTAGTGTCACTACATTTGAATTCTCTGAATTTGCCAGCATAAAAATGTCACTTCACCATACAAAGCACATTTCTGACTTGGTTGATGGTCTTCTAAAGATACAGTGGTCAAAGAAAGTTCACTACTCCATAGGTAATCAGACATAAAGAATAATTCAGATTTATTTAAACTGATACTTACAAGCACATATTCTTCAACGCATCAGTTAATTTCTTCCCAGAAATTTGTTCATAATTGGGGTGTAAGTGTGTAAGGGTTTTAATTTTATTGACCTTTTTGTTATTGCTATTCTGTGTAGAAATTAGAAGACCTTTACATGACAAAAAATACAGACCAATCTGCTATGTAGTCCTTCTTTTGCCTTCTGCTCATGCAGTAAGAAGTTGATACTCATAGATAAAGGATCAGAGAAGATCTGAAGTGTTATAGTACTTCACTTTCTACTCTAAGAGTCAAATTAAGGAAAGGAAAAAGCAACTTTGTCTGTAATTTCATAGTTATAGGAAATAGGGAAAATCTCTCTACCAATCCAGATTGATGCCTTATTTGCAACTTAGTCAAATTCACTGAGAAAATAGAATTATTCTATCACTATTTCTATGTTACTTAAAAAATTCAAAAAGTTTCATTTGACTTTCATTAGGATATTAAAATTGTGTCCAATTTTATTTTACTTTTCAAATTTATTCTCATCTTTAGAAAAGAACTAAGCACATTGTCATCATTTGGGAATGGTGTATTCTGGTTAATTGAGTCTTAAAAATCATTTATATCTATTATTGAAAAGCTACAATGTGGTGAAAGTAACACTTGTAAGAATTTCCTGAAAACCCCAAATAAGAAAGCTCATTTATTTATCAAATTATGAGGAAAAATGGCTGACTTTTAATGAAATTTTCAAATTCACCCAAAACTGTCATATTTGATCCCCATGACACTCCTAGAAGATGAGAACTGGAGTTTCTCTCTGTTCCATAGATGATGAAATCCAATGTCAAAAAAGTTGAGCAATTTGTCTATGGAAAGGAAATATCAGAGGAAAAGTCCTCCTGACCTCAGGTCTAATAGTCTGCAAACTACACAAAAGTACCTCCATTAAAATTCAAATACTCTGATTCCAAATTATTCTATAAAACCTTAACCATGTTGATAATGATGATAAGGAACTGGGCTGATCACTTCATAAATATTTTCTGATCTGAACCTCTCTACAACTATAGGGGGTAGATACTATTATCCTCATTCATAGATGACGGAACTGAGGCAAATAGACTAGGTGAGTTACACAGGGAGACAGCAAATTTTTGAAATCAGATTTGAAGTTTCCTGACTCCAGGTACAGTTCTATATTCAGTGCAACACTTAGCTGCTTCTTTTTTTATTAAAAAGAATAATTGAATGAAATAGACTAGCTAAACTCAGGTGTACCTATTATTTCCTCCAGGATGTTCCAAAGCATTTACTCCATACACTATAAATCTGTAAATAATGAAGAAGCAAAAATGATTAAAAGCAGTATTCCAGGGTTCAATAAACCTAATAATTCTTATTGTTTCAGAAAAGACTCCTTATTTGGCAAGAACTAATGTGGAAACTCAAAAATGGTTTTGCAGAACTTGGGTTTAAACAAATAAGATGTCATATATTACCATAATATTAGGACTCCTACCATTAAAATAAATGGAAGACATCTAGATGAGGTATATTCCATAGCTGTGTCTGGGCAGAGAGTTCTTAACTAGGGAAAGATATGATCAAAAAAGGTAAAACAGGTCATTTTGGTCACATGAAATTGAGCAAAAGCCTTTCCATGGATAAAATCAGTGCAACTAAGTAAAGAAGAGAAGCAGTTAAATGGAGAGAAAAGCTTTGTATCAATTATGTCTGACAAAGAATATTTCCCAAGAATATAGGTGACTAGGATAAATACATGGCATTCCCAAATGGCCAAAGAATATGTATGAATTAACAGTTCTTTAAACAAGATGGAAAGAGCTCAATATCTTAAATGGCAAATAAGAGTTCACTTGAACCAGACTATTCTTAACTCCATCCAAATCAGATATGAAAAATATGCCTTGCAATGATGTCTTCTCTTCCTTTCAACTATAATATACCCTTTTGAACAAGCCTCCTTTCAGTGGGAGAATCATCCAATTCACCTTGAAGCATTGTTGTAGAGTAGAGTTAGTCTAAGGTCAAGAGTTAGGGGAGCCAAGATGGTGGAATAAGAAGTAAGTCAGTCTCACCCTCCCTTATTGACCTCTGAAAGCCCAGAAATATCACCCCAGGAAAACCCTGGAGCAGCTGAGCAAGCAGAAAGATGGGGTGCAGTATTCTTGTAGTCCAGGAAGCTTGAGGGATTAACAGAAAAGGTCTTTCTCCCTCTGGGGGATGGGCAGCTGTACAGGATGGGAGGCATACAAGCAATTGAACAGCAAGCCCCATTTCAGCAAACCATGGAAAAGATCCTGAGCCCCAGAGTGGTGGAACAAGAAACAACCAACACCAGGACCCCCAAGTGCCTCAGCACAGTCAGAGGGAGCAGTAGACACCAGCTCTGAAAACTACCATGTTTACCAACATTCTCCAGCAGTCAAATCTCTCAGTAATTTACCACAACTCCAGGAGGCACAGTTTCAGGCTGGAAGACATTCTTCAACAGCCAGACATTTGAGTGCAAGGCCTGGGGGACCAGGATTAGCTTATTGCTATAACTGAAAACCATGATTAAAAAAAAGCCTAGACAGTATTTTTTTCAGGAATTCATTAAGGAAAACTATCCTGATTACCTAGAAGCAGAAAGTAAAATAATCATCAAAAGAATCCACCAATCACCTCCTGAACAAGGTTCCAAATTGTAAATGTCAAGGCATATTGTAGCCAAGTAACAAAACTACCAGTTAAAAGAGAAAATACTTCAAGCAGCCAGATAATGGATCCACATTCAGGATTATGCAAGACCTTGCATCTTCTATATTAAAAGATCAGAGGGTGGTTGAATGTGATATTTTGTAAGGCAAAGGAACTTGCATTATAATGACAGATCAACTATCCAGTGAAATTAAGCATAATCCTTCAGAGGAAAAGATAAATATTTAATGAAGTAGCAGGCTTCCAAAACTTCCTGATGAAAAGACCTGAGCTCAACAGAAAATTTGATCTTCAAATACAAAAGTCAAGAGAGGTATAAAAAGGTAAGCAGGAAAGAAAAAAAAAACGTTCTTAATAAGGGCAAACTGTTTAAATCTCTACAAGGGAAAATGACATTTGTAACCATTGAGAACTTTATTATGTCATTTAAAAGGGGTATAAATAGACAGATGGTATTGGTATAAGTTGACTTTCATGTGATGATCAGAAAATCTAATTAAGTGGTGAAAATGGATTATACTGGGAGAAGAGGAAAGAAGGAGGCAGACAAAGGTAAATTACATCACATGAAAAAGCACAAAAAATATTACAGTAGAAAGAAAGAAGGGAGGGAGATGAGCATTATTTGAAACTTATTATCATCAGATTTGGCTCTAAGAGGGACTAACAATCAGTTAGGTATAGAAATCTAACTTTTCCTGTAGGAAGTAGGAGGGGAAAGGATAAAGAAAAGGGAGGCAGTGGAGAGAAGGAAAGGCAGACTGAAGGAGGTGGTGGTCAAACACAAAACTCTAGGAAGGAGGAAAAGAGAGAAAGGAGAAACAAACAAGGGGTTGGGGAAATAAGACAGAGAGAAAGGCTCAGTATTTAATAACTGTGAATGTGATTGGGATGAACTCTTCCATAAAATAAAATAAATAGCAGAGTGGATTAAAGAACCATAATTCCACAATATGTAGTTTATAAGCAACACTTTTGAAGCAGAAGGATACAAACAATGTAAAGATAAAAGAATGGGGCAGAATATATTATAGCTCAGCTGAAGTAAAAAAACAATAAAATAAACCAAGGTTAGCAATCCTGATTGCAGCCCATTTCTAAAATATATAGAGAACTGAGTCAAATTTATGAGAATACATTTATTCTCCAATGTTAAATGGTTAAAGGATATGAACAAACAGGAAGAAATTAAAGCAATCTATAGTCATATGAAGAAAATGCTGTAAATCACTATTGATTAGAGAATTGCAAATCAAAATGAATCTGAGCTACCATATCACACCTATTAGATTGAATAACATAACATAACAAAAGAGGAAAATGATCAATGTTGGAGAAGATGTGGGAAAATTGGAACACTGATGTATCATTGGTGGAACTGTGAACTGATTCAACCATTCTGGGGAGCAATTTGGAATTATGCCCAAAGGAGTATACAATTGTGCATACCCTTTGACCCAGCAATAGCACTTCTAAGTTTGTATCCCAAAGAGATTGTAAAAATGAGAAAAGCATCCACATGTATAAAAGTATTTATAGCAGCTCTTCCATGAGGAAAGGAATTGGAAATTGAGGGAATGTCCATCAATTAATGAATGACTGAACAATTTGTGGTATACCAATGTAATGCTATTGTGCTTTAAGAAATGATGAGCAGACACATTTCATAAAAACCTGGAAAACTTATATGAAATGATACTGATTGAAATAAGCAGAACCAGGAGAAGATTTTACACAGTAACATAATGTGGTGACTAACTTTCAGAGACTTAGCTCTTCTCCGCAATCTGAGGATCTAAGATAGCTCCAAAAGACTCATGACGGAAAATGCTATCCACATCCAGAGAAAGAACTTTGAAGTCTGAATGTAAATGGAAGCATACTATTTGCTCTCTCTCTCTCTCTTTTTTTTTTTGCTTTGTTTCTTCTTTTGTGTGGTTCCTTCCATTAATTCTAATTCTTCTTTACATCATGGTAATGTGAAAATATGTTTAATATGAATGTGTAAGTAGAGCCTGTATCATATTGCATGCTATCTGGGGAGAGGGGAAGAGAGGTAAGTAATGGAAATTAAAAACTCAAAATCTTATGGAAGTGAATGTTGAAAACTAAAAATGAATTGATTATATTTTTAAAATAAAGTCTAGAGGTAGAGAGGTTATTATTCATTCACATCCAATTCTGTGAACCTGTGGACCTTACTGTGCATGGGGTTTTCTTGGCAAAGATACGTTTCCGTCCCCAGCGGATTAAGGTAAATACAGTTTAAATGACTTGCATGGGGTCAGATAACTAGTGAGTGTCTATGGTCAGATTAGAACTCAGGTTTTCCTGGCTGAGTCAAGTGTTCTATTCACTGAGCAACTGGGTTGGCTGCTAGGCAAATAGTAGTTCGTGGAAGGTCAAACAGATAGCAAGTGTCTACTCGATGATTTGTACTTAAGTCTTTAGGACTCTAGACCCAGCGCTCTATCCACTGAGCCATCTAGTTGTCTGCTAGAGTTAGAATACCTGCACTCAAAATCCATTGTAAATGTTTCTTATGTCATGCGTGAATCTAAGCAGATTGCTTAAGTTGATAATCAGATTTTTCATCTTTAAATAAAGAAATTGTAGTAATTTGGTCCTTGAGGTCTCTTCTAGCTCTAAATCTATGAGCCTATGAGTCTCTCAATTCCAGCCCAGAAATCAGAATTCCTGATTGATGAGTAATTCAGTACAAACTCATCTAATGTATTATGTATCCCCAGTTCCAGGTCATTTTTCATCCCATCTACTCCAGACATCTTCACATCAATGCCAATGTTTTAAGGCAACAACCAACTGATTTCTGTCTCTTGTTGGTTTTTGCCCCTTTCTCTGGGAGCAAAATGTAAATCAATACTGTTCTTGCTTTTAAATATGTTTAAGACCTGACTGTTCAGAGCTCTATTTGTCATGCCTGTCAGTTCCCAAAGTAATGCTTCCTCTCCTGGATACCATACCTCACATGTGTTTTCTCCCACATTAAAATCTAACTTTCTTAAAGGCAAATAATGTCTCACTTTTTCATTTCCAAGCATCTCATACAATACTTGGGATATAGTAGCAACTTAATAAATGATTTTTCATGTATTCTCTTAATAGAATTAATTGGCCCCAGTGATCTAATATTAACAATAATTCATAAATAATTACAACTAAGTTAAAATATATAATTAGGCATATGAATGTAATGGAAGGCTATTGTGCTATGAGAAACGAAAAACAGGAAGACTTCAGTGAAACCTGGAAAGACTTATACGAACTGATGCTGAGTGAAAGGAGAAGAATCAGAACTTGGTACACAGCAACAACCACAGTGTGTGAGGAATTTTTCGGGTAGACTTGGCACTTCACCATATTGCAAGGATCTAAAAAATTCCCAATGAAGTACTGAGGCAAAACATCTTCCACATTAAGAGAAAGAATTATGGAATTGGATTATAGATAGAAGCAGACCATTTTATTGTGTATTATGTTTTGTTTTGCTTTGTTTTATGGTTTCTCCCATTCATTTATTCTTCTATATAACATGTATTTAATAGGAATATATGTGTAGAACTTATATAAGATTGTACACTGTCTCAGAGAGGGAATGGAGAGGGAGGGGGGAACGAAGGGGAAAGAGAGGAAAAATCTAAGATATATGGAAATGTTTGTCAAACACTGAAAACAAATAAAATAATTTAATTTAAAAATATATATTTATTAATCACTAGCTATATTATAATTCACAAATCATAATGAGATGTTAATACTGGTGGAAAAAATGAAAAAAATCAAAACAACTCTAAGGTTTAACCTCACACTCCTCAAGTTGGCAAAGATATAATAAAAGAAGGGAACGATCATTTTAGGGACATTGGCCTGTTGGTTTAGCTGTACTTAGGTAAACAATTCCTGAAAGCAACTTGGAATTATTCTACAAATGTGGCATGAAAATCAGTACCTAGATGTTGAAGTGGATTGAATGTGAGCCTGGAGTTAGAAAAAAAATTGAGTTCAAAGCTGACCTCGTATACTATGTGACCATAAGCAAGTCACTGAAACCCTCTCTGCGTCAATTTTCTTGATTGTGAAATGGAAATGATAATCCAACCCTCCAGACAGGTTTGTTGGGAAGGATAAATGAAATTGCATTTGTAAATGTGGTCAATAGTATATGGCACAGAGTGGGCACTTAATTAATGCTTCTTCCTTTCTCCCTAGAAAAGTGGCTAAAATGTCCATTGCTTTTGACTCAGAAATTCTTCTGTTAGACATTTCCACCAAGGAGCTGAAAGATACGAAAGTCTCCTTAAAATTAAAAATATTTACAAAACTGGCAAAAAATATAATCTAAACAAATAGAGATAAATGAGTATGGCATTATATGAAATGAAGGAAATGTGATGAATACGAAAAATACAGATTATCATAAGGAGATTGATAGTAACTGATGAAAAGGAAAGTATGCAAAATTAGATACTATAAAACTACAAAAATATAAATAAGAACATCAGATAAATAAACAAAAACTGGAGGATGCATAGTTATTAGTATTATGTTTGATCCAGAAGATGAGAAAATCATTCTCCTTCATTTTTAAAGGAGATAAAAGGACATAGGTACAGAAAATTGCATAGCAGTTTCATTTGATCTATTACATAGTTGCACTGAATTGCTTCTCTGTTTCTCACCATCTTGTCTCTGTCTCTGATTCTCTTTCTCTCTCTCTCTCTCTCCCTTCCTCCCTCTCTCTCTCTCTCTCTCTCTCTCTCTCTCTCTCTCTCTCTCTCTCTCTCTCCCCCTCTCCCTTTCACTCTCCTTTATTCTCTCTCTCACCCTATATCTTTATTTCTCATCAATTTATTCATTTTTTATAAAAGATTGAAAGAGAAGGATATATTGAAGAGAAAAAAGGGAAGATGTAAACTAAAAGGAAATAAGCAATTTTTAAAGTAATTAACTAAATGCCAAAGCTGAACAACACTATGGATAGGAATTTTAACTACAATGTTGCATTTTTAAAATAATAAATAAATCATATCTATGCCTCGCCAAACTTTTGAAACCATTGATCTGCAAAGTGAGAAATTGTATTCTTTATGATTCATTATAATTAACATACTTGTGGTCTTTAAAGGTTACTTATTATGTCCCTTCATCCTGCCTTTCAGGTATTAAAATAAGGTGTTATTCATTTAAGAATGTTGGTCTTCTGCCTTTGGGTATTAGAGAAAAGCTAGTTACTTGAAGGTAATTGTTAAATTTTTTTTGTTATGTTCTGTTGTTAACCTGTGTTTTAATTTAGAGACTCTTATTTACTTAGTAGATTAAGTTCTTTAAAAGAAAGAAAAGAAAAATGCACTCTACAATGTTTTTATAGCACTTGAAAGTTGTTCTGATCAATGCTTTACAGAAAACTTTGAGAAGCAACTTAATTAGAAATTATTTTTAATCTATCTTCACATACATTAAAATATTTGATCTACCCTTTATTATTTAAAATGTTTCAATGAAAAGGTTGTTAAAAATTATTATTGTTTGTGTCTCTATATCTGGTACCTCCTTACAACAAAGTCTAGTCCTCAGTTTATGAAATCATAACTGCTTGTTTTAGAAATAATTTTGACTAAACAGAGAAAAGCCAGAATTCAAAGAAATCTTGATGGCAAATTATCTGATTTTATGTTGAGAATGTGAATAAGTGAAAAAGAAGTGGAATAAAAATTTTCCTCAAAGGAATGTTATTCAGTTCTATCAGCAGAAATTGTTATTAAAAGATAGATGGATAGATAGGAAATAATTCATTTAAATATAAATGAAGAGATACATAAATATTTAGATGAACACAGTCATAGATTTATCCATATACTCATTCATATATTTAGATGATAATCATCTAAATATTTGTATCTCTACAAATTTATGTGAATCTTCTTTCAAATACATAACTAAATGTTTCTATGTATCTCTGTAGACACCTAAATAAATATCAATATAAATTAGGTGAATCCTCATTCATATATCTGTGCAGTTACATATGTATATGTGTATGCATATATTATTTATATATATATATTTTATATATATATATATATATATATATAGTCATAGCTACAACTGTACATGGTGTGTGCATATTACAGAAAGAGAGTTTTATGTCTCCAAATTTGTAGATACTTAAGATTATGGTTAAGTTTTTGAATTTTGTTCAGTTTAACATTTCTTTCTTGTTTCTCCTATTTTAGACCAAAGCCCCAATGGAAGTATGATATTGGCTAGAAAGAGAATTGCAAAACAGTTGAAGTTTTCTGTAGAACTTGGTTTCTACACTTGAGCAATCTTTAAGTATAGGAAATCCATAGTTATTTGCTGTCCTTTCGATTCATATGTCCTAACTTCTGCCACCATCTGCTTCCTCTTCAAAGCTGTTTTATTCAATGTAATATTGTTCCTTCTGATGGTGAGAATGAGAGGTAATAAGTCTCAGATAATGAAATATCTGACATTCTGTTACTTTAATTAGTTAGCATAATGGCCTTACCATTTATGCAAGCCTTCTTTGGGAGATCTTTGAAGATCCTTAGAGTGGACATTTCACATGGGAAGGCAGTCTGATGGGTAATGTTTGAGGTCTGGTATGTCTTTAAAATGTTCTCAATCATATTTTAAATCCAGTTTATTACTTTGGCTTTTTCTAAGACCCATTTTGCAGTGATTTTGTGAATTTATACTCTAATGATTTTATAAACCCTTAGAGTATAATATCCTTCCTACTCTGATATTCCAATTATATCTGAATAAATTCCGAATATTCAATCATACACCAATATTTCAACGTAAGGTGAAGGTGGCACTGTGTTCTCAGACAGGAAAGAAGCTCTGGAAGATTTCTTCAAACCAGAAGATTCAGCCCAGTATCTCAGTAACTCATGGAACTCTTTTGAAGGACCAGTGTGAGTAAATTTGGATGCACTCAAAACTGGTTCGGTCATAGATTGGTAATTATTTTTACTCCATTTATTCATAAAATCCATCTTCATAGGTATAGAGGAGTTACTATTTACATTAGAAAAAGGAATACCAAGACTAAGAAAAATGATAGACTTATTTTTGTCATGTAATGATAAAAGATTTTCCTATTTTGCTATTAGATATTTCAAAGGACATCAACAGGAATTTAATTGGAGTTTTCATTCACAATCTTTTATCTTTCATAGAACACATCAAACAAATTTTACACTTGTGATCAAGAAAAATCTTAGTTTTAAATTAGTAGTTCTTAACCATTTTGTTTTGTATATGATGGCTGTGTGGAGAAACCTACGAAATTCTAAGAATAACATTTTTAAATGCATAAAGTAAAATTCAGAGGACTATAAAGGAAACCAATTATTTCAAAATATAGTTATCTATTTTATCTCTATATATCGAAATCTAGTTATAGATTTATAGATATGGATAAAGATAGAGATAACTGAGATAATAACTACATGTTCATTATAGTCCCTACATTAAGATTCTATAATGTAGAGTAGTAAAAGGGATCTTGATAATACAGCATCAGAGCTCTAAGGAAGTCCAACTATTTTTAAAAATAGGAAAACTAAGATACAAATAGGTTAAGTGACTTGTCTATTAATGTCAAACAGATATTGCTTACAAAGATTTATTTGCATATAGGGCTTCTGATTTCATATCCATCATTTTTTCTATTATATTCAACTCAGGCTCCAAAAGTCATTCACAGATGGAGGGTCTTGATTATAAATTGTCTATAGAGATTATTGAGATCTTGGTTTTGCCTGTTTATATCTTATTAACATGCAAAATGTTAGTTACCTTAACTTTTTCCCAATAAAGGAGTGGAATAGTTATTCTCACACTTGTATCCTAGAAATTTTCATCAAGGAGAAGTGTGAAGGATGGATAAAAGAGAAGAGATAACTGATATAGGGACACCACTTCAATGGTTCTTTGAAACTTGTAGGGAAATAGTGAGGTTGTAATAGAAGCAGAAAGGAGTAAAAGGTGGGAGGGGTATTGCCAAAGTAGCATCTATAAGGTATGACCACTAATTAGAAAATGTCCAGGTAAAACATTTCATGAATTTCTTCTTTTAAAAATTTAGCTTGCATGAAGTTGATTTTCTTACAAATAACACAGATGTATGTATATAGTTGTAAATGTTTATCTAGGTTCCATTCACAGGTGTTAATATTTTTAAGGTTTTGTTCTTTATCTATGATTTCATTGGAACACAGAATCCTGGTGGGGATTGGGGTGGAATAGGGCAGAGACTGTATTTGTCAAAACAGATTGCAATTTTTTACAACTTAAAACCATTAAGAATTGTTTGATACAAAAAGCATAAAGTGATCTACAAATTTTTCTAACAGCGTAATTCAGAGGTGACACTTGAACCCAGGTTTTTCTGGTAATAGTTTTGGGTTTTACTTCTCAGTGTGCGTGAGCATGTGTGTGTGTGTGTGTGTGTGTGTGTGTGTGTGTGTGTGTTCTCTTCTCACTCTCTTTTACCTGTATTACGGGTACCATTTGAGATTCTCTAGCCCTCAATTTATCTACCTTGTTTTTATAGTAATTCCTTATCATTTTTTTACTAAGTTTATACATAAAAGATCTATTTGCTTGTCAAGATATTATCAAGTTAGATAATTTCTAATTAAAATTTAAAATAATTTTAGGGTACCCAATTCTTCCCATTTCACTCTGTTTCAGTCAGGAAAAAATATATGGAAAAAGAAGGAACTACAAACGAAAATCATTCCTTTACAAGTAGAAAAGATTTGCCATATAAAATAAGTACATTTATTTCCATTTCAATGTCTATTTCTGTTGGTAAGGATGTTGCAAAGTTCCTCAATTTTGGTTGCTAGCAACTCTGGCAGCTTTTTCACAATTTCCTTCCTTCCTTTACAACCATGACTAATAAGAAATACAAAATGCTTTTTGTCACAGTTTTCTCCTTTGCCAGTTTAAAACAAAGTCTATCAGCAAAATGTCAAAGGAAACATCCATTGCTATCCATCTGTTATTTACCAGCTATGGAAAACGTTATTTTTGTTGGGTTTTTTTTTTTTTGGTCTGGGACTATGGTTTTTATCATTATGAGTAATCTCTGATGTGGAAACTCCCTCCACTTACGGAGATAGCTAGCTTCACTCTATTCTTATAAAGTTTCTTGGATTCTGAGAATGACTAATGACTAATGCTATAAGTTCAGAAGTGTGTGAAGTCATTGAACTTTGGCTAGTAATATAGTTTTTGATGTGAATAACTTAGTATTACTGGATCTGTGACTTCTCCCTTTTGTGCTAGAGGATTAGAGACTAAAATGATTGCAAATTTTTTGTATTTGAACCCCTTTGAGACATTGAATAAATTCATATCAGTAAATTCATTGAGATATTAGAAGAGCAGAAGGAAAGATTTTGGCCAAAAATGAGATTGGAGGGTGGGTGAGCCTTGTCCTGGAGGGGACCTAGAAGTAGTGTAGCCTAGTGGATAAGAAATGGTTCTAATGAAAGGAAAATCTGTATTCAAAGCTCGAGTCTGATAGCTACTACTTATATTATCTTAGGTATAACTGATCCATGGTCATATGGTCAATATAACTTAGAACTGGTTCCTGAACCAGGATCTTCATGATTCCGTAGTCATGTTTATACCAATTATACCTCACAATCTTTCATATATGACTTAAAGAGGTAAGAAGGCATACTGCTTAAGAGAAAATAATTTCCTATTTCAATGCATTCTGAATTTCTTTCTTTGGAAAGTCTGTTTCATAAGACAGGAGTTAGCTCAATATTAGTTGGGTTATCAGGTTATGCCTTTAAGGTAGTTGGTCAGAGGACATGGGAGACAAAGAAAGGTAAAAATGGAACAGAAGCTGAACTAGAATCTGAATGCTGACAAAGAATGGGAAACTTGGTATGACTTTTTTAATGCTTTTGCAGGAAAGGAAGAATTGCAAAGCATTAAAAATATTCAATGATGAGAGTGGCTTTTAAATTTACCACATTACTATAATTTGCCCCCCAGATCCAAGGTTGTCAGTTAATCTAGAGTTGGTGCATAGAGATATATTTTGTGCTTCCTTTGATGAGGATGAGGCAAGGCTGAACAAGAGAGTTGACCTGTGTTTTATTCGTGCAGAGAATCCCATATATCTGTGTAGATCTGCACCTACTCAACAACTTTATAATATGGGATATTGAGAGGCTTATAATCTGCCTAGTATTACTTCTCTGAACTCACAGCATTTATAGACTCATCTATACTGCTCATTTGACTATTAACCACTTATGGCCTTATAACATCTGTTAGGTGGTGAATTTCTCAGAAATTGGGGAAAGTGACTCTTATTTTACTATTTACCTGAACATAATGACAACTCCAACATGTTACTAAACTATTTAACTGGACCTGAGTTCTGAGAAAGCTGCTACCAGTGATATAACAGAATTCAGATTTAGGAATCTTAATATTCTCCTGTAGGAATGAATAAGCTGCCTTCATTATTATAACATAAAGTCTCCCAAACAACTTACTTGAAATATTTAGTAAAATAGACAGTCTACGTGCTTTCTGTTTAGTCACTAAATATATACATGTTCAAATATGTGATATGAATCACTCTCATTTTAGTGAGGTCTCATTGATTCCAAGATACTTTACTTTAGTAATGCCATTTGTATAATAAACATAGCAGAACTGTGTAAAAGAGTCCCAAGGGGAGAGATTTCACACAGGGCTTAGACAGCTGAAGTAATGAATCTATGGAAAATAAATGTATTACTAGTGTTTAAAGTCCACGGCTAAACAAAAATATCTATCCTCTCAGTCTGCCTCCATAGATGCTTGTTTACTAAATGAGAGCAATAGAATTTTTGTGTATCTAGCATCTAATTTGATTAGTATTTGTAATGCTGAATGATCCAGTAGGAGTGTCTCAGCTCTTTGACTCCCCCAAATATTGTTTCTCTGGACATCTCATTCATTCAGCCTGAGTTAACAAACACACTCCAGCTGAACTAGTCTTCAAAATGCATATGGAAAATATTCAGATTCTTGAAATACTCCCCATTGCTTTTACCAAACCCTAAATTTTGCCAAATGAATAGAAGCAAAATGATTGTTTTTGTTTTTTTCCAGAAATTATCAGTTTTGTTTCTAACATGAAAGTTTTCTTAGTGCAATGATCAAGTGTTTTTCTATCTTACAAAATAATATGCCGATATAATTGTAGGTACACAAGATGTATGTAGAGGGTATTCCAAATTCAATAAACAATTGCTCTGTAAACACAAAACTAAATTTTTTTCTCAAAGTGAATGAACAGTTTAAGCATTATATACACTAATCCAGAGTCCTGATATTATGAAAGCCTTTTAAAACTATTTTTTCCTCTAGTTGCTAGATTTTGGATATACCAGATAAATTAGTAGCTCCATAGCAAAAAGAGGAAAGAGCCAATAAAATTTCAACAAATCCATCCAGCAGTTAAATAGCAACTTGCATAAAGTGTTTCATTTAACTTATGGCTATAAGGAGTTTTCTTTAATTGCTTTGCTTTTCATTCATCCCTCCTATTCTTATGAATCATGGCATAATAGAGTTAATGCAGGCTCAGGTAAACTGAGCCGAAAACCTAGAAAAACACTATAACAGTTAAGTGATCATGGCCTTAACTTCTACGTCTCATGTATTTCATCTATAAAATGGGTATAAAAATAGATATGCTACCTATTTAATAGCGGTTGGTAAGAAAATTATTTTGCATATTTTAAATCAATATACAAATGTGAGTTAGTATAATTATATATTTTTCTTTCTTTCTATCATTTTAATTGACTATTTGAAGTTTGTCTGGGAATCATAATGTCCCACTATGTTGCAAAGAAACCCTGCTTCCTATTCTTCTAGAACTGTAACATTCAAAAAAAAAAACTGAGGAGAAATAATCTAGTAGACGAATAAGCTGAAAAGTCACTCACAGAATGCAATATCCACATCCATAGCAACAGAACTTTTAAAGGCCATTTTGCTCCTGACTTTTAGTTTTACCAATCAGGCACAGCCTATTCACAGAACACTGTGACTGGCAAAGAGCCACAAGTAATGGTGGTCTGCTCCCTTTTTGACAGGTCATAATGGATCAATTCAATCTACAATTTAAGGTTAGAACTAGTACATAACAGCTGATTTCTAGATACTTCAGGAGAATTTTGAGCTATAATCAGAGCACAGCCAGGGTTATTCTTCACAACTCTGGGTAACAACCATGAACATGATCCAATAGGGGAAAAAAGAAGCAAAAACAATGGATTGGACACTACAGTGTTCCTTTCAGGGTTCTTATTGTGCAATCTGGACAAACACCATCACCTTCTGGGTCTCAGTTTTCTCATTTCAAAAATTAAACTAGTATAATATTTTCAGTTTCATAGAATTATTTTAAGAAAAAGATACTTTGGAGGGGAGAAGCCAAGATGGCAGAGTAGAAATATTCACATATCCTAGCTCCAAACCCACAGCCCATGGATCTCCTGTAAAAAGAACTCCCAACAAATTCTGGAGAAGTGGAAGTCTCACAGAAAAAAAGTGAAGGAGATTTCTGTTCCAAAGAACCCTGAAAAACTGACCTGAAGGTCCATCACATACCAGACAGGAGTGGAGCCGAGCCCTTCCCTGGCCAGGTGGCCCAGAGAGTAGCAGATACAAGCAGGCTTCAGGGACGGAATCTCCAGTGGCCACGAAGGTCCCTCCACCCACAGATGCACAGGTCAGTGAGAGAGACTTCTAGGCTGGCTGAGAGGAGAGTAGGGTGTCTCCATAACTCAGACTCACTTGGGAGGCAGTGGCAGAGGCAGCGGGGGCCAGAGGCTCCAAGAGCAGGCAGGAGCCTGACAGTAGCTCCACTAGGGAAGGTCTCTGCATAAAGCCCCTGAGGGAACTGAGACTGGGAGGCAGCCCTGCCCCAACCTGGGAACCTGATTTAATCTTACCCTGAATAGCAGCCAGCCCGCTGCTGAAAGTCCTGAGGCTGGGGAGCAGCATTTGAATCTCAGACCCCAAGCACTAGCTGGGCAGATCTAGGCAGGGGTTGACAGGAATCTCAGAAGTCAAGTAACTGGCTGGGAAAATGCCCAGAAAAGGGGGGAATAAAAGGCCATATAAGGTTACTTTCTTGCTGACCAGATGATGCCCCCTTCCTTTCTGATGAAGAAGAACAATGCTTACCATCAGGTAAAGAAATAGGAATCAAGGCCTCTGAATCCCAAACATCTGAAACAGATAGTAAATGGGCTCAGGCCATGAAAGAGCTCAAAAAGGATTTTGAAAATCAAGTTAGACTGGTGGAGGAAAAACTGGAAAGAGAAATGAGAGAGATGCAAGAAAAGTATGAAAAAGAGACCAACACCTTGCTAAAGGAGACCCCAAAAAAAAGGTGAAGAAAATAACACCTTGAAAAATAGGCTAACTCAATTGGCAAAAGAGGTTCAAAAAGCCAATAAGGAGAAGAATGCTTTCAAAAGCAGAATTAACCAAATGGAAAAAGAGGTTTCAAAAGCTCACTGAAGAAAATAGTTCTCTCAAAATTAGAATGGAAGAGATGGAGGCTAATGACTTTCTGAGAAACCAAGAAATCACAAACAAAACCAAAAGAATGAAAAAATGGAAGAGAATGTGAAATATATCATTGGA
>CM053771.1:414042050-414061786 GCA_028658325.1 Potorous gilbertii | reverse complement strand
GAAAACTGCCCTGATATTCTAGAACCAGAATGCAAAATAAGTATTCAAGGAATCCACTGATCACCACCTGAAAGAGATCCAAAAAGAAAAACTCCTAGGAACATTGCGGCCAAATTCCAGAGTTTCCAGGTCAAGGAAAAAATATTGCAAGCAGCTAGAAAGAGACAATTCCAGTACTGTGGAAATACAATCAGGATAACACAAGATCTAGCAGCTTCTACATTAAGGGATCAAAGGGCGTGGAATAGGATATTCCAGAAGTCAAAGGAACTAGGAATAAAACCAAGAATCACCTACCTAGCAAAACTGAGTATAATACTTCAGGGGAAAAATTGGTCTTTCAAAGAAATAGAGGACTTTCAAGCATTCTTGATGAAAAGATCAGAGCTAAAAAGAAAATGTGATTTTCAAACACAGGAATGAAGAGAAGCATGAAATAGTAAACAGCAAAGAGAAGTCATAAAGGACTTACTCAAGTTGAACTGTTTACATTCCTACACGGAAAGACAATTTCTGTAACTCGAAACTTTTCAATATCTGGATAGTTGGTGGGATCACACACACACACACGCACGCACGTACGCACACACAGAGACAGAGAGCACAGAGTGAATCGAGTAGGAAGGGATCATATCTTAAAAAAATGAAGTTAAGTGGTGAGAGAAAAATGTATTGGGGGGAGAGAGGTAGAAATGGAAAGGGGCAAATTATCTCTCGCAGAAGAGGCAAGCAGGAGACTTGTTAGTGGAGGGGAAAAGAGGGGAGCTGAGAGAAAAACATGAAGTTTACTCTCCTCACATTTGACCAAGGAAGGCATAAATTGCACACTCATTTTGGTATGAAAACCTATCTTACAGTATAGGAAAGTGGGGGAGATGGGGATAAGCAGGGTTGCGGGGGGAGGATGGAAGGGAGGGCAATGAGAGGAGGGAGCAATTTGAAGTAAACACTCTTGGGGAGGGACAGGGTCAAAAGGGAGAATAGAAGCAATGAGGGGCAGGATAGGATGGAGGGAAATATAGTTAATCTTACACAACACAACTATTTTCGAATTTATTTGCAAAACCACACAGATATGGCCTATATTGAGTTGCCTGCCTTCCCAAGGGAATGGGTAGAGAAGGAGGAATGGAGAGAAATTGGAACTCAAAGTTTTAGGAACAACCGTTGAGTATTGTTCTTGCTACTAGGAAATAAGAAATACAGGTAATGGGGAATAGAAAGTTTTCTTGCCCTACAGGACAAAAGAGAAGATGGGGCAAGGGAGGGGAGGGATGATAGAAGAGAGGGCAGATTGGTGATAGGGGTAATTAGAATGCTCAATGTATTGGGGAAGGTGGAGGGAACAAATGGGGAGAAAATTTGGAACCCAAAATTTTTGTGAAAATGAATGTAAAAAGTTAAATAAATAAATTTATTTAATAATTAAATAAAATAAAATTACCAAGTGTTTTAAATATGTGCTCACGACTGAGATAATGCATAGAGCAATGTACTCTACTATTATTTCTTCTACCACAAAATGGAATTAATCATGATTGCCACTCCTGCTTTCTTTGCTTCACTGAAACATAGATTCTCTCCCACCCTCTTACCTTTACCCTGTGTGTATTTCTCTACTTCAAGTGTGGTTCTTATAAATAACATATTGTAGGATTTTAGTTTGTTTGGCATATTTTTTGTTCATTCTGCTCTCTGCTTGTTTTGTGACTGAGTTTATCCCATTCGCATTCATAATGTTAACTAATGTGTAGTTCCCTCCATGCTACTTTTGCTTGTTTATCCTTTTTTGCTTATTTATCTCATTCTCTCTGTTACCTCAATCATTTCCCTCTTCACAAGTGTTTCACTTCTGATCACTGCCTTCCCAGGTATACCCTCCCTTTTATCAGTCCCCTCCTCTCCCTTCTGTTATCCATGTCCATTTTAATTTCCTTATAGGGTAAGACAGATTTCTGAGTACATATGTTATTCCCTCTGAGTAATTTTGATGAGAGTAATAGTTAAGCCTTGTCCTTGTCTTCCATCTTCCCCTTCATTATGGTAGTTCTTCCATGTGTCTTTTGCCCCCCTCCTTCTGCCTGTACAATTTTTTCTCACTCCATTTTTTTGGAAGGGGTATCATCCCATCAAAATCACCTTATATATCCATACCCTCTGTCCACATATATTCCTTCTAATCTCTATTATATTAATAAATTTGTTGACAACTACAAATGCTTGTTATATAGCAATATGAGCAGTTTAACCATATTGAATTTCTTATGTTTTCTCTTTCTTGTTTCTTTTACATCTTTTTTGTCTTTCTTCTGAGTCTTGTATTTGGAGGTCAAATTTTTACTCAGTTCTGGTCTTTTATTTAGCAATATGTGAAAGTTCTCTATTTTGTTAAATGTACATTTCCCCCTGACAGATTGTATTCACTTTTGCTGGGTGATTCTTGGTTGTAATCCTCACTCCTTTGACTTCTGCTATATCAGTGTAATCCTCACTGTACCTCCATGATATCTGATTTTTTTCTTTTTGGTCACTTGAAAAACTTTCCCCTTGATCTGTCAGCTCAGAAATTTGGCTGATGTTCTGGGAGTTTTCATTTTATGTTCTCTTTCAGGCAGTAATTGGTGGATTCTTTATGGTCTTGATATATCAGAGCAATTTTTTTTGATGATTCCTTGAAAGATGTTGACCAGGCTTTTTTTCTTTTTGATCATGACTTTCCAGTAGTACAATAACTTTTATAATATCTCTCCTGGTTCTATCTTCTAAGTTGCTTGTTTTTCCAGTGAAAAATATCACATTTTCTTTTATATTTTTTAATTTTATGTTTTATTGTGTATTGATGTCCCATAAAGCCATTAATTTCCATGTCATCAATTCTAATTTTATTTTAACTTTTTGGCATGTGACTTTCTTTATTTGCTCCAAATTTATTTATTTCATTGTGTTGAATTCTCAGTAATCACTTCCATAAGTTTTAAATTTCCTCTACCACTCTCCTCAAGACAGCATGCAATCTTACATGAACATCTCAATACATTCTTATTAAACACATTTTCATGTTAGTCATGTTCCATAGAAGAATTAAAATGATGGGAGAAAGCATGAGTAAAAACTAAACAAAAACACATATAACAAAAGAGAAAATATTCTTCTTTTGTGTATATAGTCATACATTCTGACTCCATAGTTCTTTCTCTGGATGTGGATGGCATTTTGCATCATGAGTCCTTGAGAAATGTTTTAGGTCATTTCTGTGAAGGACTAAGCATGTCAAAAACACTCCATGCATACTGTGACTGTTTCTGAATAATGTTTTCCTGGTTCTGCTCTCTTCACTCAGCATCAGTTCACATGAACCTATCCAGATATTTCTGAAGTCCACCTTTTAATCATTTCCTATAGCACAATAGAATTCCAATGCATTCATACACCACAATTTCCTCAGCAATTCCCCAACTGATGGGCATCCTCTCAATTTCCAGTTCTCAGCTACCACAAAATGAGCTGTTATCAATATTTTTGCACATCTGGGTCTTTTTACCATTTTTATGATCTCTTTGGGATACAATCCTAGAAGTGGTATTGCTGGGTCAAAGGGTATACACATTTTATAGCCCTTTGGGTACAGTTCAAAATTTCTCTCCAGAATGGTTGGAACAGTTCAAAGCTCCACCAACAATGATTTAGTGTTCCAACTCTCCCACATGTCCTCCAAAATTTATCATTTTTCTGTTTTGGCATGTTAATCAATTTGATAGCTCTAATTTGGTACCTCAGAGCTGTTCTAATTTGCATCTCTCTATTCAATACTGATTTAAAGCATTTTTCATACAACTATAGATAACTTTAATTTCTTCCTCTGAAAACTACCTGTTCATATCCTTTAACTATTTATCATTTGGGGAATGACTTGTATTCTTCTAAATTTGATGCAGTTCTCCATATATTTTATAAATGAGGCCATTATCACAGAGACTAGTTGTAAAAATTATTTCCCAGTTTTCTGCTTCCCTCCTAATCTTGGTTACGTTGGCTTTGTTTTTTCAAGAACTCTTCAATTTAAGGTAATCAGTATTATCCATTTTGTACTTCATAATGTTCTCTATCTTTGGTTTGGTCATAAATTCCTGAATTATCCACAAATCTGAAAAATAAACTATTCCTTGCTCCTGTAATTAATTTATAGTATCAACTGTTATACCTAGATCATGTACCCATTTTTACTTTAATCTTGTGTACAGTGTCAGGCATTAGCCTATGTCCAGTTCTTACTACATTATTTTCCAATTTTCCAAACAGTTTTGTCAAACAGTGAGTTCTTATCCCAGATTCTAGGGTCCCTGGCTTTATCAAACAGTAGACTGATAGAGTTCTTGACTGTTATATTATAGGTAACCAGCCTATTCCACTTACCTACCCCTCTATTTCTTTGCCAGGACCAAGTGGTTTTTTTTTTTTGAAGCAGGGAGACACACCTTTATTAAGCACCTACTATATACCAGGGACCATACTAAGTGGTTTACCAATGCTGTCTTTTTTTAATTTTTTTGTTTTTTTTCTTTGTTAAATAAATTTATTTTATTTATTTAACTTTTTACATTCATTTTCACAAAATTTTGGGTTCCAAATTTTCTCCCTATTTGTCCCCTCCCCCCTCCCCAATACACTGAACATTCTAATTACCCATATCACCAATCTGCCCTCTCTTCTATCATCCCTCCCTTCCCTTGCCCCATCTTCTCTTTTGTCCTGTAGGGCCAGATAACTTTCTATTCCCCATTACCTGTATTTCTTATTTCCTAGTAGCAGGAACTATACTCAACGGTTGTTCCTTAAACTTTGAGTTCTAACTTCTCCCCATCCCCTCCCTCCCCACCTATTCCCTTGGGAAGGCAGGCAATTCAATATAGGCAATATCTGTGTAGTTTTACAAATGACTTCCATAATAGTCATGTTGTGTAAGACTGACTATATTTCCCTCCATCCTATCCTGCCCCCTATTGCTTCTATTCTCTCTTTTGTCCCTGTCCCTCCCTCAGTGTTGACTTTAAATTGCTCCCTCATCCCATTGTCCTCCCTTCCATCATCTCCCCCACCCTGCTTATCCCCATCTCCCCCACTTTCCTGTATTGTAAGATAGGTTTTCATACCAAAATGAGAGTGCATTTTATTCCTTCCTTGGTCGAATGTGATGAGAGTAAACTTCATGTTTTTCTCTCAGCTCCCCTCTTTTCCCCTCCACTAACAAGTCTCCTGCCTGCCTCTTCTGTGAGAGATAATTTGCCCCTTTCCATTTCTCCCTCTCTCCTCCCAATACATTTTTCTCTCACAACTTAACTTCATTTTTTAAGATATGATGCCTTCCTACTCAATTCACTCTGTGTTCTCTCTTTCGGTCTGTGCGTGCATGTGTGTGTGTGTGTGTGTGTGTGTGTGTGTGTGCGTGTGATCCTACCAACTACCCAGATACTGAAAAGTTTCAAGAGTTACAAATATTGTCTTTCCATGTAGGAATGTAAACAGTTCAACTTGAGTAAGTCCCTTATGACTTCTCCTTGCTGTTTACTTGTTCATGCTTCTCTTCATTCTTGTGTTTGAAAGTCAAATTTTCTTTTCAGCTCTGGTCTTTTCATCAAGAATGCTTGAAAGTCTTATAATTCATTGAAAGACCACTTTTTCCCCTGAAGTATTATACTCAGTTTTGCTGGGTAGGTGATTCTTGGTTTTATTCCTAGTTCCTTTGACTTCTGGAATATCCTATTCCAAGCCCTTTGATCCCTTAATGTAGAAGCTGCTAGATCTTGTGTTATCCTGATTGTACTTCCACAATACTGGAATTGTTTCTTTCTAGCTGCTTGCAATATTTTTTCCTTGACCTGGGAACTCTGGAATTTGGCCACAATGTTCCTAGGAGTTTCTCTTTTTGGTTCTCTTCCGTGGCCTGGGCCCATTGGCTATCTCTTTCAGATGTTTGGGATTCAGAGGCCTTGATTCCTATTTCTTTACTGATGGTAAGCATTGTTCTTCATCAGAAAGGAAGGGGGGGCATCATCTGGTCACCAAGAAAGTAACCTTTTATATGGGCATTTTCCCAGCCAGTTACTTGACTTCTGAGATTCCTGTCCACCCCTGCCTAGATCCACCCAGCTAGTGCTTGGGGTCTGAGATTCAGATGCTGCTCCCCAGCCTCAGGGCTTTCATGCGGTGGGCCAGCTGCTATTCAGGGTTAGATTAAATCAGGTTCTCAGGTGGGGGCAGGGTCGCCTCCCAGGCTCAGTTCCCTCAGGGGGTTTATGCAGAGACCTTCCCTAATGGAGCCGCTGCCAGGCTCCCGCCTGTTCTGGGAGCCTCTGGCCGCTGCTGCCTCTGCTGCTGCCTCCCAAGGGGGCCTGAGTTATGGAGACACCCTGATCCTCTCTCAGAGAGCCCGGAGGTTACTCTCACTGACCTGCAACGCCTGTGGGTGGAGGGACCCCCGCGGCCACCAGAGATTCTGTCCCTCAAGTCTGCTCAGATCTGTTCCTCCCGGGGTTGTGCCGCCAAGGTAGGGCTGGGTTCCGCTGTGGTCCTGTGCATGATGGACCTTTGGTGAGGGTTTTTCAGGTCTTTCTGGAATAGAAATCTCCTCCACTCTGTTGTTCTGTAGCTTCCACTTCTCCAGAATTTGTTAGAAGTTCTTCTTTACAGATATTTTATAGGCTGTGGTTTCAGAGCTAGCATAAGTGTGTCTTTCTCCTCCGCCATCTTGGCTCCTCCCCCTACCAAGTGGTTTTGATGATTGCTGCTTTATAATACAATTTAAGGACTGGTATGACTAGGCCACCTTCCCTAGCACTTCTTTTCATTAATTCTCTTGATATTCTTGACCTTTTGTTCTTCCAGAAAAATTTTGATATTGTTTTTTTCTAATTCTATAAAATATTTTTTGGTAGTTGGATTAGTATGGCACTGATCTATCTTATTCAGAATTATATTCACCTCCTTAACTTCCTTCTTGTTTATTTTGAAGTTAGATTTATTAAGTTCAGAGAGAGGGGAGGTTGAGGTCCCCCACTAGTATAGATTTGTTGTCTATTTCTTCCTGTAACTCTCATAACTTCTCTAAGAATGTGGATTCTATACTACTTGTATAGCATTATACTACTCTCTTGAGTCTTGCATTTGAAGAACAAATTTGCTATTGAGCTCTGGTCTTTTTATCAGGGAGGTTTGAAAATACCTAATTTCACTAAATGTCCATCTCCTTACCCGAAAGATTATGGTCAGTTTTGCTGGGTAGTTGATACTTGGTTGTAGTCCAAGCTCCTCTGCCTTATGGAACATCATATTATACTCCCTCTGATCTTTTAATGCAGAAGCAGCAAGGTCCTATGTGATCTGACAGCAAACAAATATTTGAATTGTTTCTTTCTAGCTGCTTGAAGTATTTTCTCCTTGATTAGGTAATTTTGGAATTTGGCAACAATATTCCTTGGTATTTTCAATTTTGGATCTGTTTCAGGAGATGATCCATGTATTCTTTTGATGACTATTTTCCCTCTGGATCTAAGACCTCAGGGCAGTTTTCATGGATGATTTCTTGGAAGACTTTTTCTAAGCTCTTTTTTTCATCATGGCATTACAATAGATCAACAATTCTTAGATGTTCTCTTCTTGATCTTTTTTTCCAGGTCAGTTCTTTTTCCAGTAAGATATTTTCATTTTCTTCTAAGTTTTTTCTTTCTTTAGATTTTGTTTTACTGATTCTTGATGCCTCATAGACTCATCAGTTTCTACTTATCCAATTATAATTTTTAATTAATTATTTTCTTCAGTTAGCTTCTTAACCTTCTTCTTAAAAGAGATATTTTCTCCAGTTAGGTTTTCATTTGGCCAATTTTATATTTTAAGGAGCTGATTGTATTTTTAAAACCGTTGTTCAATTTTTCCTCTCCCTCTTTAAATTGACTTTTGAAATTCTTGACCTCTTCCAAGAATGCTCTTTGTGCATGAGACCAATTCATATTCCCTTTTGAGGTTTCACATGTGCATACAGAGTCAATGCTGTGCTCTTTTGAATTCATATTGTGTTCTCCCCTGTCCCTGATTTTTGGTTTTCTAATTTACTTCTTGGTTTTCTAATTTGTTTCTTGCTTATGGTGATTACCTTTTTCCTGTTTTTTAAAGTGAATCTCTGCTTCTGGGGCAGATGGGTCTCTGTCCCATGTTTCTTGTGCTAGAAGCCAGGGTCCTGTTACTTTGTGTTCTCCTGGTTTTTTCACCTCGTAAATATATAATGCTGCTACTTTTCTGGTGTTGAGTTGCCTGGTGGGTACCAAAGTTGAGTCCAGGTGAAGTCTGAGTCTCCCCAGGGTTACACTTAACCTCATGGCATGAGATGTTGGGGAGAGGTGATCTGACTACTGGAAGTCTCTTCCTATCCTACCACTGCACTTTCCCCATCTGCACTAGTGTCTGCCCAAATCCTCTTGCTTTGCATGGTATTGACACTTACCAGTTCCACCTACCTCAGTCTCATGATCTCCTTCTGGTCCATTCAGGTGGGGCTTGCTGGGAAGTTTATGGTTCTGAACTGATTCCCTTCAGCTACAGCAAGAGGGACCCTTCCCAGTGATCTCCTTAGACTCATGAGCTAAAAGACTGTTTCCCCCTTCTGCTGGCTCCAGTATTCTGAGACTTTTACTGAGGACATATTCTCTGTGTTTTTCAAGATTAACCAAGGAGTGTGAGAGCACTTACAGTTGACTCTGCCATCCTGGCTTCCATAACTTCAATTTGGTGATTTTCAAAAGTTTTGTGTGTTGACTGATAGCCCAAGGAGTAGCTGCTGCATCTGCCCTGGGCACTGTATTTCTCTTTTACCCAGTTCTCCTGGACTCTGGGATGTTGCCAACTGGTTTGGGAATCTAGACTGTTGCTTGGGATTCAGCCCACATGGGCTGTTCCACTCGATTATAGGCATGTCTGTGTTTGTGCCTCCTGCATGCTCTAAGTTTCCCCAATCCATGTGTAACAGATTCTTCCTGTTGAACTTCCATGCTGTCTTGGACTGGATATCTGCAACATTCTGTCTCCTAGTAGATTCTGCCACTCTAAAATTCGTTCAAATTCACTTCATAGAGCTATCTGTAGGACTTTGTGAAAGGGTTTAGGATCGTCCTGTTTTACTTTATTTTTCAATTTATTTATTTATTTTTAGTTTTCAACATTACTTTTCACAAGATTTTGAGTTTCAAATTTTCTCCCCATCTCGCCACTCACCCCACGCAAAACATCATGCATTCTGATAACCCCTTCCCCCATTCTACCCTCCCTTCTATCACACCCTTGCCTTATCCCCATTTTCTCTCTTTTCTCATAGGACAAGATAGATTTTGAGATTTCATTACCTGTACTTCTTATTTCCCAGTTACATACACAAACAATTCTTAACATTCATTCCTAAAATTTTGAGTTCTAACTTCTCTCCATTCCTCCCTCTCAACTCATCTGCACTGAGAAGGTAAGAAATTCAATATAGGCTATAAATGTATAGTTTGCTTAAAGATTTCCATAATAGTAATGTTGTAAAGGACTACTTATATTTCCCTCCATCCTATCCTGCAGCCCCCATTTATATTATTCTCTCTTTTGACCTTATCCCTCCCCAAAAGTGTTTCCTTCTAATTACCCCCAACTCTCATTTGTCCCCTTCTATTGTTTCCCCCACACCCCACTTGTCCCCTTCTCTCTGTCTTTCCTGTCGTGTAAGATAGATTTTCACACCAAATTGCATGTGCATGTTATTCCCTCCTTAAATCAAATGTGATGAGAGTAAGCTTCACTTTTCCTTTCTCACCTCCCCCTTTTCCCCTTCATTCAAGAAGCTTTCTCTTGCCTTTTTTGTGAGAGATGATTTGCCCCATTCCATTTCTACCTTTCTCTTCTCAATATATTCCTCTTTTACCCTTTAATTTTATTTATTTAGTTATCATTGCTTCTTATTCAACCCACCTTATGCTCTCTGTCTATATACATATATACATACATACATATATATGTGTGTATGTGTGTATGTATGTATAATCCCTCCAAATACACAAATATTGAGGACAGTTTCAAGTTACAAATATTATTTTCCATGTAGAAATGTAAACAGTTCAACTTTAGAAAGTCCCTTATGATTTCTCTTTCCTGTTTGCCTTTTCAGGCTTCTCTCGAATCTTGCATTTGAAAGTCAAATTTTCTATTCATCTCTGATCTTTCCATCAAGAATGCTTGAAAGTCCTCTATTTCATTGAGTGACCATTTTTTCCCCTGAAGTATTACACTCAGTTTTACTGGGTACGTGATTCTTGGTCTTAATCCTAGTTTCTTTGACTTCTAGAATATCATATTCCAGGTCCTTTGATCCCTTAATGTAGAAGCTGCTGGATCTTGTGTTATCCTGATTGTATTTCTACAATACTCAAATTGTTTCTTTCTAGCTGCTTGCAATATTTTCTCCTTGACCTGAGAACTCTGGAATTTGGCTTCAATATTCCCAGAAGTATCTCTTTTTCGATCTCTTTCAGGAGATGATCAGTGGATTCTTGCAATATTTATTTTGACCTCTGGTTCTAGAATATCAGGGCAATTTTCCTTGATAATTTCATCAAATCTGATGTTTAGACTCTTTTTTGATGATGGCTTTCAGGTAGTCTCATAATTTTTGAAATTGTCTCTCCTGGATCTATTCTCTAGGTCAGTTGTTTTTCCAATGAGATATTCCACATTATCATCTATGTTTTCATTATTTTGGTTTTTTTGTAGTTCCTTAGATTATCATAAAGTTTTTAGCTCTCATCTGCTCCATTCTAATTTTTAAAGCACTATTCTCTTCAGTGAGCATTTGAACCCCCTTTTCCATTTGACTAATTCTGTTCTTTAAAACATTCTTCTCATCAGCTTTTTAAACCTCTTTTGCTATTTGTATTAGTCTATTTTTAAAGGTGTTAATTTCTTCAGCATTTTTTGAGATATCATTTAGCAAACTGTTGAGTTGCTTTTCATAATTTTCTTGCATTGCTCTCATTTTTCTTCCCAGTTTTTCCTCCATCTCTCTTACTTGATTTTCAAAACCCTTTTTGAACTCTTCCATGGCCTGAGACCATTGCATATTTATTTTGGAGATTCTCAATGCAAGTCTTGACTTTCAGGTCTTCCTCAGATGTTACATGTTGTTCCTCCTCATCTGAAAGCATGGAAGAAAATATCTCCTCACTAAGAAACTAACCTTTTATTGTCTTATTCTTTTTCCTTTGTTCGGGCATTTTCCCAGTCAGTTACTTGACTTTTGAGTTCTTTGTCAAGGGGAGGGTATACTCTGGAGACCTTTAAGTTCTCAGTTCCTCCAAATGGCACAATCAAGGGAGAGGAGTTTATTCCTATCCTACCTATCTTTGGTCTGTGAGAAAGATTCCCTCTCCAGAGCCTCTACCAGCTCCACCCCACCAGCCAGCACTCCTCCTCACCCTAGGGCCACCACTCAGGGATGAGATCTAAATCAATTGCTCAGTTGTCTCAGGGTTTTTTAGGCCAGGGCTCAATCAATGGAAGATGCCGCTGCCTGGGTCTGGTGCTACAAAACTGCATTCACTTTTCACCCAAGTGAAAGCTTTCTCAGTGACCTTTGAAGCTCTCTTTGACGCTTGTGAGTTGAGAATCTGGGACCTGCAGCTACTGCAGGTGGTGCCTGGAAGCCTGCTCCACTCCTGTCTTTGCCAGCGAGCAGACCATGTTGTGCTGTGCTCTGCTCCATGCTTGATGCAATAGATCTTCCTTGTCAGCCTTCCAGACTGGCATGTTCTGGAAATCTATTTCACCCTGTCATTTTATGGTTTCTGCTGATCTAGAAATTGTTTTGTCATTTTTTTACAGGTGTTTTTATCTTGTCACTGCTTTACCTATGCCATTTTTGCCCTGCCTGCTTCAATTCTAATTTTGCTTGTTTTTTTTTAATTTATTTGCTAAATATATAATTTACTTATTTTTCAGTACCCATCATTCACTTCCACAAGAATTTGAATTCAAAATTTTCTCCTCTTCTCTCTCCACCACATGTCTCAGGATGGCATGCTCTCCTTGTACCCTTTCCTCTAGTCTGTCTTCCCTTCTATTAACCCTCCCTTCTTCCATTCTCCTGCCCTTTATTTTCCTGTAGGGCAAAATAGATTTTGATACCTATATATCTTATTTTCCTATTGCCTATATATCTTATTTTCTAGCTGCATGCTGAAACAAGTTTTAACACTCATTATTATAGCTTTGAGTTTCATATTCTCTCCCTTTCTTCTTCCCCATCTACTTTCATTGAGAAGGTAAGCAATTCAATATACATCCTAAATGTGTAGTCATGCAAAACACTTCCATAATAGTTAAGTTGTAAAAGACTAGTCACATTTTCCTCTGTCCTATCTGGCCCTCCATTTATTCCATTCTCTCCCTTGACCTGTACTCCCACAATAGTATTTGCTTCTTATTAACCCTCAATTTCCTGTTCCTTCTTTTATCTCTCCTCCTCTTTCCTCTTCCCCCCTTGCCTTCCTGCAGGACTAAGTAGATTTCCATATCAACTTCAGTATGTGTCTTTCCCTCCATAAGCCAAATCCCATGAAAGTAAGGCTCACTTATTTCCTTTCATCTCCCTCTTCTTTCACTCTAGCCTAAAAGCTCTTTCTTGACTCTTTTATGGGAAATGATTTGCTACATTCTACCTCTCCCCTTCTCTTTTTAATACATTACACTCACCTGTAAATTTTATTTTCTTAAGTATTCTCCCTTTATATTCAGCTCACCCCATGCCCTCTGTCTACATGTGTTTGTACGTATATCTATCTTTTTTCTTTCTTTCTTTCTTTCTATCTATCTATCTATCTATGCATCTATCTGTCTATCTATCTTTCTATCTACACCCATGTACATATACATATCTATGCATATATAATATACATATACATACATTCACACCTACAAATACATAAATATGTGTATATATGTATATATACATGTATTGTGTGTGTGTGTGTGTGTGAATATAGATATATTTCCTCTAACTACTCTACTACTGAAACAGGTCTCATGAGTTGCAAGTAACATCTTTCCATGTAGGAATCTAAACAGTTCAACTTTAATGAGTTCCTTAAGGTTTCTCTTTCCTGTTTACCTTTTCATGCTTCTCTTGATTCTTGTATTTGATAGTCAAGTTTTCCATTCAGCTCTGATTTTTTCAACCAGAGTGTTTGGAAGTCCTCTGTTTCATTGAAATTCCATTTCCTCTCTGAAGTGTTATATTGAACTTTGCTGGATAGGTGACTCTTGGTTTTAATCCCATCTCCTTTGACCTCTAGAATATCGTATTCCAAGCTTTTCATCCCTTAGTGTACAAGGTGCTAAGTCCTGTGTTATCCTGATGGTATTTCCACAATATTTGAATTGTTTCTTTCTGATGTCTTTTAACATTATCTCCTTGACCTGGGAACTCTGGAATTTAGCTATAATATTCCTAGGAGTTTTCCTTTTGGGATCTCTTTTAGGAGGTAATCAATGAATTCTTTCTGTCTCTATTTTACCCTCTAGGTCTAGAATATTAGTTTTCCTCAGTTCCTCCAAAGTAGTATAATTGCCTCCCCTGACCTATGCTCTGGTCTGTCAAGCACTCTTTTCTGCCCTGGAACTATAAGTAGGATTCCTTCTCCACAGTCACCCCCAGCTCTGCAATACCATCACTCTTCTTCATCTCAAGATGGTCTCTCATGACTGAGACCCATATTAGCTGCTCAATTACCCCAGGGTCTTTAGGGTTGGTGTTTCAAAAGTGGACACTGCTACCACCACCCTGGGTCTGATCTGGGACCAGATCTTGCTCCTCTCTAAACCAGGTGAAAGAGATTTTATACCAACCTTTGAAGCTGTCTTTGGCATTTGTGGGTTGAGAAATCTGGGAACCATAGCAGCTTCCCATGATTGCACACCCAAATACCTGTTCCAGTCCTGTCCATGTTGCCCAGCTCATGCTGGACTGCACTCCATTCTGAGTCTGATGTGATAGACCTTTCCTTTTGACCTTCCCGACTGCTGGACTGGAAATCTGTTTCACTTTGTCACTCTGTGACTTCTGCTGCTCTTGAGTTTGTTTAGAGTCATTATAACAAGTATTTTTAGACTATGGGAAGAGTTTGAGCAGGTATATCCTTCTACGTTGCCATCGTGGCTTCAACATTCAATTATAAAGGAATGATTTTATTCAGTGAGTTTTTTTGTACTTCCTTTTCATTTGGTCTATTCTATTTTTTAGGGAGTGTTTTCTTTGATAAATTTTTGTATATCCTTGCCCATGCTTTTTGACTCTTTTTTTTTCCATGCTTCTCTTGTGTTGCTCTCAATTATTTTCCCAGTTTTTCTTCTACTTCTCCAATTTTTTTAAGTCCTGTTTAAGCTAATCCATTAATTCTATTGGGGTTTAAGACCAAATTACATTTTTCTTTGAGGCTTCACATGGAGCCATTTTGACACTAGTGTCCTCTTTTAAATTCATATTTTTATCACCATAGTAACTTCCCATAGTCAAGTGTCTTTTCTTTTTCTAATTTGTTTTCTGGCTTTTTTGTATGAGAGTCGGATTCTAGTCTTCACCGTACCAAGCTTACTCTGGGTCTTACTGATGACTTTCACTGGTCTTCAGGACTAAGCTACTTACTTTCTCTGGAGGATAGGCTTCCCTTATGACTAGTTCTAGAGGATGAGACCTCCCCTGAGTTCAGGCATGATTAACTTTCTTGAAGAATAATGTTAATGATCCAAATATGTCAATAGTGTTTTATACAGCAGTTCAACCAATTATCACTTGAGAAACATGTCCAGACTTTAGATATTATTAGAAGATGCCTTATAGATTGATATATAATATGGTAAAATTAGAAACATAATTTTAAATACAGTATCATAGCAATATTGATGATTAATAAATACACATATAAATTTGTATACACATATTCATATGCACATCTAATTTCATGTATACATCTATATACTTTCCTTTTTTTGAAGAGGGTAGACTTCTGATTTCACTGTTATAGAGAGTTCCTGGTGAGAAATTTCCACCACTAATGGCAATGGAACCTTTTTCTTCTACTATTTAAAATCTCAGAGAAATGCCTAGGTTTCTGAGAATTTAAGTGACTTGCTCTGGGTCACAGCCAGTATATTGCAACGGTAAGACTTTAAAATTATCCAACTTTCTATCCTTTGGGACTCTACAATGTGTGTGTGTGTGTGTGTGTGTGTGTGTGTGTGTGTGTTTGAAATAAAGGCAAGATGGACACCTATAAATATAACTTAAATGTATGTGACATATGAGAATTAACTACAATAATAGCAGACATTGTTATGTCACTACTTACATCACTCAGTTTGATCCCTTTAACATCTGCGAGGAGGATACTTGTAGGCATTATGATCCCAGTTTATATATTTTGAAAGTGAACCTTAGAAGATGAAATAAGTTTTCCATACTCATACCTGTACTGCCTTCTGGAGGTAGGATTCATTATTCTCATAAATCTGAAATCACTGTTGTTTTCATTGTTCCTACAAAATACATGGGCATGTGTGTGGATACAGAGAGAGATAGAGATATAGTTAGATATTATAGATCTACTCTCTTTCTGTTTCTGTCTCTGTCTCTCTGTCTCTGTCTCTGTCTCTGTCTCTCTCTCTCTCTCCCTGTGTGCATACACATATAAATTTATAAGCCTAGAAAAATAGCCTGTGTCAAAATTTATATTTTATTATATATATCATTATTTATAATATATATTTATATTATATATTAGAATATGTGTTATATATCTATATGTATATATTGAAAATTGAATTCCTAAAATTATTACTCTTTGTTTCAGGTATTTTTAAAAAATCTTGCTTCCAAAAGCTTTCAATATTTAAAAAAACAAACCTAGAGTGTATTAAATAATATTTTCCCTCTCTAGATTTCTATCATTAAAAAACATATCATATTTTATTTCGCAAAGTACTTTCCCATACATTACCTATGTCTTGATTATAATTCTAATATTATTTTAAGCAGCAATTTGTACTTTTAAAAACATTTCTCACACATTCGTTAAGTCTTTGTTTTTTCCTAGAAAAAGAATCAGAGGCAGAAAAATTGAACTACATACCTTTGGATAGATAAGAAAGTAGGAGTTTAAGCAATCACCAGAAACTAAATCTCCAAATGTCCCAGCTTTAATTCTTAAGCCACACTCCCTTCCATTTAATGTGTCCATTGTAGCTTTTACCATGACAAAGAAAGTAATTGGATCCATGAATGCAAGACTTTGGAAAATCCTATCAGTATGGTCCATTATCTTTCATCTTGAAGTAGCAAAAAGCTTTATTAAACTGCTCAGAAAGGAAGTGTTATTGTTTCCCTAAACCCTTCTCTCTCTAAAAGATAGCTGATTTATCTGGAGTACTAAAGAGGCTACATTGAATTAAAGGAGGATATTTCTCCCATGAACACAAAAGCGTTTGTAATATTGGTGCTAAAATGGTCTCCTTGACAAGTTTAGATGAGCCATTTAGGTCCTGTGAGGCATTCTAGAGAAATTTAGATAGAAGTCAGGAAATTGACCATATAAGCTATTGTTGATACAGCTGGGAATTGAAGGACACACTCTTATCTCATATAACTATGTGGCTTTTAAAGAGAATGTTCCCTAATGGGGACCTAAGTTTCTAGAATCTTCTCTCTTTTGCTATTTTAATATGATCTTTACATTTTGCTTACAGGATGTCTACACACATGCAAAATAGATTGAAGATTAATGTTATTAGATTGATAATTGATCAAAAAATAGGTCTGAAATGCTCAGTTTGGAATGAATTTGGGATTCCATTTGTATTGAGTATGTCCTACAAAAAAAAAAAAACCCTTTTTATCATATCAGATATGCTCTGTAATTTACCTTCTCACTAGAACTACCTAGAACAATGAGGAAATAAATATCTTGTCCAGGTTCACATAGCATGTATATGTCAGAGTTAGGACTTGAGCTCAGGACTTCCTTCATCTGACACCAGCTCTATCCAGAGCACTATAGAGTGTCTACCAAAATATTCTTAAATTGAAAATTAGTGGGAATAAGGAAAAATGAGTTTCTCCTTCAAATGACTGAAAAAAAATGTCATTGCCATTAGTAACAATCAACAGATAAGGCCCAGACACATGAATATCATTTCTACGCTAACCTAGATGCAGTTAAAAAAATCAGAAAATATATAAAGTGTAACTGCAGGCAGTGAACCAGCTTCACAATATGAGGGCTAGAAGGTTGAGACTTGGGCATCTTCATCTTTTGAAAGCTATAGTTTAACAGTCTCTTGAGTTGCATTTCTTCATTTGTGGTCTTTCTTTTTCAGTTTCAGGGACAAATTTGTTCATCATTTTAGTAAATCAAAATAATTCAGATTCTTATCTGAAACTTAAACTTACCTATAATTCAGTTTAAGAATTTTTTTTGTCATTTTTTCTTGATCTTACTCACCTTTCCCCTCCTCATGCTTTAAATACAATAGCCTAAATACCATCACAAACGGATGTTGGTCCCTCAAAAGTTTACGAATGCATATTGATCACTCGAATTGAACATTCTTATGTCTACGTAGAAATATCTAGAATCCAGTAATTGACTTACCATCTCCCCAAAGCAAGATTGAAATGGCACTAAAATCAAAGTCCACAAATCATTAATATGGTCTCATTTAAAAAAAAATAACCAGCAAGTTGACAAAATTAACATATAGGTAGATAAAGATTGATAGTATATAAATATTATACATGTTACAAATATATTTATACATTTCTGAGTTAAAATTTAATGCCCATTTTCGCAGGAGCCCCAAGTCATGTAATACTTTTAGAACAAACTCTGAAATATAGAATTTTGTAAATAATTCTGTATTGGGCAAATAACAATATGTTGAAAATCAGGCCCTCAAAGTTCTGATGAAGACTTCTTGGCCAAAAAAAGAGAAAAACAATAACATTTTAGAAGTAGTTTAAATCTTTCTTAAGAAGCCTAATCTGCTTAGCTTGGAGCTCCAGAAAAGGTCCCTTGGCCTCAAAGAGAGATTGAAATTCCTACAAAAAAGACACATTTTTTTAAAGGTGGAGAAACCGAAAAACAATATCTGGTATTAATGACTCCACTCCTTGGCCACTAAATTAACTATAAAATTTCAAACCTATTAAACTGCTGCTTCTAAGTGCTGTGCCCTTAAACAAAACAGGTCCAGTCATCAGCAATGGTATTTTATAAGGATTCTCTTGTTCAATATCATTTAATTATTCTGTAAAGATATTTAATAATATAAAGCAGATTTAATATGTTGGTTCACTCCTGACCATCCTATTAAGAATTTCCAATAAGCCAGGAAAGACTAAAGAAAAACAAACCTAACTTTAAAGGCTTCTTTTGGACAAATATTGTAACACTCAAAAATGCATTCTCATAACGATTTCAAAGGCTGGAACACGGTGGGAATATGCTGTGCTAAAGATTTTATGAAAGTCTTCTTTCGTGGAGATTTGTTAGAATGACCCCAATTTATGACTCCAATAGAAAACTTTCACAACCTCTGACTACTGTGAATGTAGCATATTCCCAAATCTATAGGGGTTCGGTCAAAGGAAGTGTCCTTCTTCAATCAATCATCTTATCAAGATGCTACATTTTAGTCCTCAGTAGACCAAAGCTTTCTCTAGCATGGTTTGTCTTCTTATTGATACAGTTATCAATATTGATTTGTGAATGGTAAATAGGATAAAAGGCATCACCAAACACAATTAGAGGCAATCTGCAATATTACCAGAGGATCATAACTTGAGAACTAGGGTCCTGCACTGATCCCCATAAAAAAGGAATAAAATCAAAGTTACTGAAATCAGATGGATTCTCTGTCGAAAATTGCTCAGAAAGAGAGGAACAAGAATTACTGAAGATGAGACTGTATGTACCAGTGGAGGGAGTCACCAAACTGAATAGATAGGTAACCTATCAAGTGAAGTACCTAAGTGATGGAAAGAAATATAGGATTATAGATTTATAGCTCTTAGAGCTAGTATCAACTTCAGAGAATATCTAGTCCAACCACCTCATTTTACATATATAAATATACATATATATATGCATATATATAAGTATATATATATATATATATATATATATGTGTGTGTGTGTGTGTATGTATATGTATATATATATGTATATGTGTGTGCCTGTATGTATGTATATGTGTGTATTGTATATGTATAGTTTTATGTATGTATGTATGTGTGTGTATTGTATCTGTATAGTTTTATGTATGTATGTATGTGTGTGTATTGTATATGTACAGTTTTATGTATGTATGCGTGTATTGTATCTGTACAGTTTTATGTATGTATGTATATGTGTGTATTGTATATGTACAGTTTTATGTATGTATGTATGTGTGTGTATTGTATCTGTACAGTTTTATGTGTGTATGTGTGTGTGTGTATTGTATCTGTGTAGTTTTATGTATGTATGTATGTGTGTGTATTGTATATGTGTAGTTTTATGTATGTATGTATGTGTGTGTATTGTATATGTGTAGTTTTATGTATGTATGTATGTGTGTGTATTGTATCTGTATAGTTTTATGTATGTATGTATGTGTGTGTATTGTATATG
>CM053771.1:414011770-414041550 GCA_028658325.1 Potorous gilbertii | reverse complement strand
ATGTATGTATGTGTGTGTGTATTGTATCTGTATAGTTTTATGTATGTGTGTATGTATGTGTGTATGTATGTATGTATGTGTGTGTGTATTGTATCTGTATAGTTTTATGTATGTGTGTATGTATGTATGTATGTATGTGTGTGTATTGTATCTGTATAGTTTTATGTATGTGTGTATGTATGTATGTATGTGTGTGTATTGTATCTGTATAGTTTTATGTATGTGTGTATGTATGTATGTATGTATGTGTGTGTGTGTATTGTATCTGTATAGTTTTATGTATGTGTGTATGTATGTATGTATGTGTGTGTATTGTATCTGTATAGTTTTATGTATGTGTGTATGTATGTATGTATGTGTGTGTATTGTATCTGTATAGTTTTATGTATGTGTGTATGTATGTATGTATGTATGTGTGTGTGTATTGTATCTGTATAATTTTATGTACGTATGTATGTATGTATGTGTATTGTATGTATGTACGTATGTATGTATGTATGTATGTACGCCGAGGCTAACAGAAAGCCCAATAATTCACCTAAGGTCACACATGATCATTATAATCAGAGATGAGATCTAAGTTCAGTTTCGCTGAGGTCGATCCCAGGGCTTTTCCACGGTATCATATTGCTTGTTACATACGCTTAATTTGTTGATATAAAAATCACGGAGGTGATTTTCTCCTCTGCTGACTAGAAAAGCATTAGTGATACTTTCATACATACCCATAGGAATAATATGCATTTCCTGATGATTTCTTCCTCCAAGATATTATTTCTAATTAGTTTGGAAGACTATATTGATAAATTCTCTCCCTCCATGTCTGGATTACCCAGTAGTCAAGAGGTGAACTGAGTCTTGAAAAGAAAGAATTTATGTAGCTCTACACTAACCTAATTTTCTATTCTCTTTGCCTATTCCACCCTCCATCACTTTGTGTCTATCAAGTCTTTTCAGTAGAGCAGAAAGAAATGCTTGTTTTAGAGTCAGAGGATCCAAATTCAATTTCTTCCCTTGTCACAAATTACCTGTGTGACCTTTTTCAAGTCATTAAATAATTCTGTGCCTCAGTTTCTTCAAATATGACATTAGGTGGTTGTGTTAGATGACTTCTAAGATTTTAAGAAGCTCTAATTAGATGAGTAACTGATTAATTTGAGCTGATAGTCTGAGTCTTAATCTGTAGAGTACAGAGTAATTTAGCACCAGAACCCAGAAGAATGAAAGCATTTCCTTGGGGTTACAAGGCAATTTAGTGACACATATAGAATGAGAACAAGGACTCTACACTGCAGTCCTTTCTTAACAGACTTCCTGGAACATATCAAAATTACTTGAGAAATTCTTGGGATCATGTTTGTTCATTGAATGATTAATCGATTATTAATTGATTCTTTTAAAATTTCTTTTAATTTATTTATTTTTAGTTTCCTACATTCACTTCCATAAGTTTTAAATTTTCTCCACCTCCCTCCCCAAAATATCATGCAATTTGATATAGACTCCATATATACATTCTTATTCAACATATTTTCACATTAGTCATGGTTTATAGAAGAATTAGAATGAATGGGAGGAACCATGAGAAATAAAAAAACAAAACAAAACAAAAACAGAGCAAACAGTATGTTTTTTTCTGTATTCAGACTCCACAGATCTTTCTCTAGATGTCAATGGTATTTTCCATCATGAGTGTTCTGGAGTTGTTTTAGGTCCTTGCATTGATGAAAATAGCTAAATCTGTCAGTCCTCTCACAATGTGGCTGATACTATGTACAATACTCTCCTGGTTCTGCTCACTTCACTCAGCATCAGTTCATATAAATCTTTCCCAGTTTTTCTGAAGTCTTCCTGGCCATTATTTCTTATTGCATGATAGCATTCCATTACATTTACATACCACAACTTGTTCATCAGTTCTTGATTAAATTTTAAACCATACTATCTCTTTGTGCATAGCCACTTTAATTTAGTTATAACATTCATTTTAAGAAAGTGTAGTTCCAAATTCTCTCCCTCCCTGCAACCCCTCCACCACCTATTCAGAAGGCAAAGCATATTATATCAAAGCAAGAAAAATAAAGTTAAAAAAATTATGCTTCATTGTGCACTCAGAATTCTTCTCTTCTGTCTGTCTGTCTGTCTCTCTCTCTCTCTGTTTTCTCTGTTTTACTCTCTCCGTTTCTCTCTCTCCCTCTCTCTCTGGAGATGGATAACACTTTTCATTGTGGGTTTTTGCAATAGTTTTGGATAGTTATATTAACAAGGATAATTGTGTTCACAGGTGATCAATGCTATAGTACTGTTATAATTGTGTACAATGTTCTCCTCATTCCACTCATTTTAATTTGCATCATTTCATATAAACCTTCACAGGTTTTTTTTTTTTCTGAAACAATCTTGCTTGTCATTTCTTATAGCACAATAGTATTTCATCACAATTATATACCACAATTTGTTCAGTCGATCCCCATTGATAGACTCCCCTCAATTTCTAATTCTTTGTCACCACAAAAAGATCTGCTATAAATATTTTTGTATATATAGGCTTCTTTTTCCTTTTCTTTGATTTCTTTGGGATCTAGCAGTGGTATTAAAATGCTATTGTTTTTCAATGGGTTAATGAGGAAGAAAGGACACTGAACTTTTTGTATAATTTAAAAGTTTTGTTAAGATGTTAAATTTTCTTGATCTAGCTTATTTCTTGAGAAATGAGAGATAGCAGCCTTTCTAGATAAACACACCATCATATAAATGTTTGCTCAGTATAATCATCATTGAATGGTATATTAAAGAATATTAATGTTTCATCTTGAGATCATCAGAAAAGTAACATATATGGTAGAAAACAAAGTTCTTTTTAGAGGAAAATTAAACTATTTTGTTTTCTCTCATTACAAACAAACAACAGAAGTGATACAAAAATTTTAAAGTGACATTCTAATACAACAGAAAGGACACCTAAATAGAAAAGAGATAGGAAAGGGCTTAGACAAATATAAAAAGTGAAAGTTAAAATGAAGAATTAATCAGTGATTAATTCATCAAGAATGATTTTCAAACAGCCACAATATGAAAAAACATTAGACTGGGAACTCTTGGGATCTAAATAATTACAGGGAATGATCCTTTTTTATTCATAAACATGAAAACTCATTTGGAGAAATAAAACATGCAGAGGTGAAATGACCACACCTGGAAATCTAAATTTTAGTGAGTATTAAAGGCAATAAATGTTTATCTGAGAGGGAATATGGTCAAGTTAGGAAGGAGCTGGATTTAGGAAACCTAAGTCAATAATTGCTTCCAATAAGCATTATCCATGTAATATCTCTGAATTTCAGTTTTCTCATTTGCAAAATAGGAATGGCAATTTTTGCACTACAACTTTACATGGCTTTTAGTGAGGTACACTACAAACTTTTAGAGTACTACTTAAATATGACTTACTAGTATGTTTATAATTACGTAGAAACTCAAAAGGAGGCTCTAATGATCATGAAATGCTTCCTTTATAAATAAAATGGGGCATAAATTGGATGATTAGCATCTGACAGGTGGAGAGGAAGGGAATGATATCAAAAGGGAATTGAAATAGTGATACTTAAGATATGTTACAAGAATCCCCTCAATTAAGTTTCCTAGAATGCTGCTTTGCTCATGCTACTCTACTCTTCTAAAATCCTCAATAGCCTGTCTTTGCCCAACAAAGAGTGTTCCAACTCAGTCTTCCATTTCAGGTTCTCTGAAATATAACCCCAACCATTTGTTTGCAATCTTAATGCCCATTATTATTAAACAAACTATATGCTTTAGACAAAATGACATGGTTGCTAATCTCTGATCATTTCTTGGCTTTTCTAACTCAATCTCTTCACTAATATTGTTCCTCATGGAACCTCCTCCACTCTCCTCTGCTCTATTCTTCTGGTGGGCTCTACCCATGGGAAGGTACACTTCCATGGCCAAAAGCTGCCTTTTTTTCCTTTGGGTTTACTGGCTATATTTCTTGCTCAAAGAACAAGCCTTAAATACAATTCATTCTGGAGCTCATAGACTGGACAACAGGTCCCCACCCACCTAGCACAGACTGGATGTAAATACTAAATATTAACTGTTTCTCTTTTACCCAGGAACTCTGAAGGTCTTCCCTTACCAGTTTGATTTTTTTTTTTTTTTTTTACTGAAGGGGTCATCCCTTGAGTAACTACTTAAAGAAGCCTATTCATTGAGTGGGCGTATCTCACTCAAAGTAAGAATGTGATAAGACTGTAGCCTAAAAGGGCCAGGTCTTCATTGCCTCCTGGACCATCTCTAGTCATCCTGATGAAAATCAGACCACTGGACCCAGATGACTCAGGAGAAGGAAGTGAGTTTGGTGTCCTTGCACAGCTCTCCCTCACTCAAATAAAAGTCAGCTGCAAAGTCATGTCATCATCTTGACTTCATGGTCCTCTCAGGGAATGAAGGACAAACACTATAATTGTTCCTCCTTTCTAGAAAGATCCATACATACAAAATTTACTCATTATTCAAGGACAAATTACTTCTCCACTCCTGAATTTGTTCTTATTTATTTCAAATGAGAAATGATCTATCTTTTATTTAAACTCATACAGCAATAACATTCCCCCAAATAAACATCTTGAAGGCAGATATTGTGTTGTCCAGAAGAATTTGCAATGTTTATCAAAGTATATTGTAAATAGTAGATAGTCCATAAAAGCTTGAAAAGATTAATGAATGAATGGTGAAATAGGTTAGGGGATGAACAAATGAGCTGGCAAATTGATGTGTGGATGGATTGATGGATTTATAACAGGGAATTGAATGAACTTCATTAATAATTGCCTAATCAAAGCTGAGGAATCTGAGTGGTCAAATCCCAAAGGATTATGAAGTGACTAACGAGATTATTCATTATGCCGTTAATAGAAGCAGAAAAGTAAAATGTTAGAGCCAAGAAGAAGGTAGAACATGATGTTTGATGAAACACATTTTTGTGGAAAAGACAAAGATAAGTTAGAAATATAAATATATGTGTGTATTTATATTGTTATACTAGCAGATGAGTCTACATTTTTTATTATTCCATTGGAGAAGTAACTAAGAAGATGTATTATGTAACAATTAATCAATCATCAATCAATAAATAAATCCCTAGCATTTCCCAAGTAATTGCTAGGTGCACCAAGTGCAGTTGTTCAATACATTCGAAAAATAATTGAACAATGGTTCTTGTTATAGATCTGTCACTATGTAGCTATGGAAATCACTTCATCTATCTAACTCTGGCTCCTCAACTGCAAAATAAGGGGCTGGCCTAGTATAACGGTAATTTAAACAGGAAGATCTTTCCCATCCACTAATCGGCTCATGTGACCTGCCTGGTACATGGATCCTGTGGTAGGAGGAGTTTGCTAAATGGGTGGAGTAGGAAGTGAGTCAGAGCAGTCAGAGCTGGGAAAGAGAAGGCAGGCAGCAACTAGTGTAATGGAAGAACTTGCTTGTGATTTTGGTTGAGGGAGCTGATTTGTGAGAAGCCTAACAGAGGGAAGTCTTGGGGCGGGGGTGGGTGTAGTGATAGTGCCCCCTGATATTATTGTGTATAGATTTCTTTGTTGCTATGATGGATTTGGTTTTCTGGTGTTGGGTTTTGGCTTTCTGGTGTTTGAATAAATGTTTGGTTCTGTCTTCAATATGGAGAGTCTGTTATATTTTGTGATTCAGAACTGTGCTGACATATTCATAGCTGCCACAGGTACTGTGGATTTTGCATTAATGCTACATCTGACTGATCACTAAGTTACTTCTGGAGCTAACATTCTATCTATGTAAATTGTTCTAACTGCTTAGACATGGAATTTAGACTGTTGATCAACTGCATGTCTTCAAACTACCTCTCCATGGAATTATTGCTGCTTGAGAGTTTAGAATTCATCTTCTACAGCCACTTAATGTTATGGGTGATGAAACCAAGGCCCAAAAGATAAAATGACTTGAACAATTGTTCTTTAAAAATACATGTATGACTGGGTAGGGGATTTGGATGGTGCGGAGAATCTTTATTTGATTTCAGACTAGGTGAGGTTTGGAATGCATGAGATAAGTGACTCTACATTTCAAGGGACTGAAACTGAGAATTAGGCAAGGAGGAACATGATTACCATCATATCATTTGCTTTGGTCAAAAGTGGTAGGTTTCTAGGTTATTTCCCATTTTCTTCTGTATTTCCTTCTTCTCTTCCCTATCAGTTGGCTCGTTCTTTCAGAATAAATTCTTTCTCTGTCTCTCTGTCTCTGTTTCTGTCTCTGTCTCTCTCTCTCTCTCTCTGTGTGTCTCTCTTTGTTTCTCTCTCTTTGTCTCTCCATGTCTCTCTCTCTGTCTCTCTCTCTTTCTCTTTCTGTGTGTGCATGTATGTAAAACACTGCCAAGATTGATATCCAGAATACCGACCCTCAAGAAATAAGGCTCTTTTGCAGCAAACAATAAGCAAGGTATGTGGCTTAGGGCACAAAGATAGAGAATGTTAATGAATATTAACCTATATTTTCATTTTATGTCATGTATTCTGATTCAGGAATATTTTCCCCACTACTGCTTGCTCAAATTTCACATACCCTCTTATCAAATCTTTTCTTTTTTAATCTCAAAAATAAGAAATAACCTATAGCCAGGTGTTTTAACCCTTCCTCTACCCCCCACCGATTGACAGTCTTTTCAAATTCCCGTGACACAGTTAGTGTTGTTTTAATACTAAAGGAGGGAGATCACTGGGAGATGAGATGAGATGCAGTAAAGGATACTGCATTAAGGTGATTCTACTTTTTGATACTGTCCTGTAACTTTTTTCTCCACTATACACATCTGCAAATGGTAATGAGAACATAAAGTGTGATTTGCCCTATATATCTTGCTTACCTTTTTTTCTCACTTTTAGAACTGTCTTTTGCATTTAATAGATAACAGAATGATAGATAATAAATAGATAATAGAATTATCTATTTCCCATGTCATCATCTCATACTAAAGCATTTCTAAATAAAGAATTCTAAATTGTGAAATGTTTTTTTTAATATAGAAAGATGAGATAGTTTTAAAAGAGTGAAAATAATCAAAATAACAGTGACTGAAGAAAAAATAGAATTCTACATTATCAGCAGAAAGTTTCAAATGAAAGCTAGAAATTGATTTAATCTTTAAAAAAATGTCATTTTCTGCATTGAAAACATAGCTCTTTTAAGCGAACACATTATTTGTAAAATAGTGATTTTCAGATATATTTTTGTTTTGCCTGAAAATGAACCATTTAGAGGAAATTACTCCTCAAAGCCATGTTAAACACTATTTGTGTAATAGTCTAGTATCAATTTCAACATTTCCTATAAAATAAATGGAGTGACCAATGTCAACAGGCAATGTTTTAAAAGCCATTTCTTTTAGATTTGGAATACCTTTTGCCCCCCACCCCCAGGGGACACTATTTGTATCTGGCAAGAACATTAGTTGATCCTGCTACTTCAGTCTGACAGCTTCAGATTTTTAACAGAAGAAAGAGGCAGAACTAATGGATGTGAATGAGCTTAAAAGCTAGTGAACTTATCAATCACAGTAAACAGCTGTATTTTTGGAAGCAAATAGAGCTACTTTTGAAAACAAAAAGTCAATAGATAATTTTTTTTCCAGCAACTAATAACTGCAATCAGGTAATTTTTTTTTTACCCTTTCCTCTACCCTCTTTACTTTTTTGCATTATAATTGTGTTGCCAGCATTGATTAATAAGAAAAACCTTGATACATACACAATTCTTTCTATTTCCCAGAAGCTGAGAATACAATATCTAATTTTATGGAAATACAACTCAAAAGATTAATGAGATAAATCAAATTATTAATGTGATTGTAATCTTTTTCCAGTTTGGATTTCATAATGAAGAACATATACACCCAGTAATATCTATAATTGGTACATTATTGGTTAATGACTATAACTATTTCCCTTTTGATTCAATCTCAGGGGAATAATGCTTGGATAAATATCCATTATATACATATACATATGCATATATACATACATATGTATATCTACACACAGAGATATACATATGTATATATGTGTATGTGTTTATAAATTTACTTTATAAGTATATATATATATATATATATATAAAACATATGTGTTTATGTGTATGTATTTCAAATAGCATGAAGTTAAGATTTCTTATTTATTTCACACTTACCCACTTACCTAAATATATTCTAGTTTCTAAAGTTATTCTATAAAGTCTCTAACCCATTTCTTATGCCTTCAGAACCAAATTACTTTATAAGAATTCATAAGTGAGGCAGATTACGCATTACAGTAAAATTCTGCTTTTTCTCCAGGAAAGGGAGTATCATCATTTTACTCTCCAGGATGCCTAAACCATCAAGTGGGACAAATTATTAGGTCACTGAATACTCTGAATAGAATTTATTCTCTCTGCAGTCCCTATGGATAAATTGCTCTTAAGAGCCAATAAGTCAAAGGAACTACTTTTCAGATAGAAAAAAGTTTGACTATCTTGCGGACCATCTTGATCAATATAATGCTCCAGACATCTGTGCTTTGAAAATCTTAGCACCTTAAAACTTCTTAAAATAAATGAGAGCAAATAATCCAATTCAATGTAGGAAAAACAGTTAAATCATCACATTTTGGGATATTTTAAAGATATAAGTAAACAGTAATGTTTACTTGTTTAATGTATACTCAACACTATGGCATGTACATTATGGAAAAGAGAAGTGTAAGTCATGTTTCCTACCTTCAAAGAGTTTTTACTTCAATGAAAGATACAAGATAAAACAGGAAATTTCCATTAAGCTATCAAATATTAATACTAGTTAATGATAACAATTTGTAACTATGCCATATTTTAATAGCTGCAAAGTAATTTACATATATTTGATTATTTGGTTTTCACAGTAACTTTGGTAGTATCAGATGAGTGTAATCTTCAAATTACAGATAGGAAATGGAAGTTTAGCAAACTTAGTCTCATAACTAGCAAATGTCTGAAGTGGGATTTGAACCCAGCTCTTCTTGACCCCAAGTCTTGAGATCTATCTACTATGCCTCAAATTTAAAGCCAAACTGTATACTATACTAGTTTAGAAAAAAAGAAAAGAAAAAGAAAGGCTGGTTTAGGAGGGTCAGAAATATTAAGGATCATTTCTTTGGAAGATGGATTGGATTCTTGACCATGAAGGGTGGATAAAATTTGGACTTTCATAGATCCTAAGAGAAGGTGTTCTAAGTGAGAGGAAGCGAATAGGGGACAAGACCCTCCTTCCTATTGAATCTGATTTTGTACTTTTCATTTCTGATAACACAATGCCAAGACCTTGCCCTTATACTTCCTTCATTCTTCTTTGTATCATAGTATATTGTGGATGTGAGGAGATTGACCAAATCATGGAAGGATATGTTTCTGTCACTTCCTTCAATCATATTGTAATATTGCTGAGGGTAAAAGCTATATGTTATGTCTCTGTATCCCCAAACTTGATTGTGGGAGCCACATAGGAAGTGGTTAATAATAAATTCTTGTTGATTGATTAATAAATATTTGTGGAAGTATGTTGATTGTTGAATTATGTAGATTTAGCTTCAGTCTATGTAGATTATTGAAAACGTTGTCTCTAGAACCCATTTGTTTATGTGAACATCTGTTTGAAACAGACTAAACAAAACATAATCTATATTAAAAGTATTTTATTCTCTGATCTTGCTAAAATCTTTAATTCAATACCATCTAAGTTCTTCCATAAAAGAACCTTAACCACAGTGACTCATCCAGCTACTGTTTTGTCAAATTGTATTCCAGTTCAGAATGACTCTTGGGAAGGGTGCCATGTGGTCCCTCACATTTTACTTTATGGAGACATTTCCATCAGGAAATTCTTAATAAAGCTATGAATGGTCTATGAAGTTGCCTGCATTTTAACTGCATTTCGCTAAGCAGAAATCTAAGGATATAATTCAATCCCCAAATAGAATGATCAGCATTTGACTTTTTTTAAAAATAAGAAGTCAGAAAACAATATGTCTCTTTCTTCCCTTATGCACTGCACTCCCACTCAACCATATTTTCTTCATGAAAACTTGTCTTTCTCATGTAACATTGAAAAGGACCTGTGCAGTACATGGACCCTCAGGACGTTTAATTGTTCTTGTTGGGTAACTATTCTCTAATTTAATCATTCATGACTTATAGGTAGTTAATGGCACAGTGTATGGAGTACCGGATTTGGAGTCAGGAAGATACATATCAAATCTGCCTTTAAAGACTTACTGTGTGATTCTGGGTAAGTCATTTGACTTTTCCAAACCTTAATTTTCTCATGTTTAAAGTAGACATAATCATAGCACCTACCTCCAAGTGTTGGGAGGGGAAAACATTCTTTTTTTGTAAGTGCTTTGCCAACCTAAAAGCACTATATTAATGCTACCTATTACTGTTATTATTTTGAATTTCCCAGACCTAAATGTGTATAAAACTTTCCTGCAAGAATTCCTGCAAGATTCACTGAAATTGTCCTATACTGCCATTACTAGAAATTTAGGGAAAACATCAATTGTGCACATGCAAATAAATTGGATTTGAAATTCATCCTCCCTAGTAAATTCATGTCAGAATCTGGTTCAAGATCCTGATGACTAGAAAGTATTTAGCAAGTCACTCATGTACTTTGGAAATGCAAAGTTGACTTGCCATCAAACAGGCTACTATTGGTGATGACAGGATGGCTGTCACAGCTATCTGCTGATTACTGGTCAGTAAGTGACAAAGCATCACCTTCATGAACCCCACCTGGTAAATGTTACTGGCTCTTCTTCATGTCTTAGTCTTTAATGCCTGACAAGAGGTAGGCATCCCATTAATCTAGTAGCATTAACCACAGGGATAAGGTTTTTTTTAAAACATTATTGTTGATGTGGTTATGCTTGTCTCCTAATTCAATCCAGCAAAGACTTACATATTGCCTACTCTATGCAATATGTTTCATGATAATACCTGGAAATACATCTACATCGCTTTGAAAGAATTTACATTAAAATAAGGGAATAAACATGAAAACATATTTTTTGGTGAAGGAGCTCAGACCAGAGATTTCTTCAGCAGAAATTATTTGTAATGGGGGAACTCCCTCTACCAATGCTGATACACACTTGCTGTACAACTTATAAACTCATAAAGTTGCCTGAGGCTCTGAAAAAAATTTGGTGAATTTTTCCATGTCATACAGAAATATTTGTCAATGACAGGATGGGAATTCAAGTCTTTCTTGGTCTGATATGACCCTCTAGAAACCATTCCACTGTAGCACTTGAAATGATAATAGTGAATGTTGATATGGCAATTTAAAATTTCAAAACCAATTTATATATTTATCATATTTGATCCTAAAAACTATCCTCTCAGGTAAGATGAATATTGCAAATATTGTACTCATTTTACAGAAAAGGAAATTGAGAAGAACAAAGTTTAAGTGACTTTCCAAAAGTGACAAACTCAAGAAAAAAACATCATTTGTGTATGTGAAAGTGATCTCATTCTCCCCAGTAAATATGAGATGAATTAAATATCATTAACATCAAAAGATAATATAACTCTAAGATGCACATATCTTTTCTGAAGCAGACTGATACAGTGATATGGACATTGACCTTGCAGTTAAAAAGAATTTAGTTTTTTGATATTTGGTAGGTGTGGAATCATAGGTCTATGAGTGCTATGTGTTACTCCAATATCTATACTCACAGAATTAGGAATCAGTGTTGGGAGCTCCCCATACAGATGAACTTACAGGTTCATATGAAATGCACAGACACACATGCACATACACACAGAGACACTTTTAAATTAGTCATTTGTTTTTTCTATCATCGTCTTCCTTCATTTCAACTATACTAGGTTATATCAGATCATTCCCATCATTAATCTATCATTTAAAAGAAAATAATGAAATCATTTCATAAATTATTGGACAATACATGTACACACATTATGTATGTGAAAACCAATATTAGAGACAAATTGTACTCTTAAGTATTTATCTGTTTTGATTAGTGATACCTTTTTGTGGCTTTAGAATGATCTGAGTTAAGTGATGAAAAGTCCAACTCATTTTCAGTCATATAAAAATTGAACTCTGGAATGCACTTGCCAAAAGAGAAGATGAGTATATCTATATCTATATATCTATATCTATATATATATATATATATATATATATATGAACATGAAACATATTCACAGTTATGGCTTTTGGAAAGCTGGGTTAGGGTTTTTGGAAGAGTCTAATAATCATCTCATATGAGAATGAGAAGTGATCACTTCAGTGAATATTGACAAGGAAATAAACCAGCAGCTATGAGCTGAAAAGTTTTATGAGAGTGTTAATTTGCTTGAGTATTTTTGTTGTTGCTTTGGAACTTGAATAAATTTGACTTGAAAGCCATGATACTAACTGATTATTAGGGTATTAAAGAAAAAATTGAGCAAATAAAAGTTGTCTTTTAAGTGTAGATAAATATCTATGATCAATAAAGATGATTAAACCCCACAAGAGAAATGTAAAATGATGATATGGATTAACTGCTACCTTAGATGAAAGAGGGAACTTTGCATGGAACACCTGAATTCAAGACCTGGGTTTAAATCCAAATTCTGACACTATTTAAAAATGGACAAGCTATGGAAGCTTTCTTAGTCTTAGTTTTCTAATCTATAAACTGAAAATAATAGAGATCACAATAATATTCTGTTAGGGTTGCTGAGAGACTTTAATGTGATTTTGTAAGAATAGAAAAAATTTCTATACCTAGATACATCATCTCTTTTATTTCTTGGAATATATAATTTTATTGAAGCCTTCCAAGAACCCTCATGATTTATATACATATACATGCAAATATATATGAGTGCATGTGATTTTACAAATAGCCAAAACTTATATGTAGAATATTATTAATAAATTGAAGATGTATCCATGTATGTTTACACATATATTTTAATTTGGCTTCATAATATTTTAGAGTGGGAAGATCCTTTGGGTTGGAGGGAGGTGGGGAGATGAATTTATGACATCAATGGTGCAATGATGTTAAACAAAAAGGATCTCTACTGGACTTATATTAACTTGTTGTTCAATCATTTTCATCCTTGTTCACCTCTTCATGACCCCATTTGGGATTTTCTTGACAAAGATACTGGAGTGGTATACCATTGCCTTTTCCAGCTCATTTTAAAGGTGAGGAAACTGAGTCAAACAGAGTTAAGTGACTTGCGCAGGGTCACGTACCTAGTGTCTGAGGCCATATTTGAACTCATTTTATATAATACATCACCTAGTGGCTCCTCTATTGACTTAGAAAACCACCAATTAACATCATCTTTGTTGCATTGTATTTTTATCTATTTTGTTAAGCATATCCCAATTTTATATTTTCTCTACAGATGTAATTAATTATCTGCTCTGTAATTTATACTCTTAAAGAGTTGTCTGAGACACTGGAAAATGAAACAACTTGTCCAGTGTTACAAGGAAGTATGTATCACAGGAAGGATTGAATCCACCACATCTCCGTGATTCTAAGACCTACTTCTCTAGACACTATGAAATTCTACCTCTTGGAAGAGGTCTCAGGCAATAGCATTTGTTAAGCTCTTTCCATGTGGCAGGCATTGCCCTAGGTAGTGAGGAAATAAAGGAAGTCAAAATCATCCACTTCTTTAAAGTAGCTCACATTCTAATGTACTATGTGCATATGAGATAAATACAGGGCAAATTGGAATTAATATATAGAAAAGACAATAGAATCAAGGCAGCCATGGAAAAGGTTCTCACACAAATAACATTTTAGTGGAGAATTGATCTAATCCAAAGAAGATACGAAGTGGGCATATACCAGGGTGCCAATCCTGTGACCTTGAGGTCACATGTGGCCCTCTAGGTCCTCAAGTGCAGCCCTTTGACTGAATCCAAACTTCACAGAATAATAAAAGCATTTGTTCTGTAAAACTTGGACTCAGTCAAAAAGTCACAACCGAGGACCTAGAAGATCACAACTGACCTTGAGGTCATAGGTTCCCCACCCTTGGGATAATATAATCCTCGCAATTCACAAATACGGAAACCATAGTCCAGTGAGATTGTATGACCTGCTTAGGTCATATAGTCACATAGCTATTAAGTATCAGAGCCAGAATTCTGATTGAGTTTTTTCTATTATATCATAAAGATGGCATCTTGACAATAAAGTTCAAGTCCAGGGTATCCTTGAATGTATCTTAAGGACAGTCAAGATCATGATAGGATTGAATATCATGTTACATAAAGGTTAGGTGGAGGAATTTAAAATGCTTATAAGGAAGAGGACAAAGTAGAGGTTTAAGGTTTCAAGTATCTGAAAACTTGTCACATGGAAGAAGGACCAGATTTGTTTGGCTTGGCTTCTGGAGGACAGAAGTTGCAAAAGCAAAGCCATTTTTGTCAGGAAACAAAAACAAGAAAAAAATCCATTCATAACAATTAGAAGTAATGCATAATTGAGATGGACTGAACCTGGAAGTGTTGGACTTATATTTACATGAGTTCTTCAGAAAGAGTCTTGATGGCTATTTATTGGGTAGTCTTCTGAGTGTATCTTGGTTCCAATTGGATAACCACTGAAGCTCTTTTCTTTCTGGGCCCTATTCGTGCTTCTTTAACCATCTTTTTTCCACCATGCCCCAGTAGTCCTTTCACCCTGGAAGATTTTTCTGTTAATGCAGACATTCCATGATGGAGAATTCCTCTATCAATTTTTCTCTTTCTTTAATTGGTCTGTTCCATCTGGGAAATTCCACTAGTTAGAAAGGTTCTAACTAGTCATATTCTCTCCTTTCTTCCTCTCCAGTAGCATTCTTAACTCTCCAAACTTCTATTTCTATCATATATGCCCTCAGATACCATCTCTGACATAAGCACAACACCCACCCCACACACATACACATACATTGAGATTTCCAGTTTCCTTTGAAATATCATCTTTCCCTTGTTTTAATGTAAACTTAAGGCAGTCTTTACTTCTATTTATATTCTTAGAATTTAATACAATGTGTGACACATAGTTAGTTACTTAATAAGTACTCACACACTTGACTTTAGGTTCCTTCCAACTCTGAAGATTAATCAAATACAATCTATTAATATCTTGGGAAATATTTTTGCATATTTTACTATATATAATGTCCATGTGGATCAGGTTAAAAAGGATAAGTTTCATTGTGGATTAGATTGACAGAATTCAAACCTCTGCCAAAGGTTTTTTAGATGAAACTTCTTATTTTTAATTTGAAAAACAAAGAGAAACTCTAATTATGAAAATTATTTCTCCTTATGAAATCTTCCTGTTTTCTAAAGAAAAATAGTTTCAGAACAGATATCTAAGTCTATTTTTTATTTAATTAAAAATAATTTCTATGAATGTGTCCACAGAATTTTAAGAATAATAACAATATAAAACAAAAATGATATAATAATATAAATCTTTCATATAACTGTAATTGGTAGAAGGTTAGAATAATGTTTCCATTGCCATTACAGATAATTAAAAGAAAAAAAGCAGAACTTTTCCAAGTATAAAGAATGCACATTTTAAATGAAAGGTAACATTTCAAACTACTCCTTATGTAAAATAATGCTGGTAATGAATTCAAAATATGAGTTTCAGTTTCATACTACATACTGGTGACTGATAGGAAAAGTCAATGCTTTCTAAAAGGCTGACATATATAAACCTCTCAAATACATGTTCAATGACATTCTCTCTACTGGCTTATTCCTATTTTTGTACAGACATTCTTGGATTTACATGATTCTAAATTTAAGAAAAAGCTACTGCCCCACCCTTATACTCTTTTTTTAATACCAAATTATTTTAAGTACTGCAATCCATACTTCTTAATGAAAAATCTGTTTTTTTCCTCTCCCTTTCCTCTATTCTTTTTCCTCAATTTAAAACACACATAAAAAATATGGACTCAAGGAAAACAAATATGTATTTGACAATGTACAAATATACATATTCACACATATATTTATATGCACATGCGTAGCTTTAACTTACACTATTTACCTACCAAGAGATGAATAGTATGTTTCATCATCAGTCTTCTGGAATGATTGCTGGTCATTGTCTTGATAAGAATCCTCAAGTCTTTCAAAGTTATTTGTTTTTGAAATGTTGATCTTATTGTATAAATTCTTCTGGTTCTGTTCCCTATCCTCTGTATCAGTTCACAAAAATCTTTCCAGGTTTCTCTGAAACCTTTTTATTATATTAATTTTATTAATTTTTAGTGTTCTACAATCACTACCATAAAACTTAGATTCCCCCCCTCCACCTACCCCTTACCACCCCCTTCTCTCCCCAAGATGGTATATAATTCTATATAGGATCTACACATACATTCCCATTGAATACATTTTCACTATAGTCATGCTGCGTAGAAGAACTAAAATAAATTGGAGAAATCATATAACAAACCAAAAAATTAAATACACACACACATACACAGAAATGATTCATTACTTTCTGCGATTGAACTCCATAGTTGTAGTATTGAACTCAGTTTTCTATATGTTCTTGAAATAAGGCCTTTATCACAGACACTAGCTGCAAAAATTCTTTCCCAGTTTTCTGCATCCCTCTGAAGCTTGGTTGCATTGGGTTTGACTGTGCAAAAACTTTTCACTTTAATGTAATCAAAATTATCCATTTTGCATTTCATAATGCTTTCTATCTCTTCTTTAGTAAAAAAGTCTTCCCTTCTCCATAAATCTGATAAATACACTATTCCTTGCTCCTCTAGTTTGTCCATGGTATCAATCTTTATGCCTAGATCGTGTACACATTTGGACTTTATTCTTGTGAATGGTGTCAGGCATTGGTCTATGCCTCGTTTCTGCCACATTGTTATCCCAGTATTTTTTTCCCAGTATTTTTTGTCTAACAGTGAGTTCTTATCCCAGAAGCTGGAGTCCTTGGGTTTATCAACCAGGAGATTGCTATATTCATTGCCTACTGTGTCTTGAGTACCTAGCATATTCCACTTGTCCAGTCATCTGTTTCTTAGCCAGTACCAAGTGGTTTTGATAATTGCTGCTTTATAACACAATTTGAGATAAGTAGCACTAGGCCATCTTCCCTAGTATTTCTTTTCATTAGTCCCTTTAATATTCTGGACCTTTTATTCTTCCAGAGAAGTTTTGATATTATTTCATCCAACTCTAGAAAATAATTATCTGATAGTTTAATTGGTATGGCACTAAATAAGAAAATCAATTAGGTAGAATTGTCATTTTTAGTGTATTGGTTAGGTTACGTTTTTTTACTTACTTAGATCTGACTTTATTGGTGCAAAAAGTGTCTTGTAATTGTGTTCATATAGTCCCTGGGTTTGTTTTGGCAGGTAAATTCCTAAATATTTTATAGTGTCTACCCTAGCTTTAAATGGCATTTCTCTTTCTATCTCTTACTGTTGGACTTTGTTACTAATACATAGGAATGCAGAAGATTTTTGAGGGTTTATTTTGTAAGCTAAAACTTTGCCAAAGACGTTTATTATTTCAAGTAGTATTTACTTCAACTTCTGGGATTCTCTAAGTATATCATCATATCATCTGCAAAGATTGATAACTTAATTTCTTCTTGGTCTATTGTTATTCCTTCAGTTTCTTTATCTTGTCTAATTGCTACAGCTAACATTTCTAGTACAATATTGAATAACAGTGGTGATAATGCACATCCTTGTTTGACCTCTGTTCTTATTGGAAATGCATCTAGCTTATTTCCATTGCATATAATGCTTGGTAAAGGTGTTAGGTAGATACTGCTTGTTATTTTATGGAAAGTTCCCTTATTTCTATGTTCTCAAGCATTTTTAATAGGAATGGGTGTTGTATTGTGTCAAAAGTTTTTTCTGTATCTATTGAGATAATCATGTAGTTTCTGTTAATTTTGTTCTTGATATGACCAATAACGCTAATATTTTTCCTAATATTAAACCAGCCTTGCATTCCTCATATGAAACCTACCTGATTATAATGTATTACTCTCATGATAAGATGCTGTATTTGTTTCACAAAAATCTTATTTAAATGTTTTGCATCTATATTCATTAGAGAAATTGGTCTATAATTTTCTTTCTCTGTTTTGTCTCTTCCTGGTTTAGGTATCCAAACTATATTTGTATCATAAAAAGAATTTGGGAGAACTCTTTCTTCCTCAGTTTTCAAAGATAGTCTATATAGTATTGGAATTAACTGTTCTTTAAATGTTTGATAGAATTCACTTGTAAATCCCTCTGGCCCTGGAGATTTTTTCCTAGGGAGTTCATTGATTGCTTGTTCAATGTCTTTCTCTGAGATGGAGATGTTTAAGTATTCAGGTTCTTCTTCTGTCAATGTGAGCAATTTTTATTTTTTGAAATACTCATCCATCTCATTTAGATTGTCAAATTTATGGGCACAAAGTTGGGCAAAATATTTGTAGTTATTTTTTAATTTCCTCCTCCCTGGAGGTGAATTCACCCCTTTCATTTTTGATATTAGTAATATGATTTTTTTCTTTCTTTTTTTTATTCAAATTGATCAAAGGTTTCCTAATTTTATTAGTTTTTTTATAAAACTATTAGTTTTATTTATTAATTCAATAGTTTTATTAATTTGAGTTTTATTAATATCTCCTTTTGTTTTCAGTATTTCTAATTTGATATTCACTTGGGGATTTTCAATTTGTTTTTTTTTTCCAGCTTTTTCAGCTGCATGCCCAAGTCATTGATCTCCTCTTTCTCTATTTTATTTATGTAGACATTCAAAGATATAAAACTTCCCCCAAGAACTGCTTTTGCAGTATCCCATAAGATTTGGTAGGTTGTCTCATTATTGTTATTCTCTTGAGTGAAGTTGTTGATTGTTTCTATGATTTGTTGTTTAACCCACTACTTCTTTAGGATTAAATTATTTAATTTCAAATTGATTTTTTGTTTATCTTTCCATGGCCTTTTATTACATATAGTTTTTATCGCATTATGATCTGAGAAGGATGCATAGACTATCTCTGCCTTCCTGCACTGGACTATGAAATTTTTATGTCCAATACGTGGTCAATTTTTGTATATGTGCCATGTGCTGCTGAGAAAAAGGTATATTCCTTTCTATTCCCATTCAGTTTTCTCCAGAGATCCATCATATCGACCTTATCCAGAATTTTATACACCTCCTTAACCTCTTTCTTGTTTATTTTGAGGTTAGATTTATCAAGTTCAGAGAGGGGGAGGTTGAGGTCCCCCATAAATATTGTTTTGCTGTCAATTTCTTCCTTCAACTCCCCCAACATTCCCTCTAAGAATTTGGATGCTATACCACTTGAAGCATACAAGTTTAGTAATGATATTACTTAATTGTCTATGACGCCTTTTAGCAGCATATAGTTTCCTTCCTTATCTCTTTTGATTAGATCTATTTTTGCTGTTACTTTGTCTGAGATTAGGATTGCTACCCCTGTTTTTCTTGCATTAGCTGAAGCACAATATATTCTTCTCCGACCTTTGACATTTATCCTGTGTGTTTACCCCCATTTCACATGTGTTTCTTGTAAACAACATTGTTGGATTATGGCTTTTAATCCATTCTGCTATCCATCTCCATTTTATGGGAGAGTTCATTCCACTCACATTCACAGTTATGATTACAATCTGTGTATTTCCCTCCATCCTCTTTTCCACCATTTGTGCTTTTAGTTCTCCCATCTCCCTTCCCCGCCTTTTCACCACCAACTTCTGCAGCATTCCCTTCCTTCTTTCAGCTCCCTTCCCTTTTACTCCCCTTTACCCTTACTACTTCTTCCCTCCCTTTTAGCTTCCCCTCCCCTTTCTTCTCCATTCTCCTCCTACTCTGTATAGAGCTAGTTAGAATTATATACTTAATTAAGTTTATTATTCCCTCCTTGAACCAAAGCATATGAGAATGTCTCTCAAACAATGCTCATCTCCTTCCTCTTTTTCCCTCTGCTATAATTTTGTACTTCTTCCTGTGATGTAATTTACTGTTTTCTGATTCCTCCTTTTCACACCTCCTGTTACGATCCTTTTGCATGCTTAAGTTGTATTTTTATCAACACATCATTTACTTTATACCCATTCCCTCTATGTATATCCCTTTTATATTTCATAGTAGATATATAATTCTCAAGATTAACAGGTATCATCATCTTCCCTTATAGAGATGTAAACAGTTTGCCCAAATTGAACAAGTTTTTTGTTTTTGTTTTTGCTTTTCCCTCTGTTTACTTTTATGTCTCTCTGAGACCCGCTTTTGAAGATCAAATTTTCTACTAAGTTCTGGAGTTTTTGTCAGGAAGGTCTGGAAATCCCTTACTTCATTGAATAACCATCTCCTTGCCTGAAATGTTAAGCTGAACTTTGCTGTGTACTTGATCCTTGGTTGTAATCCCATCTCCTTTGCCTTATGGAATATTAGATTCCAATTCCTTTGATCTTTTAATGTAGAAACTGCAAGATCGTGTGTGATCCTGACTGTAGCTCCTTGATGTTTGAATGGTTTATTTATGGCTGCCTGTAATATTTTCTCCTTCACTTGATAGTTCTGGAATTTGGCAACATATCTTGGCATTTTGAGTTTGGGATCCCTTTCGAGAGGTGAACGGTGGATTCTTTCAATGACTATTTTGCCTACTATATCTAGCACTTCTGGGTAGTTTTCCTTGATGATTTCCTGGAAGATATTATCCAGCCTTTTTTTTTTCATTGTAACTTTCTAATTCTTAAATTTTCTCTCCTGGATCTATTTTTCAGACCAGTTGTTTTTCCAATTATATATTTTACATTTCCTTCTATCTTGTCATTCTTTAGGATTTGTTTGACTGATTGTTTCTGTCTCATAGAGTAGTTACTTTCTACTTGCCCAATTCTAATTTTCATGAAATTGTTTTCTTCAGCTAACTTTTGCATTTCCTTTTCCATCTGTCCAATTTTTCCTTTTAAGAAAATATTTTCTCCAGTTAGTTTTTGAACTTCCTTTTCCATTTGTTCATTTTCCTTTTTAAAGAGATCTTCTCTTCCTGGATTTGTTTCCATACTTTTAAAATCGTTGGCCAGTTTCTCTTCTATTTCCTTCTTTGGCTGTTCTAGGAGAGCTTTTTGTGCCTGCAAGCAGTTCATAGTCTCTTCTGAAGTTTCAGATGCAAGTACAGTCACACTACTGACTTCTTTGGTATTTGTGTTTTGGTTTTTGTCCCCATAGAAATATTCTATGATTTTTTTCACCCTTATTTTGTTTTTTCCTGCTCATGACAGTGATTGTGTGTTGTGGCTTCTGGTTCTTTCAGTTAGAAGCCTCAGAACTTGGTGTTGAGCTGACTGGTGTGAAAAAACTAAGGGCAAGTGTCTTTTTATCTTTTTGTTTTGTGTTTCCCTGATCAGTCCTGGACCTAGCCTGTTAAGCATGAGGGAAGGGTGGTCTGATCAAGGGAGATCTCCTCAGCTGGGCTGAGGCAAAGGTAAGCCCAGAGGTTGGTGATCCCAGTTGCCCTATTGTCTTCCAATTTCCCCTGGAGTTTTGAGGCTTGTCTGGGTCCTAGTGTGAGTTTCCATCACCCTGGGGTCCCTCTCCTTCAGGTCACCTCTGCCACAGTAGGAGGAATCTCCCTTAGCTATTTTCCTAGTCTCAGATGTTATGTGACTATTTACTTCCTTTTCTGCCTCCACTGATCCAGGATTTTTCTGGGGAAATATTTTATGGTCCTTTCAAGGTCATCAAAAGGGGAGGAGAGAGCATTTAATGTTTACTCAACCATCCTGGCTCCAGGAAGTTCAAGTATGTGACTTATAGAAGTTTAATCTGCGGCCTGAAAGTCTTAGGAGCTGCTGTGGCTGATATCTGGGTCTCAGAGACTGTCACTCAGCTCTTTTGGCCTCTCATCCTCAGCTACCACTCTACAATTCTGTCTGCTGCTGTCTCAGGTCTCCCTATGCCCATCCTGCTCCTCTGTGCTGGAAGCACTGCACTGTGCACTGTGGGCTCACTCTCGTGGAATGGATCCTTCCTGTGGACCTTCCAGTCTGTCCTGGGCTATGAATCTGCCATAGTCTATCTCCCATTGGATTCTTCACCTCCAATGTTTGGTCAGATTCTCTCCTTAGAGGTATCTGAAGGAGTTTGTTTAAGAGTTTAGGTGAGTAGCTGCTCTTACTCCGCCATCTTGGCTCCGCACCCTCCTTCATCATTTCTTACAATATGATAGTACTATATTACTTTCTTGTGCCACAATTTGTTCAGCCCTACTCCAGTTAATGAGCATTTCATAAATGTACAGTTCTTTGCCACTATGATAGACTTGATTTACATATTTTATCCACAGGGTTTATTTTTCTTCTTTTTGATATGTCTGGTATATAGAAACAGTAGTATTATTATTGGATCAAGAGGTATACATAATTTTATGTTTTTGAGGGGAAAATTCCAAATTTCTTTCCAGAATGTCTAGATCCTCTAAAAGTACTTTTATCAAACACCAAACTACTGTGCCCATTTGTTTCTGTAGACTGAGTATCTAATTAGGTCAAAAGATTACCTTCTCTATATCTTTAAAAAAAAAAAACCACATTATTTTGAAGATAACTACCTCTAGAGCAGTTTGCAGTCTAGTATTGCTAAGAAACCTATTTCCCTGATTTTAGAAATTATTCTCATTTCATTTATTCTTCTGGAATGATTGTTTGGTATTTGGAGGGATATTGCCTATTAATACAAAATTAATCTATTCCTATGTTCAGGATGATGATGATTATGATGATGATTAAATATGAATGTATTGTATCTTGTCAAAAGCTTTTTTGCCACTATTAATATAATTGCATGATTTTATTCCAGTAATTAATATGACACATTACATTGACAGTTTTTCTCAAAATGAATCAACTTAGGAGTCATCATAAATCCAGAATGGTCATAGAGTATGTATAATCTTTGTGAAATGTTAGTATAGTTTCTTTGTTAGTGTTTTAATTAAAATCTTCGTACTAAAGGTCACTAAGGATATTGAGAGATCATTTTTTTTATTTTCCCTGAATTAAGTATTAAAATTATATTTGTATCATAGCAATAATTCTTCATACACATATACACCAAAAGGAAGGTATTTATGGCAATTGAAAGAAGTGAAAATGAATAAAGGGAAATAACAGCATCATTTACGTGGTTCACGCAGCTTGGTAACTGAATTTGAGAAATGATGAATAAGAATTAGTCACAAATAAACATGTGGGATTGGGTGAATGAAGGTACCACGAAAAGAAATAACAGAATAAGAACAAAGATTGGCTTTTTGACTAGAGATAATTGCATTGTTTTGAGAATCTTGATTCTAAAGTGCGAGGATGGGCTGCTAGTTTTGTAGTCATTTGGACAAAAGGGTATCAGATTTAGTAGAGAGTTCAGGGTTAAATGTACAGAATAAGTCTTTTCTAAATAGTGAATGAATGTTGAAATCATGTCAGAGAACAGAACCACTAAGAGAGGAGTAAACAAGAGAGAAAGGGATCAATAGCCAATCGATGAATGACAAAAACATGATAGGATAAAGAAAAGGGCTGAGCAAAGGGACAAAAGAGCTGAAGCTGGAAAGTCTGGAAGAGAATAAGTATAGTCAATTATCTCAGCTTAAGGAAAGAAAGCATCAAGCAGGAGAGGAGTATATGTGTACACATGTGTCTATGCATATATGGGTATCTACATACACACATATGTAGGCATAGAGATACATATAAATAGATGCATGTATATCTCTTCAGACATTCTCAATTAAGTATCAAGTGAAATTTAATATTCTGATCCTTGTATTAAAGACATTTCACCATAAAACTATATATTATCTTTTCATCTTTGTACCATAGTACTCACCTTTTATGTTCTAGACAAATTGAATTACTGACTGTCCTGTCCATTACTTATTCAATTATTCATGCCTTTAATGTCTTATTCCCACCAATTCCTACTGAAATCGTACCTATCTTTAAAGCCCAACTGAACCAACTTGTTCATGAAGTCCCTTTGACAATCAGAGTTAATAATTTCCCTCCACTTCACCTCACGCAGATTTTAATTTCTACTTCTTTAAAAAAATTATTCTGTGGTTATTTTGTCCTCAACTGAGTGGCAAAGGATGTGAGTCAGTGTTTCATTGAATGTTGCACACTGTTGATAGGACTTGTTTCCAGAGCAAAATCTCCTTGTTCCATTTCATAATCCCTCTACATCCCCAAAGGAAGGTTCTTTGTATTGGCATAGACCTTGCATAAATGGATGGCAAATGCATAATCAAAGAAATTCTCAAGTCATATCCCAGATTTAGTATTGGGAGGAATGTTTTTTTAATTGGTTACCACTCTGGACAAAGTCAATAAAAACATAGATACCTCTCCCAAAAGACACCATTTTGCCATATTTCAGTTAGGAATTGGGAGATGCACACAATTTCCCATAATTTAGATAATGAAAACAATTTTTAAAATAAAAGTGTGACCAACATCCTCTAAAGACTTTAAATTACTTGTTTTTTCTGTGACAACACCCTGAAACATTTACCCCTTATTAAGTTGTGCTTCTTTGTCTTCTTTTCCCCTTATTTCTTCTCTTTTCCCTCTCCTTTTATCCTCTTTTCTGCTTTTTATTGATCTCTTTTTTACTTTTTGTTCACTGAAATTCATTTACTTGCTAAATAAAATTCTTATAGTTTATATATTTTTCTATGTTATTCGGGGAAAATTCTCTTCAGCTTCTCTATTTCACCCTGTAACTTATGGAAACATCCATAATCTCTTTGAACCTTACCAAAAATTCCTTAAATTGGATCCCCACAATTCCCATGTAAATAGTCTAGGCAAATCGTGCTTTGAAATGGACAGATAGTGCCCCTCCCTTACCCAAGTGATTAAATTTGTAATAGAATCCATTTACCAAAATCCAAAAAAATAAAATTCATTTCATTTTCTCTTCAGTAAATGCTTGATAATTCATTGAATGTATAATGTTTTGGCTAGTTGCCCAAGCCTACTTGTTGTGATTTATTTCAAAGTGGCCTTTTTCATTTTTCTGCTGAATTTCTTTCATATGTGGAATCTGGTAGCACTTTTCTATGCAAAATGAATTTATTATTCATTTTTAAATATCTAATGTTGACAGAAAATATTCACAGTACAGATCGTTCAGATCCAAAGACATTCTCAGATGAAATATCACCTATCCACAGTAAATGAGCATACCTCATATTATAACTTCGTAAATTCCATGTACTATTATAAAATATTATTTTGCAACTATTTTATGAGAAAAATAAAATTATTCATAGGAAAAGTTCAAGTGTGTAAAAGGAAATGAAAGTTGATCAGTGATTATATGAAAATGGAAGTTAATTTCAAGGAATTTCTAATATTGTCAGGGTAGCATTCTTGTAGTTTAAATTTTTGATTTATGATTCTTTTTATCCTTAGATAATTAATGGTCATAATTGTATTAATAATTTAAATACATTAAATTTTCATTTATAAGGTTGGGCATATTCTGAACATTTTGATATATTTCTAAATTATCTAATTATTATTTATATTAATATTCATTTTTTCAAAGTTCCAAATTCTTACATGTTCACCAGCCTCTCCCCCCCATTGAGAAAGCAAGCAATGTGATATTAATTATACATGTGAATCATGCAAAAACTATTTCAATGTTAAATATGGTGGGGGAGAAATAGGGAAAGTTTAAAAAGAATGATTCAATCTGCACTCAGAATTCATCAGTTCTCTCTCTGGAGATGGATAGAATTTTCATTTTGAGTCTTCAGAATTGTCTTAGATCACTGTGTCAATCAGGGTGACTAAAAATTCTTAATAGTAATTCAAGTTAAGTGCAAGTTATTTCTATTTAAAAATACATTGTTTACAAGTTAACTTAAGCTACTATATTTATCAGAATTTAATAAAGATTTTAGTCTCCTTTAAGAACTCCAATGGTACTTATGCCAGAGATTGAAATACAAAAATTTCCATGTGCTCTAATCTTTCCATATAACAAGCTTTCTTAACCTAAAGTCCACAAGTCACAGATAAATTTCACAGGTCCATAATGTTGAATGGGGAAAGAGGGAATGTACACTTATTTCAGGATGAATCATCTATTTTGTAATCTTATGAGTTTTGTTTGATTTGTTTAAAGTACTATATTAAGAAGTCTATAAGCCAAAGGATCTCATGACAAAAAAAAAATCCTTGACCTAGGACACTTCTAGGAGTAACGGAAGGCATAATTGAACCTACAAACAGGAAGTTGAGCAAATATAAAATCCAAAGTCGTAAACACTGTGCCTAAAGGATAAGTATAAACATAAATAAATACACACATGCACGTATATATGTATATGTGTGTGTGCGTGTGTGTGTATAGAGAGAGAGAGACAGAGAGAGAGACAGAGAGAGACAGAGAGAGAGAGAGAGAGAGAGAGAGGAGTACTCAATTGCTAATTCTTTTAAATAATACAAGCCTGTGGGAGTGAGCAGAGTGCAGAAATGACCACAATCCTAATTCTGCTCCTTCTTCAAGAATTGTAGGGAAGGTTTAGGGAAGGTCGAAGATGACAAAGGAAGGGTAGGTATTATCTTAAATAAAGAAACTGTTGAGATAAACATGGATACATAAGATAAGCAGGGAAGCTAAAGTATGCTTACAGGAATCATAGACAGTAAAAATAAAAAAAAAACAAGAACAAAAAGAAAATCCTCTGTGTGGGCAAATGCACATGTGCTTAAAAAAAAGAAAAGGATAACACCATAATACTAAAGTAACAGTTAATCAAAGCATAAGGAGAACCAGGACAGTAAAACAAAAATTCCTGGTGATATCAATGTTCCATATTCTGACCTTTCAAATATTATTTTAATTAAGAGAAAAACTATTGATCAGAATGCAATTTTAGAAAATTTGATATCACAAGCTCTGAAGATTATTGAATAGATGTAATAATTTTACCTAGTTTTCCACTTTGCATGTAGCCTTTAGCAAAACTGACCATCTGCTAGAGTATAACAAATGCATAAACAAATGCAAAAGAAATATTAAGCACATCATTTTTACCTTAACAAAAATTATAATTTAAAAGGGAAATTTAAGGAAAGGATGGGCATAAATAGGACCTAAAGATGTAATCATAAAGAATGAATGAGCTAAGTAACCAAATCTTAGAAAATTATTTTATAAATTAATTTTATAAAACCAAATAGTAACAATGAGATAGCACATAAATTATATATATAATATTTATAACAAAATTAGTCTCTAAAATTAACATCTCTAAACTCTTTCAAGTACAAAAGAGAAAAGAGAAATCATCAATGAATGAATTTCACAAAAACAAATAAAAATAAGCAAAATCAACAAAAATTAAAAATGAATACAAAAATAGAAATTCTCAGAAATAAAGAAAATACTGAAAACCCTAGAGAGTCAATAAATAAAATTAAGATGAGTTTTAAGGAAATAAAATAAATGAAATAACAGCTAATTACCAATTAACAAAAGAAGAAAAAGGTAAATTATCCAAAGGAATAGGAAATCCTAAAGAATATGTTAGAAAATATTGTGCCCCATTATATGTAAATAGAAAGCAAAGTTAATAAAACATGAAAATTTTAAATGCAAAATATCCAAATAACCTACATAAGAAACAGAAATCTTAAATACCTCATTCTCAGAAGTGAAAACTGAAAAATTATAAGTATATATGAAAAAGAAAAAAAATAACTTGGCTTAAATAGACTTATAATTTGACTTTTTCCAATACTGAAAGAAATGTGTGTACCTATGTATATATATGTAACAAAAATTATTAACAGAAATAGACTTAAAGGGCAGATTACTTTTCTTCTCTTCTATTCTAGCATCCAAACCACAGAGCAGTAACAAATAGGAGAAAAACATAGATCAGTGTCACTGATGACTATTGATATCAAATTAGCAGTATAGAGGTTATCACAACATATTCAAAACAGTGATTAACACTACAGCTTGAATTTATGGAATAAATGCAGTTATGTTTCAGTATTTTTAAAATGATAAGCATAAGTGAACAAATGAATGGCAATAATAAAAATCTCTAGTATGACAGAAAAAATACTTTACTTTTTCAGTCACTACCTTTAAAATTATACAAACATAAATTTCCTTGATATGATAAATAATTCTTATCTAAAACCAAATACTATCATTATTTACAAAAGAAGAAACACGAATATTCTACCCATTAAGATATATGTTAAAGCAAGAATGCCCATGGTCACCAGTATTATATGATACAATTATAGAAAAGCTAATTTTAATAATAACATAAAATAATTTATAGACTAATATGCAAAGTGGATATAAAATTGCTACTATTTGTAGATAGCATGTTTCACTGAAAAAAATGGAAACAATTAGGCAGTTTGGTAAATTAGCAGTATGTAAAGTATAACTATAAAATATGTCATTAATCCTATTAATATCAAATTTTTTCCATGGAGGACATAAAAATGAATTTAATTTAAGAAATCTTCAAAATGTCTAGAATATCTGGGATTTAACCTTCCAGGATAATCTTAGTGCTTGGGGGTCATAGGACCATAATTAGAAAATAAGAAGTATTACAAAGTATCTTTTCAAATACTTCGTTAGAAAGGTGATGAAACAAGTCTGAATATTTTAACTAATATGCCCCAGGTCACACTAAAAGGAACTGGCAAAAACATGTTTCAAACTCTGGTTTTATAACTCTAACTTCAGCACTCTTTCTTTTGCATTCCCTAATCTTGTGTGACTATAAATCTACTTTTATTTCTAATATACTTTAAATTCCATAAATACTATAAAATACTTTTTTACAGTCACAAAAGACAAATTATTGGGGAAAATATTCATTGTTTGTAGTTGAACTTCACTAATATAATATAAATGGCAATATTAATTAACAAATTCATCTCTCTGACAATCAAAAAATTATAGGAGTACTGTACAGAACTAGTAAGCATCTCAAGAGAAATAAGAAAATAAAGAATTGAGAGGAACCTACTTAGATCTCACACTATATCATACCAAATGAAAACAATAGAAGTAAAAAAATAAATCAAAGATTAGATAAATAAGACTCAGAAGCATTTCCAAGTATTCCTATAGTTTTGTACGGGTTGTTTCATTCAGTGCACTGTCAGTACCTGACTCATATTAGGCACTTATTGACTTATTGATAAAAACAAGAACTCAAAACACTTTCAAATATATACTAGACTTTCTTCTTCCCTCCGTAAGATAGTTAGATCTCTTTGCCTCTAAACCACTCAAATTTTGCCTTCCACTTCAGTTTTAAAATTCATGCTACATATTGGGGGATGGGTGTAATAAGTCACTATTAATATTATTTCAGTATTCAAAATTTCCATTGAAAATCTCTGATGGGCATACTTCTTCTGGAGAAAAGCATTTCTACAGTTGAAGATACTTAACTGAGCTCATAGATCTGCCTGGAACTTTCCTTATTTTGGGGCCAATTTTGCTATCTCAGAGCCAGTCTTATCTCAGTTTCAGCCTGCTAAAATGGAGTGGCTAAAATCCAAACCTGATAAGGGCAAGATAATAACTCTTT
>CM053771.1:413968773-414011670 GCA_028658325.1 Potorous gilbertii | reverse complement strand
CTGGGAGAAGTTCATGAATGTGATGAAATATAAATCTAGCATGTTTCCTATGTAAGAGAATTGAAAGGCAAATTCAATTGCATAGTAATTTCTATTTAAATAGATTTAGTTCTGAATCTCTCAAAAAAACAAGAGAGATGAACTAGAGTAAAATATCCAACACCCTGCCAGGATTTCTCCCAAGTGTTGTGGAATCAGATTAAGATATAATTGGGAAATATTTAACAAAATGAATAAAAATGCAATAGAATATAAATAATGTTGATATGCAATTTTCAAAGTCATTATGTGGCCCTGCAGGAATCCTAATGTACAGTTTAGTGTCCCATATTTTTATATGAGTTTGAAATCACTGGACTAAATGACCTTTCAAGGTTTCATTTACCTATAGTTATTATACAATTCTACGTGAGTGATAAAAAGAAGACTTTGCATGCTTAGTTTGGTTCAATTTAAGCCAATATTGATTTATTGATTAAATATAATCAATATTTATTGATTTCCACTAAGAATTCCTGGACATGTTTATACAAATATGAAAAAGTCATGATGATTAGCCATAATGAACTTATGATACTAAAGTAATGAGACAAGGATGTGAATAACTGGTGGAAAGTAAGGCAAAATATTTTAATGGCCCCAAGAGAGATGGAAAGTGCTTCAGATGTTCAATAAATAAATGAATGAAAACATCAAGATGAAATAGTGAGGTAAGGCCTCATGAGAAAGGTGATTTTTGACAAGGTACTTGAAAGCTGTATTAGGATTCTGGCAAGAAGAAATCTTATAGAAGTGATTGCAAGTGGAAGAATAACATGAGGAAAGGCAACCAAAGCAAGTATTCATAAATATTAACCAATATTCTACCTTCCAAAGAATTAGGTGTGAAGAAGTGCATAGCTGGAGATAAAACAGCAAAGATACTTTGAGTTATACTGATTTGTCCCTTCATTTCAACCGTTTCAGTATTATTTAGTAGGAACCACTGAAAGTGTTTGTTAGATGGTAAAGTACATGATAACAATAAAGCCAAAGATTAAGAAAATTAATCTGGAAGCTATGCACAGAAAAGACTGATTGTGTGAGAACCTGGAGTACAGAGAAAAAATGGTTCTGTATTTCCTCTTTGAATTAATGTTCTAGTAGTGAAATGGGGATGTCATTTTGGTTCTCTTGGAAGACTAAGGACAACAACCAACCAACTAGCAGTGAAAGTGAACAAAAGACAATTTAGAGTTAGAATTGACAAGACTTGGTGTAATTGACGATTTGAGTTATAATAGAAGGAGCAGTAAGAGATTTAAATAAATAATTCCAAAGTGAATGAAATGGGAGGAGGGTGATGCCATCAGAATAATGTAGTCAGGATTTGGACTTCAGGGTGGGAGTACCGATAATAAATAGAATCTCAGAAACTCAGTGCTAAAAAGTGTCACAGAAGTTTGTTGCAACGCATTTCTGTGTCCGAATTACTACTGCTTTATCCCTGACCAGTGACTATTTACTTTCTATTTTAAGAGAATCAGTAATGAGAAACTAAAATTCAGCCTAATCACCATGAGATGTCTCTGAAGTTAAGGAAAAAGCAATCTGCCCTTTAAGTTATAGCTATATAAATGCATTGTTCATGATTTTATCCTCACAGTCCAAATAAAATAAATTAGAGCTCTAGTAGTCCTTCAAAAGTTTGCAGAAAACTACCAGGATTTTTCTGTTTCCTCTTCTATTGCTTAAACATATCCAGATTTTTGCAACTGATTTTTTTTCTGGCATGGTTCCTAGCCCTCTTGCCATTCATAACTATTGGCTCATTGGATCATTAATGGCTTTCCTAATGCCATAACCCAGATTTTCATAGAATTACAGTATCTTAGAGTAGGAAGATCTGTCAGATGTAATTTAATTCAATCTATTGGCAAGCAAGAATTCTCTCTACAGCAACCCAGCAAACAGGTCATCTAACCATTGATGGAAGACTTTCACTAATAGGAAATTTGCATCATGAGGCATACCATTGTATTTTAAGACAACTCTAATTGTTAGGAAGTTCTTTATATAGAGAAGAAATCTATCATTTTATCTGGTCACTATTATGTATCTACCTAAATTGGAGTCTATAAGATAGCCTGAACCTTTCTGACTACAAAGAGTACAATGAGAGCTAACCAATGTCTTGCTGAAATCCAGATTTGTTATATAAATGATGTTCCCCTGATCAACTAACTGGCCCATTAACATTGTCAATAAAAAATAAAATTAATCTGGCATGACTTCTTTTTAATGAACCAAATATGGTTCCAATTTACCTTTCAGGATACTCAGAAGTCAAATCTTTGATAAGATAGTCTAGAATTTCACTTACCACCCTAAGAATTGAAGCCAATCTCACTTGCCTATACTTTAAGAGACATCTGAACATTACAGGTAGTAAGTCGAAAGAATAAATAACAAACAACCTCCATTGGTATCAACACAATATTAAGAGCTGCATAGGTAGTATATTGGATAGATCCTTTGTAGTAGACTTATGGGAGGATATGGGAATGATGATCAACATTCTCATTGCAGGGATAACCTCATTAATCATAAATTATTCCTCTCATTCCTAATGTGCGTTCTCAAAAACCATCACTTCACCATTGTGAGGCTAAGAAGTGAAGAAAACATAGCACTAAATTATAGAGTGGATTATTGGACAATGTTTGGAAATTCCATTTCTGAACATTTTTTGACTGACTTAGTTGAGCTATGATTCATTTTCACAAGGCTTCTTTTAATTCCAAAATTAAATTATTTCCCATTACATTATCAGCAGAGCTGAAGAATTATTTCTGTAACATGGGAGCAGGATTATGTGTATATGCTTGTATTCTCATACACAGGATTTCCCCAACTGTTGCTTGTATGTTTTAATGAGGTATTTATTCTGTGATCATTAGTGATTTTATACTAATTAATTATCTCAATTAAAATCACATTGAGCATTTTACGGTATCTTTCTAGCTGAAAAAGTAGGGAGTAAAAAAATAGTCCCTGAAATTTAATTTGTTTTATATGAACCTCATTAAACAATTCTTGTATTATCAGAAAATTATTATGAAAATAATCCCTCCATACCCCATAGTGACTTCAGACAGAGACTCATATCCATGCATTTTCATGCTGTTTTCACTGTTGTACCTCTGTGAAACATAATAGTTTTGAAACAATAGTATAGAAAACAAATCAGCATGATTTCCACTTCAGTGTTTTATATTCCTTCTGCAAAAGTGTGACCAAAGTATATATGAGAACTGGAAGACTTTGGTCTAAGGTGTTTACATGGATAGATTTATGCTTCTACTAACAATTTTAAAGAGTTTGGCAACTGCATTTGTATAGAAAACTTCTTGCCAGTATAAATTCCTAGTAACTAAGACTTACCTTGATAAAATTCATGTTACATTGGAAAATGTTGCCTGATGGAGCAAAATTGGCCAACGGGTGTGTGTTGTGGGGTAGAGTAGGAGGAATTAGAGAATATTTTTTCAATTGAAGCCTTGAAATCAATCCAGGTAGAGGGTGATATTGAAACACAGATGTGTCTTGAATGGCAGAAGGTGCTATGAGAATAAATGGCCAGTGGAGAGGAGTGATAACAATATATATCTTGCTTTCTAGACATACTTTCCTTCAAGAGGTTGCTATAAGGTTGTGGCACCCAAGAATGTTTTAAATAATGGTGAGTTGCAGGCTTAGTGCCTATTTCCTCCAACCTATGGACACTCCAAATAGTCATTCAAGTAGTTAATGAGGGAGACTGGTCAGAGGCCTCTGTAGTTGTCTGTGTCAGAATGGGTAATCTGATTTACATCTGGCCTACAGGACTTACCTGTCATGGAGGAAAGAAGGCCTAAGGTTCAAATGTTCATATGGTATTTTGGTCCATTGATTTTTGCATATCATTGTGACTAAAAGAAAAAGTTTTTGAAAATCACTTCACCTTTCAAATCTTTTAAAATTCAAATTTACATTTAACATGTGCTAATACATCCTAGAAAGTTTAATAAAATACTTCCCTAAAAAAAATCAGGAAAGCAGAGAAAACTATGTCAATTAGGAACATCTAGGCCTAAGACCTATTACAATGTGGGTTTTTTTGTATTTTTTCTTTCTTTTAATTTTGCAGTTAACAGTCATTTATTTTCTATCCCCTCCATTAATGAACTATGTTTTTTTTCATCAAAATCTGTGCTCTCAGATAAACTTTGGGTGGTTTGACAAGGGCTAGTGAACCTTTATATTCGTTCTATGATAATGTTTCTATATGAAACAGCATACATTATTCTAGGATTCAATATTCTGGTATAGCAAAGGGAAAAGTATGTCTAAAAAGAAAGGGCCATAAAACTTGGATCTAGACTCTAATGAAGTTGTTTCTCTTAGGAACTGTTTCCTCATTTTGCCTAAATAGAAAAAAACACTAAGAGAAGGCTAAAAAAAGGAGGTTAGATTAGATGCCCTCTAAGATTCTTTTCACCTCTAAAATTCTGTGATCAATTAATATTATAACAATACTACTGAAATATATATGACTCTCTCTCTATATATGTGTGTGTGTGTGTGTGTGTGTGTTTGTGTGTGTGTGTAGATACATAGTGTGTAGATAGATAAACAGATAGAGATAGAGATATGTACACATATCAAATATGTATGGGTGTTTGGGGTGCTGTGTGGTAGGTCACTTAACCTCTAAGTGCTCTTATCACTCTGTAGCTCTAATTTTCAAAGATGTTGACTCATTGCTAGAGTGAGTTTGCTCATCAGGGAGTTCCCTGTATTACTGACCTCAAGTTCTAGCCTCTAACTCTTTAGACTAGAAATAGTGGTGATCTTTCTTTTCTACCATACCTTTTACTATGAACCAGGCTACTTGAAGAGTTCAAGTCCTGATCTGGCACATGATGGAGAGAAGCAGTAATTTAACTTCACAAGGACCCAGGCTACTCTCTGAAATGGTAATTAGCAAATAAGTTGATATATTTCCATTAACAAAGAGAATTTCAATATTTGGAATTCCCTAGATCTAGACACACACATATGCACATACACACACATACGCACACACAAGCTTATCTCTGTTTATACATCAATCAATCTAACTCTGCATATTTTACATTGACTCTGCTTAAAGGGAGATCTAGCAAGTATTGTTCATTGGAGAAAGCTCCAGGTCATCTGATTTACACAGGTCTTTCTATCTGTATCAGCTAGAATGAACCAGGAAAAGAAAGAAGAGAGAACATCCCTAGACATAAGAATCAAGGAGTGTGCTAGAAATGTGCCATATTTATCATCTGTGGCATCCTGGGCAATTCTGAACTGCCTGCTGTAAGTCAAAACAGAACAGTGGGCATTTTAGATTCCCAGAGTCTACTGAGGCAATTATTTCTCCAACTTCTCCCCTATCTCTGACTTTATTTTCTTTTCTTGAAAGCTGCCCCCTCTGTTTTCATCCTCTCTCTAAACTCAAGCAATCCCTTTATCCAGGTACAAAGGCTATGAGGGTCTACAACCTGGAGTTTGTTTGATAATTAGCAGATCTTTGGCCTGGACATTTGGGGTACTTGAAGTCATGCAGGATATTACCCTAACTGGACCAAGTCCATAGCTTGTTTCTCTTATATGTATATAGTCAGGTTAAGAAATTCCCAGTGCAAACACCAAATTGGTTACACATCTGTAATTTATAATCTTATACTTTTACCTGGTGCACTGGTAATTTAAGCAATCAACTTCCTTTCACCCAGTTTGCATGGATGGGAGAAAGAACTTGAATCTAGGCTCCTCCGACTTTAATGCTGCCCTTTTTTTTGACTTAACTACATTTCTCCCCAGATCTCTCCATCTCTCTCTCTCTCTCTCTCTCTTTCTCTCTCTCTCTCTCCATCCATCTCATCTTTTTCCTCCTTCCCTCCCTCTCAGTAGCTTTTCTCTCTTTCTCCCACTCTCTTCCACTCTCTCACTCTTCCTCCCACCCCTCTTCCTATTCTGCCTTCTACCACTGCTTACCACCATTGCCCTTCTCCAATCACGGCTGATTCTAGATTTCCCATGTCTACAACCATGAAGTCCAAGCTCTGGCAAATTCTCACAATTCTGGAGGGGTTTAAGTATAAATCAATGATGGATACCTCTGTTTTCTGAGAATCCACCTAGATCAGTTCAGCGATTCTCATCACGACTTGGATTGTGCTGTGATGAATTTTAAGTCCCAATTCTCAAAGACTCCTTAATAAGGCACTGAGTGAGTATATTCAGCATTAGTGAATGTTGTACACATGCCAACTCACAATTCCTTGAAGTATTGAAATAATTTGTATTTGAATGAATTCATCAAGCATGACATACATACTCTTTACATGTATGTCTATATTTTGATACTTAGATGGCTGTTATCTTATCAATGTGGATAATCTCTCCATCACTGAAGATTGTAACTCTTCTTGTCTTCTTGTACTGTGCAGCTCTAGTCTATGTCCTTCTGGAAATCTACAAAAAATAGTCAGCTAAGGTACTGAAAGCTCATACTTTGTATACCTGTCTCCAAAAAAAAAAAAAAACAAAACGCATCTATCATCTATCTATGTATCTAGCTATTTAAATTTTGAGTAGCTTTCAAACTTACAATAGAAAATATATATGACTGCTCTAAAGATATAAAAAATGCACAATCTCTTTCCTACTGTCAATATAAAAATCAATTCTTACTTAAATGTCTTGAATTTTTCAAGACGGAAATGGACCTTACACATTGGCTATTATGGTGCTTTAAATATGTTGATAATAGAGTTTAGTGCCCCTTGTGTAATAGTGTATGCATTGTATTTTGTTACACTTATTATACAAATTGAAATGAATAATAATTTGCAGTTTAGCATCCTATGAATTTTTTTAGCATTCTCCAGAAGTAGTTAATATGCTAACTGACTTTACTGAAAGGCATACAGATGTGGAAGAAGTCTATCTAGGGACTTTAATTATCACCTTGTCAAATTCAAATTATTAACTTGCAAGTTCATTTCCATAAAGTATCCGCTTTGCCTTTAGATGATTTAACATATGTCTACTTTTCCTTATCTTATTTGTATTTATCTGGAGGCTCTAAGTGTTTCAAAGGATGATAGCTTTCTGTCAGATGAAGATGTTTGCCACAGCTAATTTCATCAAATAGCCTTTTACAATACCCTATTTTGACCAAAGACAGGCCTGTAGAATGTGATGATGAGATAGCCTGTCCCACCAACCAAGCTAGGATGAAAAACTAAATAACCTGAGGAGTTCAACTCTTCCAGGTCTGGCTTGCGTTATACAATGGTGATATGCTTAAGGCTTAAATTTATCCAATTCTAGTTAGAACCAGCTGTTGAAACTCCTTGGCAAGCTTTTTGATGAAGTATAGCTATAATTTTGTCTCCCTCGTTATAGGTCTTCCTGGTTAATCTTTAGAGAACTCTCTTGTCTACTAGTTCATGTTTTCTGACCTCATTATATCCATCAATATGTCAATTGTCACTGGCAGGACCTTTGTTAAATAATCCTATTTAATTCCAAGGCCCTAGTGACCATGGGCCTTTGACCAAAGCACTCAGTTTCACTCTTTGTCAAAGCCACCACTCTATGTGCTGCCTTACAGGAAGGTAGAGGCAGGAACAGTTACATGGGATCCCATCTCTAAATGAATTACCGTCTCTCTTTCCATACTTTCCTATGCTCTGCCTAGATATGTCATTAAAGTATTTTTACCCATCCTAGGGTTGCTGAGTGCCATTTACATAAATTCCAACTCTTTCTAAATCTTTTCCACTTACAGAAAAAAAATAAAGGCTGTGAGAATGGTTTTCCAGGCTAAACTGAAAAGAGCCAGGTCTTCCTGCTAGGCCATTTCAGGGATCTGAAAAAATGGCATAATTCCAATATTAAGAAATGGACAAAAATTAACATTAAAACTAGAGAAGACACTAGAGAAGGACGTGAGAATAAGGAGTTAAGAAATACTGCAATTGATTATTCTATTACCTACTTGAGGACAATCAATAAGGTATCAGGGCAGGGGAGGGAATAAAATAGAAATAAAAAAGAAAAGGTCAAGAAAAAAAAGTCCTCAGTAGCTCTCCACTATAATTAATATACATTACAAGGGAGAAAAATTATTCTGTTAGGTAAGTTCATTGATTGCATTAATTGGTGGCATATCTTCATGTTATAAATGTAACAGATAAGTATTTAGCTGTTTAAACACAGAGTAAATTGAACTCAAAGATTAATGCCATGATACCCTTTCTTCCTTCCCCACCTTAAAGGCTTAACCATCATGTCAGATTGAGCCAAAATGTCACCTCTATTAAGAAGGTTCCTCTGGACATTACCTACATACAATCCCAACATTTGTAATTCTCAATCTCTGATTTTACCCTTCAATATTATTATTTGTAAAATTAGTATACAGTATTAAATTTTTTCACATGTACTCTTACTCCCTTACTCTGTGAAGGCAGGAGGTGTGAGATGTCTCTGCATATTACTCAGTGTTTCATTTAGTGTTATTTACCTAACGGTTTTATCACGTGATCATTGAATGAACAAAGGACATTCATTATTAAGTAGCAATTCAGTAGCTGAAAATTTATTTTCTTCCACAATTCCAATAAAATTTGCAAAAAAAAAAATCTAAGAACTTTTACAACCATAGCTATTTCCAAATGGTAAAATTAAAATAGAGAAATAATAGTCAAAGACATGATTCTGTAGCAGAGCAAATAAGAAAATACAAACTTTCTCCATATATGTTTAGTAGCACATAAAACTAAGTGATTTTAGTACTGAGGGACAAAAACTTCAGCCACACAATTTAAATATTACTAATTGAACAATGAATAGATCCATAATAAGAAATTCTTGTCCTTCAGCTAAAAACAATTTGGGACTTACAGAAGCAGTCTAAAGGACAATTTGAGTGTGGTGTAGTTGCATCAACAGATGCAGGTCTCAGTCAATTGTCCCAAGGGGATGGGAAGGACAAGGAAAGGGTAATCACAGGGAGGCACAGAAATTTAGAGTTGATGACTTGTTCCTGAATGGGGAAGAAGTCTCACTGAAGAGATCTGGTGGTCAGAGTGATGATCTCCAGAACACCAAAAGGTAGGAATGGTGGAAATCTACCCTGTTCTCCCCTGTCAGCATCCTGAGACAAAGGTCTGATTGATCAGATCTACCTCTGGCTCTCATAATGACTTTAAATGTAAAGGGGGAATGCAAGCAATTGAAGAAAATAGTTTATCAGAAGAGAATTACTTAGATAATCAAGGAATAGGTAATATGCAAAATTAGATGAAGCCAAGTTAGTAAGCAGTGACCATTAACATAATCTAGGCAAAGGTCATTGAATTTCATGGGTCCTTTAAGGATCCTAATTGTTTTCATTTCATCTAAATGGATCTTTCTAAAGGCAATAATTCAATAATCTAATAAAATAATAAATGCTGAAAGTCTGTCCTGGTTTACAGTAAGAACACTTCTTCAACACTTAGAGGACTGAGGATTTGGGCAGCTTCAGTGTTTCTTCCACACATAGACAAAAATCTCCACATACTTTATTATTTGTTTTATGTATATGAATGTATGCATGTGTGTGTATAAGCTGTTGTAACTGGACAAGAAAGAAAAACATGATTTATTTTTCAAAATAACATGAGACTAGAAATAAAGGAGAAAATTTAGTTGTGGCTTTGCTGATTTGCTATCTGTACCTAACACAAATATATTTTCCCTCACAATAAAGTCACCAGAAAGCAAAATGTCAGTCTCTGTATTTTATTTCCTGCCTTTTGAATAGTCATGACATTTTGTAAGCCTATTTATTTGTATTTCCTCCCCTTCCTTTTAAAGCAATTGTCCACCTCTTCCAAGGGGAGTTGAATTAGTTGCTATGTAATTTTCTTTCCAGGTTGCCACAGAAATAATGAACTCTGGTTCCCTAGCAGAGCCACACTTTGTAGAAGCAGGAGTTAATTTTATCACTATGGTCACAAAGGTTAATATTCTGACCAAGAAATCTGCCAACTGGCCTGGATGTTATCAGTTCTAGATTTTAAGTTTGCAGCAGGTGAGCTATTTTTCTGCTTTGAAATTAAGAAAACATGAATCCCCTTGCAAATAGAAAAGCAATTGTTCAAATACGGTTTTCCTGTTTATGCACCAAATTGCAATTTCATTGAGCTTTTGAAGACCTAATGAATCAGTTCTTTTCTTAAAATCTCATTACTTCATTTTCATACTTATATAATCTTTTTTCTTTCAGTTTCTCATTCTCTTTTATTCAAATCATCCATTCCTTCATTCTTTCCTCCATGCTTATCTTAACTATGCTTTGATATGTCAAACAATTTAGAGAGTAGTGAAAGATGAGTTCAAGATATAAATGTTGTCTTTGATTCTCTAGGGGTCAAGCTCCCTAACTGATTTTGACATGGTATCTTTGATTTTGAAGAAGATTGTTATTTATATACTTACTATAAAATGCTTTTCAAATATCTATTTTAATTGGGAAAATTAAAATCCAATTATCCAACTAGGAACTTAGTGCATGCAATATACTGTGCTAGGTATTGGAGTCAATTCAATGATATGAATTTTTAATTGGAAAAATTTGTATAAATTTTATTATTCATTTTATTTTAATATTTACTTATTTATTTTATTATGATGCATTATATTTATATAAATATTATAATATTTATTGCATGAAATACACTGTACTGGGTATCAGAGTCAAATCAAAGATACATAAATTGCTATCCATGTCCTTATGGAGTTCACAGTCAAGTAAAAGGATATAACTCATGGTTATGGATAAAATTAATACAAATTAGGAGGCAGTGACATGAATTGCACTTGCCTTTGTTTTGAGTGAGGGAGAGCTGTGCAGGTCACCAACCTCACTTCTCCTCCAGAGCCATTTGAATCCTGTGACCAGATATTCATCAGGTTGACTAGAGATGACCCAGGATGAGGCAAGTGGGGTTAAGTGACTTGCCCATGGTCACATGAGGGAGTGTGATATAATAGAAAGAGTCCTGGACCTGGAGAATCAAAATCTTTCTCTGAAACTTACAAATTGGAGCAAATCATTTCTCAGAAGAATGTTTCCTCAGATATAAAGTGAAGACCATAGTTTTGTTACCTTCATCACTATGTTTTATAAGAAATGGGTTCAAAAACCAAGTCTTGCAGGGATAGAGAGCTAACTTCAAAGGCAGGTGGACACTGGGTCAAGTCCTATCTCTTACACTTATTGACTGTGAGTCAAGTGACTGTATGCAGTTCTCTAAGATGTAACTTCTAAGGAAGATGTAGATCTGCATTGGAGGAAGGTGTTTTTTCACCTAGGAATTCTATGCACCAATGAAATCACAGGTTGAATCTCTGTTCTTTTCCTTATCTTATGATAAATACATGAAGGGTTTAAAGTTTTGTGGTACAATATGAGAAAGAAATGACTCCTAAGTGGAGTAATTAAGGAAGTCTTTATAGAGGTGATGAGATAAACCCTTAAAGATATATAGGGAATTGACAGGTGGAAATGAATGGGAAAGGCATCCCAGGCATAAAGAATAATATGAACACAATGTTGTTTTCAGAGGACCACAGATATCATGGGACAATGTTTTGACTCATGTGTGACTTGGGTTTAAGTGAATCTGAATTTCACAAAGTCACTGGCTTCACTCTTTTTTTCAATCATGGTTTAGCCATGGTTTAGCCTGTCTGCCTCTGCACATGATACAGCTTCTTGGAACCACAGGTAAGAGTTGAGTGAAAGGTGGATACCAAAGATGAATGAACAACCCTGGAAACAATTTGAAAAGTCCTTACATCAGAGATGCTAATCCTATGCCAATCCTCCCACACACCCCAGTGAAGACAAAAGAAAGGTGGGGAATCATGGAACATTGAATTAAATCAATTTCATTAGTATGTGACTTCTTGGAAGCAGTGAAGGGTGAGGTAAGTCTGAAAAGGGAGTTGGAAGTGAGATCACAGAAGGCCTTGAATATCACAGTAAGAAATGTGGGTTTTTTTGGTAGGATATGAAAAGCCATTAAATGTTTGTGCAATAAAGTTATTAGGAGTAATAGAAGGTAACCTTGAAGAAAAATGCTTTTTAACTTTTGTATTTATATCTTAGCACTTAACACAGTGTCTGGTTCCTGTCGGTAATTGATTAACTTGTTCTCAAATAGGCACCAGAAAAGCTATTAAGGTTTAGTAGAAGGAGAAGAGATTGGAAGCAAGGAAACAGTCAACTGTGGTCAAAGCAGTTCTGGAAAATCGCAAGCTTTGCCAGGGGCTTTAAAACAACAGGCTGCCTACAGCATTTCCGACTGGATCTAAGTAACAGATCAGGTACCTCTTTTTCCATTGCCACCTGTGAAAGCATTTCTTTTGCTAAGATAACTAAATAGGAGTGGGCACATAGCAGTTTCAATTTTCTGCAGTAATTGTATAATAAGAAGCAGCACTCCCTCTTCCCCCTCCCCCCCAAAAAGGAATAAAAAGTGTGACTTCCTTAATCTAATTTAGCTTTGATAAACATTTGAAATATTTATCTTAAACTGCACTAGAGACTAATAATTACAACAAATACTTGCATATACAGCTGAGATAAATAAAAACAGCTGTGGATGCATCTGAACATGCAAAAATAATAGAGCTGTCACCTGTGTCTATTTTAAATTAAAGCCTGCTCAATGCACTCCTTTGTAATGTCATGCCAAGTGGTACTTTCAGGGCACATGCTGGAGAGACAACAGTGAAATGTTTAATCCACATTCAGGCTAGTGATAAGTTACAGTTTTGACCCCCATTTCCTCTTCTCCTCAGTGGTGTAAAGGGAACCATTGATTTCTGCCAACTGACAAGCAGTTAAGCATAAAATGCTAGTAGCAGACTTACCCAGAGAGTAATTCCCTCTAATTCTTTCCCCAGGGTATTTTCTCACAGGGAACCATTGATTTTGGCTTGTTTAGGTAGATTTTCTAAACTGATCCCCCTTTAAAAAAATCTTTTCTATTCTAGAATATCTAGGATAAGAAACCCCAAATAAAATTGCATGAAACTATGTGGAACAAATCAAACTTCTTAAGTTTCCCCGGCAGAATTCTGCGTAATTTTGGAGGGGCTGGAGTATAACAGAGGATACCATAAGAAGAAGGCAAAGAGTTGCCTACGATAGTTGTTTTTAGAACCTCATTGACCAATTATAATGTCTGATGAAAATATTTTTCAGTGGTGAATGTGTCTAATTATTTTTATTTAAAGGAAGCATTTAAAGATAAAAACAAATTAAGTGAAAAAAGTCATTTGAGGCCTACTTTTGTAATGGCAAATCCCTTTTAGGGCTACAAAGAAGTATAATAACTATTTTTATATAGTGCTTTCAAGTTCATGATGTCCTTTACTTGTATGTATTTTTCTCATTTAAGCTTCACACTCTAGTTGTGATGAGGAGCAAATGAAATTATATATGTAAAGCACATTGTAAAAGGTAAAGTGTCATATAAACATTTGCTGTCATAGGTTCTCATTGTGGGTTCAAGAATTTTCTCTTCTCATTTTCCATCAGTCCCACTCCTTGGAATTGGACTCCACTACCATCATGTTCTGAGAAAACTTCATGTTCACCAGTAAACTCATCATCCTGAGGAAAATAGCAACTTTGGTACTCAAAAGATTTCAGTACTTTCTTTACCTTCTTTACCCTCTGACTAGAGGACTCATGACAGCCATTTCTTCATTTCTCATTTGCTGTCATTCTGGGACTAGAATTCAATATACCCCTGGAGCAGGTACCTTCTTCCCCAGCCTCCTCCCCTCACTCTTTTCAGTTTTTTATCTGTTGTCTTTCTCCATTTGATTGTAAGAATTTATTTTTCTGATGTATCCCTAAAGCTTAAATATTCATTGAGTGAACACTGAAACTTTATCTCTAGTTAATATCTGGTATGTTTACCTTATACTTGAACAAGTTGTTCTATACCTGTTCTACTTATCTCATAAGTTGCAGCGAGGTAGCACAGTACACAGAGTACTACATCTGAGTCAGAAAGATTCAAGTTCATATCTAGCCTCAGCCAGTTAGCTGTGGTACCCTGGGCAAAGATATAATCCTGTTTGATTCAATTTCCTCATCAATAAAATGAACTGGAGAAGGAAATGGCAAACTACCCCAGTGTCTTTGCAAAGAAAATCCCAAATGGGGTCATGAAGAGTGAGACACAATAGAAGAAACTAAATAATAATAACTTATCTCATAGATTTGCTATGGAAATGAAGAAACATAACTGATATGGAATTTTTTTGAAAAGTAAGAAGTTCTAAACAAATGTAATGGTTTGCTTCCTTGATATTTAAACTCAGAATTAATTATTCCATTTTCTATATCTTTGCTTCTATCAACTACCAACCTCCAGGACACTCCATTCACACACACATCCCCAATGATTGTAGACCATTAACCATGTTCAATAACTGGATTAACATGAATTTCTACTTTGATCCAGGATCTATTATTTATGTTAATGCCAGATATCAGCATCTTTTACTAATCAAAAATCATCAGTTCAAATATTTTTTAATCAGGAGGTAGTCAAGCTTTTCATTATTTGATGATACTCTGTCTTTGAAGTCTTATCTCACACTATTCACCTCTTCTAGTTCACTCCAATGATCATAAAGTGAATTTTCCACTGTACGCTAAAATATAAACTTCCTGCTTTTGTGCCTTTGTTTACCTTTGCCCTTATACCTGAAATGTCCTTCCTATTCTGTCTGAATCTGCTGTTGAATATTTTAAAGACAAATTTGTGATCCTTCTATTTTTATCTGTTTTGTTAAATATTTTCCAATTACATTTTTCCAATTTATTAATTTATTTATTTTTAGTTTTCAACATTCACTTCCATAAACTTTAAATTTTCTCCCCCTCCATCTCCCATCTCTCCCCAAGACAGCATACGGTCTGATATGGGTTCCACACATACGTTCCTATTAAACACATTTTCACATTAGTCATGTTGCAGAGAAGAATTATAACAAATGAGAGAAAACATGAGAAAGAAAAACAAAACATAAAAGAAAATAATCTGCTTCACTCTGCATCCTGACTCGATAGTTTTTTTTCTCTAGATGTGGATGGCATTTTGTATCATGAATCTTTTGGAAGTGTTTTAGGTCCTTGCACTGTTGTGAAGAGTCAAGTCTATCAAAGCCAGTCATTGCACACTGTAGCTCTTACTCTGGAAAACCTTCCCATGATTATGCTCACTTCACTCAGCATCAGTTCATATACGTCTTCAGCAGCTTTTCTGAAGTCTGCTTGTTCATCCCCAATTGATGGGCATCACCTTGATCTCTAGCTCTTGTTACCACAAAGAGAGTTGCTGTAAATATTTCTGTACTTGTGGCTCCTTTTCCCATTTTTATGTTCTCTTTGGGATACAGCCCCAGAAATGGTATTGCAGCATCAAAGGGTTTGCACATTTTTATAACCCTTTGACCATAGTTCCAAATTGCTCTCCAGAATGGTTGGATCAGCTCACAACTCTATGAAAAATGAATTAGTATTCCAACTTCCTCACATCTTCTCCAGTATTTATCATTTTCCAGTTTTGGCATTGTAGCCAATCTAAGAGGTGTGTTGTGGTAGCTCAGAGTTGTTTAAATTTGCATCTTTCTAATCAATGATGATTTAGAGCACTTTTTCATACGAATAAAAATAGCTTTCATTTCTTCTTCTGAAAACTGCCTGTTCAAATCCTTTCACCATTTATCAATTGAGGAATGACATGTATTCTTGTAAATATGACAGCTCTTTATACATTTTAGAAATGAAGCCTTTATCACAGTCACTAGTAAAAATCCTTTCCCAGTTTTCTATTTCCTCCTAATCTTTGTTGCATTGGGTTCATGCAAAAACTTTTCCATTTAATGTCATCAAAATTATCCATTTTGTACTTCATAATGTCCTCTTGCTTGGTCATAAATTCCTCCATTCCCCATAAATCTGATAGATAAAGTACCCTTTGCTCCCTTAATTTGTCTATAGCATCAGCCTATTTGAATTTTATTTATAGGGTGACAGAATTGGTCTACGTCCAGTTTCTGCCATACTATTTTCCAGCTTTCTAAACAGGATTTTTCAAATAGTGTGTTCATATCTCAAAAACTGAGATCTTTAGGTTTATCAAGCAGCAGATTGCTATAATCATTGACTACTGTGCCTTGTATGCCAAACCTATTCCACTGATCTATCCCTCTATTTCTTAGCCAGTACCAAGTAGTTTTGATGATTGCTGCTTTATAGTACAATTTAAGATTTAGTATGGCTAAACTACTTTCCCTAGCATTTCTTTTCATTAATTCTTTTGATATTTTGGACTTTTTCTTCTTCCAGATGAATTTTGATACTGTTTTTTCTGGCTCTATAAAATATTTTTTGGTAGTTGGATTTCTTTGTTACTGAATAAGTATATTAATTTAGGCAGAATTGACATTTTATTATATTAGCTTGGTCTATCCAGGAGCAACAGATATTTTTCCAATTATTTGTATCTGACTTTATTTGTGTGAAAAATATTTTAAATTGTGTTCATATACTTCCTGGGTTTGTTTTGGCAGGTAGAATCTCAAATATTTTATAATGTCTCCAGTAACTTTAAATGAAGTTTCTCTTTCTATCTCTTCCTGTTGGGCTTTGTAAGTAATATATAGAAATGTTGATAATTTATGTGGGTTTATTTTATAACTTACAACTTTACTAAAGTTTTTTTTAAGTAGTTTTTTTTATTTTATTCTCTAGGACTCTCTAATTATATCATCATATCATCTGCAAAGAGTGATGACTTTGTTTCTTCTTTGACTTTTCTAATTCCTTTGTTTTTCTTATCTTATTGATAAAGCTACCTTTTCTAGTACCATATTGAATAACTGTGGTGATAACAGACATCCTTGTTTCATCCCGGATCTTATTGGAAATACATCTAGTCCACCCCCATTACATATAATGGTGATGGTTTTAGGTGGATACTGCTTATTATTTTAAGGGAGGCTCTATTTATTCCTATACTCTCCAGTGTTTTTTAAAGGAATGAGTGTTATATTTTATCAAAATAATTTTTCTGCATGTATTGAGATAATCATATGGTTTCTGTTAGTTTTGTTGTTGATATGGTCAATTATATTGATAGTTTTCATAATATTGAAACAGGACTGCATTCCTGGTATAAATCCTACCTGATCAAAATGTATTATTTTCATGATGAGTTACTATAATCTTTTTGCTAATACTTTATTTGAAATTTTCACATCTATATTCATTTGAGAAATTGATCCCTAATTTTCTTTCTGTTTTAGTTTTCCTGTGTTAGGTATCAATACTATAATTATATCATACAAAGAATTTGGTAGGACTCCACCAATTTTCCCAAATAGTCTATATGATATTGGAATTAATTGTTCTTTAAATGTTTGATAGAATTCACTTATAAATCCATGTGGCCTGGAAATTTCTTTTTTCCAAGGAAGTTCTTTGACTACTTGTTCAATTTCTTTTTCTCAGGTAGTGTTATTTCTTCTTTTATCTGGGCAATTTATATTTTTGTAAATATTCATCCACTTCACTGAGATGGTCAAATTTATGGGCATACAGTTGGGAAACATAATTCCTTATTATTTTTTAAATTTCCTCTTCATTAGTGGTGAATTCATCATTTTCATTTTAGATGTTGGTAATCTAGTTTTCCTTCTTTTTTAGTAAAATAAAAAGGGTTTTTTTTGAGAAACTTTCTTTTTTTCCACTTTGATCTTCTCCTTGGAACACTGTATCTCTTTAATTATCATGCTTTACTTTTTACCTTTTTAGATTTTTTTTACTTTTATTTTTTAATTTTCTGTTACTGTTATTTGTTGATATTACATTCCTTTTCTAGACTATAATGTTCACATAGGTCTGTCTTATCTAAACGACATATCTATGCCAGAGTGTTACAGTACTTTGACCATACTAAATACTTTATAAATGTTTCATAAACTAAATTACATTAAATTAAATTTTTACATAAATTGGTAAATAATTTCTCAGCTTAGATCTAAATAAGAAACAAATGTAAAAAATAAATAAAAAGTAAATATGTGGTCATTGTAGTTTTACTTATATTTTCCCTTTCCTTTTGCCTGTATTCAAAAAAAAATTCTGATAATTCCAATTACATTTATTCTTATCAGTGCAAATATTACTAGTATGAAGGTGGGGGAAAGTCCAATATGGTAAATCAAAATTTATTTTGAGATCTCAAAACATTTGGTCACATTAGATGATTCAAAGTCAAGCTGAGTCTGAGAAGTAAAAATAATTTCATATTTCTCAAACTGAGTGAAACAGCTTTAGTGGCTTATAGGAAGGTCCACAGTAAGTCACATTCACAGGAGATTTACATAGATTTGTAGAAAGGAAAAAATAATACTCATATGATTTTCATTTAAGTCTCTGTGCCTAGATCAAATGGACTACATTCCCAAACTTCTGGGGAGTACAGCAACTTAAATCTCTGTATATTATTTGGATTAAATATGTGTGGGACAAATACATCCTGAAAAATGGAAACATCTTGAGTCAAGAATCTCACACAGGGTTAAGCATGTTTTTCATGTTACAATGACTGCCTTGCCATACTTTCCCTGTTTCATATAGATGTTATTTCCATTATGCTTGGCAGCTTTGTGGCTCTAAGTCCTTGAATAACTGTGTACAAAGCATTGCATGGGGGAATGTACTGAAGTATGAACCACCTCCCTATAACAAATAGCAAACACAAGCTTCCTTTTAAAAATAAAAATCTCCCCTCCTACCTACCCCCATTCCTTTCTGGGTCTCTGGTGAAGAACACTCACTTCCAGGCACAGCTCAGTGGAGACTTCTGCAATTTTTCAATGAACCTATGTGACAAGTCACACTCAGATCAATGAAAAGTTTCCGAAGCGTCTATGGGACAAAAAGCAAAACCTGATACACTCAGTAATATGCAAACTCATTATACAATGTTTTATAACAATCCAGCAAAAATCATATGTAATTGGAAGAAAAAATTAAAAGGGAACAACTTCTATAGTGTTTTCAGATATGCAAACTGCTTTACATATATCATCTCATTAGATCCCCATAACAACATTGTGAAATGTGATTGTCCCCATTTTCCAATTGGAGAAACTAAGGGAAACTTATAGTGAATGTCAGGAAAACTTAGGTTTCCTGAAGCCAAGCCCAGACCTCTTTATGCAATGACTCCTACCTGCTTCATTGGTTTATCTGTTTGTTTTTCCACTCTCTTAATTCAAAAATTATTTATTGAGTGTCCTCTGTCCTAGAGAATATGAATAACAAGATGGGGATGGAGGGGACAGGAAGAAGTCGATCTGTGATTTCAACACCTTGAGGAATTCTGGTATAAAGACAAGCATTTCAAGTTTAGAAAGTTGCCAGAGAGTTAGAATTTAAGCAAAATAAGTTTAAGCAGCCAATTTGGATCAGTCATAACAGGAACCCGGGTTTTCTTGTCTCCCAGTCACATTCTTTATCCATTATACTTTGTTGCTTTATATATAGGGATAGGGAGAAAGCCTCATATACACATACATGCTGCCATAAATTCTACTTCTTTTGATTCTGAGCAAAATACACTCCTCAGGTGAAAATGAGAAAGAATTCTCTATTTTCTGCCCTACTTTACTTTTTTCTCTTTGTCTCTCCACCTAATTATGCTTCACATGGAAACATGGAAAAAGACTGGCTCCATCGGATCAAAAAAGTGTCAAACACATACCTCTAAGACTACATGAAATAGCAATGTCTCCAGTTCTGTCTATTCTCCATTTCCTACCATTCTCTTTTATCTCTGTGCCCTAGGGAATGTAGGCAGCTAAGTGCAACACTCTAACATATGGGGTCTAAGAAGCCATTTTCCTAATCCCATGAAAATACCAGCCCACTGTCTCCCACATGGAGCACAGGTTCTATGAGTCTCACTCCCCCACACACTCTGCTATGCCAGACATAACATCTTTAGATAATGATACATGTGTCCTTGTTTTTAAACGCGTCTGGGAGATTATAATACGAGAATGCCTAACTTCAAATCTAATTAACTTCAAATAACATTTCGTTGTGTTTTAGACTAGGATTCTAAAATCTTATTGAAAAATGCCAAAGTTATGGACATAATTATGATAGCTCTTGTTGGAAGAGTTCCAATAATTTTTTTCAAACTAGGATAACTTAGAGATAGTGAGAAGGAACCTCATAATCGAAATTGACTCACACACCCCCTTCTTTACAGGAGAAGAAATTGAGATCAGAAAAACTAAGTGATTTATCTTCATCCCCACAGGGAACAAACACCAGAGTCAAGATTTAGACTTAGGGCATCTTATTATCAATACCGTGATCTTTCTACTGCATCTCATTGCATGCAAAGAGATACCAGACTTGTGATTTCTTCTATTCAGGAAGTTCCTAATGAAGAACTCCCTCTACCAGTGATGATCAGCACTTTGTCTGCAATTTATATGCTTTTCATGTTAAAGCTATTTTCACAATAGTCATGTTATAAAGAAGAATTTGAACCAATGGAAGAAACCATGAGAAAGAAGAAACAAGCAAAAGAGATACCGAGAGAGAGAGAGAGAGAGAGAGAGAGAGACAGAGACAGAGAGAGAGAGAGAAAGAGAGAGAGAGAGAGAACAATATACTTCAATCTCCATTCAGACTCCATAGTTCTTTTTCTGAAGGGGCACAGTATTTTCCATCATGAGTCTTTTGAAGTCATCTTAGATCCTTGCATTGCTAAGAAGAAATACATTTTTCAAAGTTAGTCATGGCACGATGTGACTGTAACTGTGTGCAATGTTCTCCTGGTTCTGGTCACTTCACTAAGCTTCAATTCATATATGCTTTTCCAGGCTTTTTCCTGAAGTCAGTCTTCTTGTCCTTTCTTATGGAAATACATAGTCTTTCATTACATTCATTTACTGCAACTTGTTTAACCATTCCCCACTTGATGGGCATCTCCTCAATTTCCAGCTCTTGACCTCCACAAAAAGCTGCTATAAATATTTTTGTACAAGAGGGTCCTCCCATTTGTATGATGTCTTTGGGATATAGGCCTAGAAATGGTATTGCTGGGTCAAAGGGTATGCACAATTTTATAGCCCTTTGGGCATAGGTCAAATTGTTCTCCAGATCGGTTGGATAAGTTCACAATCCCAGAAATGATGCATTAATATTCCAATTTTCCCATATATTCTCCAGCATTTATCATTTTTTTGTTTTTTTTCCATATTAGCCAATATGATAGGTATTATATGACATCCCAGACTTGTTTTAAATGTCATCAGTAATGACATACAGCATTTTTTCATATGACTACATATAACTTTAATTTAATTCATTCAATTTAATTCATTTGAAAACTGCCTGTTCTTATCCTTTGAACATTTATAAGTTGGGGAATGACTTGTATTTTTATAAATTTGACTCACTTCTCTATATATTTTAAAAATGAATCCTTTATCAGAGACACAAGTTATAGAAATTTTTTCCTAATTTTCTGCTGGCAATTTATACTCTTAGAGTTGCCAAGAGTACTGAGAAATTTCAGTGACTTGCACAGAGTTAACACAGACAATATTTGTCAGAGACAAGATTTGCACCAAGATCCTTCTGGCTTTGAGGATAGCCCTCTATTTACCAACTAACAAACAAATCTCCAGGGGAAACAAAGATATGGACAGAACACTTTGAAGTTTAATCTGTAGTGTTATTAGCATTTTGCTACCTAATTCTTGTCTAAACAAGAAACAAAACAATTAATTTTGTTTAATTAATTTAAGAATTTAACAATTTCTGAGACATAAATGATTACACTGAAAATTTTAAAGTTGACTCTCCCAAAACACATAAGAACAGGCTCAAAGACCCACCTGGATTTATGCATATCTCTAATGAAATTTAAAAATAAAAAAAGATTTTCTGGATTTAAAGCAGGGGTAACCCTCATAAAGTAAGAAAAGAGAGCAACAAAAATAAAGATAATGAAGACCACCAAATAGGGACTATTATTTTCAAAGTAGTTTCCATGGGAAGCTATATGTGATTTTCTGACTTCAGAGACTTTCGATGTCAGTCATTTTATATGCCCTCCACAATGGCAAATTTTTTCTTGGAATATAAATTTGGTTTTGAGAAGCATCTAAATTACGTGTGTGTGTGTGTGTGTGTGTGTGTGTGTGTGTGTGTGTGTGCATATGTATGGATGGATGGATTGTCAATAATTTCCAAATGCTCATTTAAAAAAGAGTTTCCCAAGTTAATGATAGGACCATCACATGACAGTACCACCACCGGAATATATATATCTTCCCCCTAGGTGATAACTTTTCATATAAAACTTGTTCTTCTGTGTATGCTTAGAAGTTGTTTTATTAGTTTACATTGATATACATTTTCCAATAAATATGAATGTATTCATTCACACACTGAGGTTTTGCCTTCTGCATTGGTTTCAAAGATTGGGTTTCAATTTAGCAATTGATCACAAGATCACCGATCATAAATCCAAAGTTGGTAAGAACTTCAGAGATCATCTAGTTCAACCCTCTAATTTTACTAGTTACTGAGTCCCCAAAGAGCTAAGTGTTACAGGATGATAGATGTGGATTTAGAAGGGACTTCATAAACATCAAATCAGAACTTACTCATTTGACAGATGAGGAAAATGATGCAGTAGAAGGTTAAGGGGCTTGTCCATGAGTGCATATGTAATCAGCATATGTGGGATTTGAACACAAGATCCCAGATTCAAAAGTCATTATTTTTTCCCGTGAATCACTCTGTGTCCTGTGGCAGAGTAGAAGACGTTATCACCTTTAAAAAAGTAAAATTTATCTTTGAAGCTGGGCAGATTTTGTTTAGCAAGATATTTTAGGATGAAATGTATACTTCTGGGAATTGGAAATACATAACTTTCAAGCTCAGCTCAGAATATCCCATATATCTAGGATCAAAGTGAAGATTCTCCATTGGGTCAGAGAAATACTCCTTTTGGCAGTAATATGGCATCTTACATGAAATCATAACTTGTTTCTTGACCCTGTAACTATTTGCAGCAAAGTAGCATCTATTGGGAATGGGATCAAGCTGTAAGCACATTTTCTTGTTGATGATGGCATTTGCTTATTTTAAAATTAGTTCCCCTTTTAGTCTAATGAGAGAGTAGTTACATCATTCTCTGAAGGTTAGTCATTTTCTCAATGCTTATCTGATTTTATTTTCCTTTTTTTTCTGTCAGAGAGACTTTTGGTGGAAGTGAGGTTCAGATATTTCATTTTCTTACTTAAAGCTGAGTTGTCAGATTTTTTATCAGAGATTATGTATATGTGTGTGTATATACATACATATATTATGATTTACTAAGTGCCTATTATGTGGCAGACACCATTATGCCAATCATTTGACAAATATTACTTCATTTAATTCTCAAAACAAGCCTATGAGGTAGATGATATTAATAACATCAATTTTATTATGGAGGAAGGTAAGGCAGATAGAGGTTAAGTGACTTGCCCAGGGTCACACAACTAGTAATCATCTGAGGCCAATTTGAATTCAAGTCTTTCTGACTCCTAACCCAACATTCACAACACTACGCCACCTAGAGCCTTGGTGTGTATGTGTGTGTGTGCGCGTATGTGTGAGTGTGTGTGTGTCTGCATGGGTAAAAAAGAAACTTTAAAGAATATCAGTGGATTTCCTTTAAAATTAAAATTGGATTTAGATTCAGAGGATTTGGTCTAGATCTAGCAATTAGTACCTGTATGTTTCTTGGACAAATTATTTACTTTCTCTGGGCTTCAGTTATTTTTTTTCTCTGCAAAAAGAAGAGATTACACTTGGTGGTCCCTAAAGTCCCTTCTAGCTCTAAATCAATAACATTCTCTCTCTCTGTTTCTCTCTCTCTCTTTCTCTGTCTCTCTCTGTCTCTCTCATTTCCTAAAATTGCAAAAATTTCCTAAAATTGCAAAAATAATTTGTCTATGGCTATAGCCTTCCTATTCCTCCAAATTAACTCTCAGCTGTTCATTCATTAACATCTCACAAAATTTATATTTCCAATGAGAAACTAGTGACAATTTCTGTTAAATTTCTGGGGTTTCCTCAGAAGCCTCATAGCATATTGTTATTCATGTACTTAATAGTGATGGACAGATAGATGGCAAGGTGGATAGAGCTCTAGGCATGGAGTAAGGAAGATTTGAGTTCAAATCCAGCCTCAGACACTACTATCTGTTCCAATCCAATCTCTGACATTACAAGTCACTCAGCCCATTTGCCTCCATTTCCTTACATGTAAAACAAGCTAGAGAAGGAAATAACAAAGCACTACTTTATTTTTGCTAAAAAAAAAATCAAACACCTAAGTGATCTCACAAAGAGTTGGTCCTATCTGAAATAACTGAATGACAAATGTAATAGTGTTAGATAGGCATATTCACTTTCTTCTGAACGGTGCATATATTGCAATTTTATAACAACAAAGATCACTATGTTCATAAAAGTAAAAAATAAAATAATAGTAATACTTGCCATATATCAGCTTTACTGGTGTCTGCAGGAAGAGGGAAAAAAAGATAAGCTAATGGATCATTATAAAGCACTTTATAGACACAAAATGGAATAAAATTTCTTAATTTCAGTCATAGCAATTCCTTCATTCAGATTCAAGGGTGATCTAATTTTGGTGTTTGTTATATGCTAGCAGCATTTAACAAGGTGTATTACATTTCTACGGAATGGAGTCTACATTCCAGTACACCACAATGACAGTTTATAGGATGGATTCTTTTGCCCACACCTTTATTGTGTTAAGTATATATGGTAGGCATATGCATGGTGGAATGGTGGTGGGAAGGTAGGAGTGAAGCCTGGAGCAGGGGGCAAGGGGAGAGGAGGGAGAGGAGGGCAAGTAAGTGTTGTTTCTGTATTTCAACCTCTCTGGTTCTTCTAGTTTTCCAATCCCTAACTTTGCCTTAAAAGTATAAAAAGAGAAGCACTCCATGCATCCAGAGAGAACTCCTGTAGCACATTTCATTTTCTTCAATTTTCATACCTTCATCATTTTTTTTCTCCCTAGTTGAAATGAGCATTAGCATTTTTAGAAAAAAAAGGTTCAGGAACAGGGGTGAGGGCAAAGGCTGAAGTGATTTCTCTTAAAATGCTGTCCTGAAGCCCAATATACAATGGAATATATGATAAAGAGTCTGCTGCTAGGCATGGGCTATGTCTTTCCTGTGGCTTCTGAGGAACGACTTTACCCTGAGGGTAACAAGTTCAACACTTTGCTCCTTTCTCAGACTGTTAGTCTAAAGTGAGCTACAAAGATAAACTGCAATTTGTTAATGTACATTAAATTTATTTTATCTGTTCATATTACAGAACAATTTTTTTTTTGGCTGCCCCACTTTATGGTTCATTTATTTCGCTTAATGTCCTCATTTGGAGAAATATGCAAAGATGTGTTTTTAATCACGGAGAAGATTAAAGTCAAAACTTAAATTAAAAATGTATTTTTTCATAATCTGTTTCATTGTTAAAAGTATCCTCGGTGTTTCTTTATGCATCCTGGTAATTACGCATGATAGTCTTATGTGTGTGGACACCCTGTAGTCTCAATTAAAAGTTATAACTACTTAATGAAAGGTAACAGGAATTTTTCAGTTAGTAATTATAACCATAACCCAGAATCAAAATTCTCAACCCACCCTAAGACTGCTTAACAAGTTAGAAAATAAAATGTTTTGGGCCATCATGTGTCTGTGAGAACCTTTTCATGATGGGAAAAAAAGTTTGGAATCAGGATAACTTCCTCTCATTTATGTAGTAAAGTGATGAATCAACCTTCCCTCCCAAACATACTGATGCAATATTATAATATTGACAGTGTACTTTTGAACTTTTCAAAATTCCCAGGTCTTTTTTCCCTGTAAATTTCCAGGAAGAGGGGAATGCCTTCTTCCTCCATTTAAAGCAATGAACTTTTAGACCATATACTACAAACCCTGTGTGATGAAGAAGGAGAGAAACAAATGAAACATGACGGTAAACTTGAAATGAACATTTTGGTTTTCATGAAGAGCACAGTGAATTAACGATCATTTCCTCTGCATCCTTTGAATTTTACCACCATAAAAGTCAGTGTTTAAAGAAATTAAAACACAACTGGACAATAAATTCTTTAGAAAACATTTTTCTCCATGAAAATAAGGAACCACAATTTCTGTTTACAAACCATCACACCAAAACCTAAAATATTGTTAAAATATGTATAAGTGATACTTTCTTGAACTCACTTATCATATCTATCAAAATACCTCAAAGGAATAGGAAAAATGCTTCCTCATTCTCCTTTTCTATCTCCTCCTTGTTCTTCTCCATTTCCAGGTTCTTCTTTCTTTTCTTCTCATCTTCTGTAGGAGACAGGGGAGCATGAAGCTCTTTATGTCTAGACTGGAGATATATATATATATATATATATATATATATATATATATATATATATCAGTTTTGGCTTTTTTATCCTATTAAAAATCTTTTGACATAGGGTAATAAGCTACTTAAGTTCAAAGACTAGTATTGCTTTTGTCTTCATATGCTCAGAGTCTATCTAGCATAACGTTTTGTTGGAGTGGATTGAATTGGAAACACAATTATTCATGTTGACCCTTTATGATCAATGCTGATGGTCATGGCCAAATTGATCATTCATCTATTACTATCCATCATTAAGGCAGCTATAAAGAATGGACTGGGTGGTCAATGGCTTAAATTTAAGTAGCTGTCAATGGCAGAAGCACATGATGGATTAGATCAGTAGGCAGAAATTCAGGAAATCTAAACTGTAGACTAGATGTGTTGCCCAGATTATGACCCTGACCAAGTCACTTCTTCACTTGTCTGGGGTTCAGTTTTCTTATCAGTAAAATGAAGCAATTGATTTAGAAACTTAACTCTTAAGTTCCCTTCCAGTTATAAAATTCTGTGGCTCTATATACCATATCTGTTTGCTATTATAAGACTGTAACATTCATTTCAGCCAACTCCATGAATAATTAAATTAATCTCAAGAATAGTTAATCCATGTGAGGCAAAACCACTGATTGAAGGAGGATTAGTATTTGTAAAGTAATTTGAAAGTCAAAAGCACCACTTAAATCCTGACCCTAATATAGCATTGCTTTTGATTTTCAAATGGCTCTACAAATGCAAATCCTCAGGTACAGGTCAACAATTATTCAATAGCCTAAGGGTTCTGATAAATAGCAGACTAACTATGAAACAGCACATGGATTTCTGGATAAGGGAATAGGCATAAACCTTTGATGTACAGACAATGTAAGGACCATGACAAGTCTTCTCTTCATGCCCCAGAAAACTGGAAGAATGGTATCTTGTATATTTTGCTTAGTGTGAGGGAAGGAAATAGGGAAGATTCTTGAAAACAACTTAGATATATTTCTAACAGGGAATCAGGAAAAAAAAAACCATGTGGAGTCTTTCAAAAAGGAAAACTCCTGATAATCTCAAGACCAAGTGGCAGCAATACCTCCTGGATCAACCATTATCTAGGGAAACAATTCCATGGAGGAAAGGACAGTCATCTGCCAGAACTCCCAAACAGCTGTTTCCCACAGGGCTAGCAAATTAACCTAGCTGAAGCCATAGGAAATAGTGAAGGATAAATAGGAAACAGTATGTGCCTAAGAAAGCTATAAAAATTGTACTGGCAAAATAATGCCTAGGAATGTTCTACTAAAATCGAGAAGATCCAGGTAGAGCCAGTATGACAGAGTAGAGATAGCAACCTACTCAAATTCTCCCAATATTCCTCTTCAAACAAGTTGAAAATCATGTCTCAAATTGAATTCTGCAACATCAGGGCCAGCAAAAGATTAAGGTGAGGTATTTTTCTTTCTTTTTTTAAAAAATGTATTTTTCTATTTTTAGTTTTTAACATTCCTTTCCACAAGATTTTGGGTTCCAAATTTTCTCTCCATCCTCTCCCCTCTTCCCACTCCAAGACAGCATGGCTTTTTGATTATCACTTCTCCCAATCCATCCTCCCTTGTATCACACCTTTTCCTTCTCTTATCCCCATCCCCTCTATTTTCTTGTGGGGCAAGATAGATTTCTATATCCCATTACCTGTATATCTTATCTCCCAGTTGAATGTAAAAAACAATTTTAACATTCATTTTTAAAACCTTGAGTTCCACCTTCTCTCCCTTCCTCCCTCTCCACCCATCCCCACTGAGAAAGCAAGCAATTCAATATAGGTTATACATACATAGTTATGCAAAACACATCCATAACTGTCATATTGTGAAAGACAATATTTCCCTCCATCCTCTCCTGACCCCACTTATTCTATTCTCTCTTTTGAACCTATCCTTCCCAGAAATGTTTACTTCTAATTTCCCCTTTCTCTCATTTGTTCTCCCTTTGATATTCCTCCCCACTCCAGCCCCATTTATCCCCTTCTCCCCTAATTTCCTGTTGTGTAAGATAAGTTTTCATAACAAATTGGATGTGCATGTTACTCCCTCCTTAAGCCAAATCTGATGAGAGTAAGGTTCATTCTCTCCCTATAGTGAGCCATTTTTCTAGTCTAAGAAGATCTCAAAAGTCAACAGATGAAATCTGTGACACCTAAGTGGAAGCCAGGCCCAATAGTACACAGTATCAATACCAGGCATGAGCAGTCATGACAGCAGCAGCAGCACCAACTCTGAGAGAGCAAGACAATTCCAGAGTCTCTTTGTTGATAGTTGGTGCATCACCTAGAGAGATTTGACAACTCTATTGCTCATACAAAGTTTTGGGTCACAGTTCCAAGATTAAAAGGAAAGAATAGAGAAAATAGTGATTGTGGATGCAGAGGAAAGACCACAACACACATCAGTAATCAGAGAGGATCCCATTGCCCCCCAGATCACAGCACCTTGGAAATACTGAAATATTATTGTGAAACAAACAAGGAAAGCTTGAAAACAGCATCATGAAATATCATGAGGCTTGAGACAGTGCCTCCCAACCCCTAAGGTGTGAGCAGAAACCAATATTAAAATAATAATCTAAGTCAAAAAGTAGGTCAGAAAAATAAGCTAACAACAAGGAAAGAAACTGATCATAAAAAGCTACCATTGTGACAGAGAAGACCATGACACAAACTGAGAAGAAAATTATGTTAAAATAGCTGCAAGCAAAGCCTAAAAAAGAAAAAATAGTACAAAGTCCAACAAAAATCCTTGGAAGAGTTAAACAAAACAGAGATAAGAATGGTGGAAGAAAATTGGGAAAATAAATGAGAGAGATGCAATAAAACTATGAAAAGAGAACTGACAGTTTAGTAAAAGAATCACAAAAAATATACTGAAGAAAATAACACCTTGAGAAACAGAATTGGCCAAATGGTTACAAAAGCAACCCCAAAATATGATGGGGGAAAAAAAAGAGTTCTAAAAAAGCAGACTAGGCAAAATGAAAAAAGAAATTTAAAAAGCTCCCTGAAGAAAATAATTCTTTAAAAATTAAAATAGAGAAAGTGAAAGTTAATGAGACATCAAGAAAAACTAAAAAAAAATTTTAAAAAATGAAAATATAAAATGTCTCAAGTAGAAAACAACTGACATCAAATTTCCAGAATTTATCAAGGAAATTTGCCCAGAATTCTTAGATCTAGAGAGTATAACAGAAATTGAAAGAATCCACTGATATCCTAAAAGAGGTTCCAAAGTGAAAATTCCCATGAGTAGTACAGTCAACTTACAAAGTTCCCAAGTCAAGAAGAAAATATTGCAAGCAGCCAGAAAGAAACAATTCAACTGTCATGGTGATACAGTTGGAATTACACAAGAATTAGCAGCTTCCACATTAAAGTAGTAGAGGGTTTAGAATGTAGAATTCCCGAATGGAACCCTACCCAACCAAATTGGTTATAATTGTTCTGAGGAAAAAATGTATATTTAATGAAATAAAGGACTTAGAAGCATTCTTGAGGAAAGGACCAAAGCTGAATAGAAATTTTGACATTCAACACAAGACTGAAAAGAAGGTAAACATCGTAAACATCAAAGAGAAATCATAAGACATTCAATAAGGTTAAATTGTTTGCATTCCAATGTGGGAATATGATACATGTAATTCCTAAGAACTGTATCATTATTAGGGCAGTTATAAATAATCTACATCGACAGAAGACAAAGAATGTAAGTTAATTATGTTGGGATGATCTCAAAAAAAAATGAAGGGTTGAGAAAGAGGGATGAACTGAAAGAAGGATGAAGGCAAAGAAAGAATAGAGAAAATTATTTCCCATTAAAGAGGGACATAAGGAAGCGCAAAAATAGACCCAATAAAAAAAGATAATCGGGAAAATTACATTTTGCTCAAAGTTACCAAAGGCAATGAAGTAACATTTTAAAAGTTACATTGTTTCTTTAATAAAGACCTCATTTCTCAAATATAAAGAGAACTGAGTCAAATTTATAAAAAGAGCCATTGTTCAATGATCAAAAGATGTGAACAAACAATTTTCAGAAGAAGAAATCAAAGGATCTATAGTCATATGGAAAAATTTTCTAAATCACTATGACTACAGAAATTAAAATTAAAACAATGTTGAAGAAGCCCCTCATACCCATCAGAAATGATAAATGCTCAAAGGGATGCACAAAAATAGATACATAAACTATTGGTGAAAGTTTGAACTGGTTCACTATTTTCTAGAGGAATGTTTGGAACTAAACTGAAAATGTCATAAAACTGTGATGCAGTGATATCATTTCCTAGATCTCTACTCAAAGGAATTCAAAGGAAAAGGACCTATATTCAAATATGTGATTGTATATGTAAGTGTCTGTGTATGTGTTTGCATATATATATATATATATATATATATATATATATATATATATATACATGCACATAAAGATATATATATTATATATAAATATATGTATATATATATCAGTTCTTTTTGTAATGAGAAAGATATGGAAATTGAGGGGATGGTCATAAACTGAGAAATGGCTGAACAATAGTGATATTTGATTGTGATGTGATATTATTATTCTACAAAAAAATGATGAGTATGGTGGTTTCAGAAAAAGCTGAGAAGACCTATATGAATCAGTGCCAAGTGAAGGAATTAGGAACAGGAGATTATGGTGTACAGCAACAGCAGGAATATTGTAATGATACTCTATTGTGAAAGAGTCATTCTGATCAGGACAATTCCAGAGGATATGTGATGAAAACTGCCACCTATCTCCAGGGAGATGAGGGGGATATAAACTCTGAGTGTAAATTAAAGTATCATTTTATCACATTAAAAAAAATTTCTTGCTTTTTTTTTTACATGAACAATATGGAAACATTTTATATGACTTTGCATGTGTAATTGATATATTGCTTGTCTCTTAGTAGGTGGAGGAAAAATTGTAAGAAGGAAAAAATTAGAACTCAAAAGTTTTTAAAAGCATGTTAAAAATAAATAATACATTGAAAAAATTGAAAGAATTCAGTGGTTGAGTGAGAATAAAATGAGAAAAAAATCTTATAAACAAATGATAGCTATTTTTTTTCATCTTTGTAACATTTAGTCTGAGAATTACAGAGTTGGAAAGAAACACAATGGCCATCTAGCCAATTCCTATTCCTAAAGGAACTCCCATTATAAAATATCCAAAAAATGAATACTATACAAGGAGGAAAAACCCAACACCACCTGAGACAGTTCATTCCACTTTGGACAGCTCTTTCTTAGAAAGTAACGCAGCATGGATATATCAGCCCTAGATTCTCCTTTTTTGCAACTTCCATCTTGGAGAAATATTCTGGGACCATACAGAAAAAAACCTAATTCCTATTTCAAATCACAGCCTTTCAAACACTTGAAACTTGCTATTGTCTCCATTGAAACATCTCTTCTGAAGGCTAAATATTCCTATCCTTAAGGGTTCTCAAGTGAAATTGTTTTAAGATTTGTTCAGAAGTGGGGGGAAGTGTTTTAGGATAGGGGATAGTTAAAATACATTCTAGGTATCTACCACTTGCTGTAAAACAGCTGACTATGTGCCTTCACTAAGCAGCTGAAGAGAATCAAAGAAATCACAAGTTAGATTAAATAATCACTCAATTCAAACATTCATGACACAATGGACTTGGATGCGATAATCACTATCATCCAGTTTAATACCCTCATTTTATGGGTGAGAAATGGAAATACAGTTAGGTTAAACACATTGCTCAAGCTCACACAAGTATCAAGAAACAAGGACAAAACTAAAATCCAGATCCTCTGAACTCCCAGTCTTTACACTGTAGCATGCTAGATGTTGAATTATTTATTTCTGTGACAATACCAAAATATTTCTGGAAAGCTGAAAATAGTAAAATAATTACTTCATTTTCTGGACATAATAATCAATGCAAGTGAAAAATGGAAAAATATAGTGTCTTTACACTTTGCACTTTTGCAACTTTGTAAAAATTGGTTTCTTTTTATTTTTTAATTTCATGATGAAAGTATTTTTATTATTTTATATCACATACTATGGTAATAAAGCAATGAATGGGTAATCAGGTAATCAAAACAAAGATTTGTTATGAAATAGTATTGTCATTCAAACCTAAAATTAACTTTTCTATGGAGAGAACAGTGATTGGTTATATCCTGGCAAAATTCGTCTCACTGTCTTCCTTACAATAAACAAAGAAACACATCAGATTAAATAACTGAAATTATAAGAACACACAAGGTAAAAACTTGTGGGAGAAACAAAAACAGGAAGTATTGGTACCAACCCACCTTTCCTAGGTACACCCAAAATGCATTCTTTTAGCATAATAATCTCAAGACTATGTTCTGAGTTTTGACTATGGTGGCTCCTGTTGCTCTCCTTAAGGTTATTTTATACCAGTGAATGGGTCTGACCCATGCAAGTTCTTCCCCCCTCCCACTCACCCCCCTGCCCCACCCCTGTCCTTTAATTTAGGATTCTGTTCTCTATTAACAAAATTTGATCTTCTTTCAAAAGATATTTTTTCTAGTGTTTTCATTTCTGTTTCTTACAGTTCCTTACTCATTCAAAACACTCTTGACTCAAGTTCTGCCTCCTATATGAAGCCTTTCCCAAGCAACAACACCATCCAAAATGGAAAGTATTTAGATAACATTCTATTTATTTCTTATCCTCTCTACTTTTTGGATTTTGAGTTGAACTTTCAACCCTATGGTTGTTGCTGTCATTTTTTCTTTTTATTTTCTTTTATTTTTCCCTGTGTTCATCCCTCACCACAATCTGCTTAGCAGACATTTTAAACTAGGTATCTCATAGGTTCCTCAAACTCAACTGATCCAAAATAGAATATTTTTCTCTTTCATTCAGAATCCAGTTCCTCTTTAAAACTTTCCATCTTTCCATAAAAGAAACCACCTTCCTTTCTAGTCACTCAGGTCTGTACCACTTCAAAGGGGACAGAGTGCAGAACCTGACATCAAGAAGACCTGAGTTCAAATATGGCCTCAAGTACTTATTATCTGTTTGACTCTGGGCAAGTTACTTAACCTCTGTTTGTCTGTTTCCTCATCTGTAAAATAGGGATAAGAAAAACACCTAACTTCTGGGGTTATTTTGAGGATCAAATGATGTATTGGTTATAAAGCACTTATGTTAGTTATTAAGTACTATTACCCTTGATGACTCATCCTCAATCACATCATGTATCTCAATAGTTTCCAGATCATTTTTAATGTCTCTATCTATAACAGTTAATGCATCGTTCCCCTTTTCTCCAGTCCCTCAGCCACCTATATAAACTCAGATTTCATCACTTCTTGCCTTATCTATTACAATAATCCCCTAACTAGTCTCTCTGCCTTATTTTTCCCATTGTGTCCATTCAGCTAGCAAAGTGGTTTTCCTAGAGCACATGTATTGATTATTTTGCACACACACAAGTGTATATATATATATATATATGTATATATATATACATATATATATATATATATATACACAATTTGCTTAGTAATCTATGTACATATTATAGTTCAGTTGTAGAATGTAAGCTCTTTAATGTCAATGAATCTTTAATTTCTGTTCTTTTATTCCATTGTTATATACAGATACATAGAATGATTTAATAAATACTTGTATTTTATAGGTAAAAACCTGTATTCAAGAGAATACACAGAATGGTAACAAAAAAATTCCAAATTCAACTTACCTAGAAATGTCACTTAAAAATAACACAAAATATCACTTAAAAAATTAACAGCAAATGTTTCAAACATTAAGGAAGGAGCAAATCAAACACCAAAATATACCAACTGAAATCACTGTGTTCATTCTCGAGAACAATTAAGGCTAAAGTAATACAGTATGTCAAAGGCAAAGTCTATGACACAAAATTACTTGTGTCATAAAATCGGGTGCATCTTTTCATAAAAAAACACAGTGGCCTATTTCCCCCCCAATTCATTGGAGACCTTCCAGACACTACTAGGGAGAAAGCTGGTCTTAGTTCAATCTCCATTGTAGTCGTAGTGGTTCTTAAACTTCTTTTTGCTACATTTCTATCATTACTTTTTTTATATGCTTATGACTGCAGATTGCCTTTTAACCTAGAATCTTCTTTAAATTCAGTTCATGGCATGTTTTTCATTTATTTTCTCAGGTTTCTTGCTTTTATCAATTTTGTTGCTTTAGTTTACTACTAATGTTAGCTTAGAATTTTATTACAGGTGGTGCAGTGACTGGAATCATCAAGACCTGGGTTCAAATCTTGCTTCAGACACTTTGTCAACTGTGTAATCCTAGGTACTTAATCTCACTTAATGATGTTTGCCACAGTTTTCTCATCTATAAAATGAGCCAGAGAAGAAAATGACAAACTGCCCCAGTGTCTTTGCCAAGAAAAACCCAAATAGGATCATAGAGAGTTGGACACAATTGAACAACAAATTTTGTTACATATTTTCAAACTCTTCGTTAAACATAAACTAAAAGTAATTTCATTTATATAGATATAGATATGTTGTGATCAAATTAATAAAAATGAGTATAATTTTGACAGTTTGAAGTGAATTGAAACTAATAGATATTATATATCACAGTTTTTTTTTTTGGTAAAAAGTGAATACCAGAAGTCAAATAGAAATTAATTGAAGAGCCTGATGACAGAGGTTAGATTTCAGATTGAACAGTTTAATTTCAACTGTAGTATAACCAGGTGTCAAGCTTTGTAGGTAAAAGAAATTCATACTAGTAAAATTCTCTGAGCTGCTATGGCAGCAGAATTTAAAGACCTTGGTATGATGTTGTCAGTCATTGACTAGAAAAATCCAGGAGATGGTGGTAAGCGTTTTAAATACTGACTGTGAACATCACATTTATTCAAAAAAAAGCTCAGGATCAAAAGTGACTCAGATGTAGTAAATCTGGAAACAGGAATAAAATTACCCTTGAATGAAATAAGTAGAGAGGATAGAGCAAAGACTTCAGCTGAAGTAGTCAGACAATGGGAGCCCTGTCCATTATTCAGCCTAGGAAAATTACCTGGAATAATAGGATTTGATATACCTGGCTGACATTCCCCCCAAACCTCCCACTCCTTGTTAGAATTTTTTTCTTTCTATTTCCTTTTCCCCCCTAAGCTACAGAGCTAAACTGTGACTGTTTAGTCATTTCCCTGTGCTGAAACTCTAAATGATTTTATTTTCTTTATATTACCTCAGTTTAATTCCTGAATAAATTAACTATAAAGGCACATGAAATATCAGACAGGGTCCATGAAATATATTTTTAGAACAACAAACTTAAGAGTTTCATCGAAGAAACTAATATCTTACTTATTTTTTTTTTTTGGAAATTATTCCTCTTGCATATTTTAGTTTTTTATATCCTGTATTACCTCCATTCTCAACAAAAAAAAGATTGAAAATTCTTAAGCTGGTTAGACCAGTGTGCTACAGTTGTATTTGTCCTGGATGGTGGAGGGAAAGAATTGCTTTCTTTTACTCCCTCCTCTCCAATCAAAGCATGAATACATACACACACAAACACACACACACACACACACACACACACACACACACACACACACATCTTCTTCCAGGTGCAAATATAATTTGAAGAACAATGTTAGATGAGTTAGGAAACCTGAGAAAACTCCTTGAAGACATCTAAGTTAATAGGGGAAAAAAGGAGGAAGAAACATTTGAGGGAATTGATTGCTGCATTAAGTGAAAAATAACGTATTTTCTATTGTTTAATATAAAAAATATTGTTTCAAATGTGAACATTTCAGCAATATTCTAATTGTACTTTTCCAAAACCACAACAAACAAATAAACATGATTCTAAAAAGAAAGGTTATTATCATACAACTTTGCTTATTTGACATTCTAAAAAAAAATTTTATGTAATTGTGTACATAATGTTAGAAGCAACTCAGAGTCAGATAATTAGTGAAAGTTTGACAGGTTGATTATTTGAATTTGTCCTTTGAATTTCATTCCGTCTACTTGAAAAAATGATTTTTCAAGTAGTCACTTGTCAGATATTGCTTAGAAAGTATCATAACTCAGTTCATATCTTATTTTCTGTTATTTTGCTGAAAATAAAATTCTTGGATCATAGGACTTAGAACTAAAAAATACTTTAGAAATTATCAATACTATTTTATTTGACAAAAAAAGTGACTGCAAATTTAATATACTTTCATTACCAAGTTTATATTCAACTCCCTCATTTCACAGGAAGAAAAATTAATTCTCAGGAAAATGAAAAGAAACTACTCAAGGTCACAAGCTAGTAAGTCATATGAATTGAATCAAAATTTAGGAGTTACGACTACAAATATATCACCCTCCCCCCAAAAAATCTGACAGTAATATTTTTTTCTTATCCTGAGTATTCTTTTGGGTATTTTTTTGGTTCCTTTCACATTTTAAATTATTTACTGATTTTGATGTGTGAAACAGATTCAGGTCCATGGGATTGTGTTGAGGAAATGAGTATAAAACATGCTGTTGATTTACATTTGTTTGCAACACACTTGCCCTATGCAATCTGTAGAACTATACTCACATGCCATTCAAAATGGTGGCAAATCAAAATGAGTGATGTGATTTTGTAAATACTGTATGTGTTTTAGTATTTACAAAGTTCTTGTAGAATTTAATTCTCAATGAAATGAAAGCTACTTTTGAAAAATGCTGCCATCACTTCACTGTTGAAATTTACTATATTTGCATTCATTATATAAAATTGTGAGTGGTACATATGTCACTACCAAATAATCACTTTTGTGTTGTTGATTTTTTTCTTTAGAAACCAGCAAACTATGGCAGTCTTTGCCAGAATCATGGGAAAGCAAAATAAATCATCAAATTTCTTATCCTGTATTATGAAAATTCCAGTGATTATTTTAAAATAACCAAAAATCAAATGAACCATAACTTAAATATCTTCTTTTGGGAGAAAGGTGCAGGTGAGAAGTTTTAGATATTGTCTAAATGGTGTAAAAATCTGAGTAAAACTTTTTTATTTTTTAATCAGGAAATTATACGTTAGAGTGCTTCATGATCATGTATTTCCTTACAGTTTTGGATCAATAAAATTAATGAGGACAATCTGTGATTTGTATATGGAGGTTTGAAAAACATTTCCAAAGAGTAGGTTCATGCTTTTTCTCACTCCTATAACTCTTCTCTTTGACTTTTCTTCTAATTTAATGAATCTGTGATTTTGACCATTTAATGGCTTAAACTGATACATATTGAAGACGACACTTCCTAAACATCTCCTGTAGATCATCTCCCAACATATTGGAGCATGCCCTCTATGATTTTTCACATTGACTAGGTGAAAATATGGCAAGTAGACCATTATCCCTTGTATTTAATACTAGGTTCAGTGGATTAATTCTAAGTATTCAGCAGATGATCAGGCTCTTCCACTCATTTCATACCTCAATACTGACAAGAAAATGTTCTCTAAATGGATAACTATGTGGTAAACTTTGATTATTCAACACTAATGGATGATGATAATTGCTGCATTATTTGACAAGGGTAAAGTGATAGCTTCTTCAATTTCGGCTTCTTTCCTCTTATTTCTCTTGAAATATCCATGACCTTTCATTCTTTACCATGGATTTTGTTATTCTTTTGTTCTATGAAGTAAGCATTTGGCAGTGAGGATTTAGTTAAGGTACTTTTGCTTCATTTTATTTAGTGATGAACATTAAATAGTTTCTCTTTTTATTTAGATCTTTGTATATTTGTAAGAACACAATTTGATAGTTATATTTATTTAATTTATGTGTAAGTGCCTTTGAACATTAACACAAAATACAGGTATGTTAGATGAAATTTTCCTGCCTGTATTTTGCCTCTTATTTTTACTTGTTCATATACGGGTATATGGTATGTTCTTTTGTTTTGCTTCTGCAGGATGTTTGTTCTCCACATGGGTCTGTCTAGATGTGGCTGATAGAAAGAAAACAATAGACGTCTCTAGATCAGGGTGGGGAACCTGTGGCCTTGAGGTCACATGTAGCCATCTAGGTCCTTGGGTGTGTACTTTTGACTGAGTCCAAGTTTTACAAAACAAATCCTTTTATTAAGGGGATTGGTTTTATGAAGTTTGAATTCAGTAAAAGGGCCACACTTGGGGACGTAGAGAGTCACATGTGGCCTCAAGGCCTTGGGTTCCTTAGCCCTACTCTAGTCTTCTCCAACCACCTTTCTTTAAAGGGAGATTTTGATTACTGCAAGAAAGATAATCAAGAATTTAAGACCAGAGGCTGGCCATTCTGCTCTCAACAGAGTAAGGAGGTACAAGACTGGAATTATCTCTAACTACTCCCTTAAATATTATTATTCTAGGGGAATTTTTTAGGTTCAAGCTGTGCTCCTAATCAGTTTCTCAGACATTATATCCAAGAGTTGAGCCAATTGCCAACAATTCTGCAATGAATGAATAAAACCATTTTACCCAATTCAATAGCAACAAACAAATCAGAACAAGTATACCTAGGAGGCAACATGCTAGACAACTTACAGGGTCAAAGATCTATATCCACACACAATTTTCTGTATTTTGTCTGTCCTAAGTTTGATTATCAGAATCATGTTTTGTCATAAAAGGTATACTATAAAGATACCTTCTTTTTTCTAGTTTGGGAAACAATGTAAACTGCCTAAGGATGAGGATGATGATCTTTACATTATTTACATTTTGGCATCATGTATTGATTTTGTTTTAAAATTCTGAAGCAGAATTAAGCAAGTGACAATGATTAATTTTTAAGTGCATCTCTTGTTAGTTCAGGGAGGCTATATAACCATTTCCCTTAAAAAATTATGGTGATTTTTTTTAAATGTTGAAACTTCTAACATTTCATAGAAAACATCAGATAGAATCAGAAAGCCTATTCCAGATAATTTTTCTTTCTGAAATTGCAAAACTTCCTTTAATATTTCAGGCTATCATTCCTGTCTTCTGTATTGTGGCTGGGTGGTTTTGAGAATCTATCTGAATTTTGCAGCTTCTTCTTCTTCTGTCCATTGAATTATTTTCCTTTGATGGATAGCATCTTCTACAGTATAATTGGGGTCACATAAAGCCAAAAGATTTACAAGATCATTAATCCAATAGTAACATCAACTTGGAGGGAAATGAAGTAATAGAAGAGAAAGTAGAATTTTTCTTGCTTAATAATGTCTTAATTCTTGTCATTTGGTTAGTAAAACAAAATAATGTGGTACAGTCTTTTCTTTACATAGCTTGCTGTTGTACTCTCACTTAAAGTAGTCTAGAGGAAAGTGGTTCTGAACAAATATTGCTTTGTGGAGTTCAAAGTTGTTTATTTGTTTCTTTTCCTTTGAAAACAATTTCTCGTTTGCCGGAAATAACAGTTCATGAAAAGGGAAAGCATCTACTAAGTGCAAGATATTCATTGAAGGATAAGAACTTGAGGACTTATAGCCCAAACACAGATACAAGATCATCTTCTTGTTTCTGAAATCTCTTTCTGGTCAGGTTTTCCTTTCAGTGTTCTTTTATAGTACACTTTAGCGACTCTATTTCCCCCAAGAAAGGACAAGAGAGTAGATGGCTTAAGGAAGCCACGAGTTGAGGCCTCAGAAAGAGAAGTCAAGTGGTACCTTGGGCTTATTGTCGTGGGCCTGGCTTTTCTATTACCTCAAGAACTGAGGTTGGTTTTTAAAGTCCTCTAATGGGGTTCCCCCTGCCCAGATAGTCTAGACTTTGTTCTCAAATGTAACAAGCAGTTGGCATGCTCATGCATAGCAAAAGCTTTCACCATCTGACAGATGATTTACACAGTCCCAATGGAGAAGAGTCATATTCTCAGATTAATTACTTTTGATTGTGTGATAGAATTCACTTGTAAATCTATCTGATATAAGATTTTCCCCTTGCTTCCATACATCCTCTCCTGGGGATGCACTTATGGATGACATTCAGATTCTGTCTGAGTTGGGAATAATGGTATCTCTATTTCTTCTTTCATTCATTTGGGCAATTTATATCTATATAAATATTCATAAACTTCCTTTAGAATTCTGATTTGCTATGATATGATTACTTCTGGTAGATTTTTTTCTATCCTGTTTATTTTAAATTTACTATTTTTGGTTTTAATATTTTTAAAGTTTTTTCTCTTGATTTAGTCAAATTCAATTTCCTAATAAAATATCATTCTATTCCAACTTTTAGAAATAATTAACTCATTAGAGTTCTTAATTTATTAATTTCTTCTATGACTTTGGATACACTTGTGATTGCTTCAGGGATAATGGAACAGTAGAAATTGACATGAACTATTATAGTCTGAGGAACAGCTAAGTGGAGCAGAAGATAAATACAGTGTCAGGTCTGAGGTCAGGAAGACCTGAGTTCAAATGTGATTTTAGACACCTCCAAATAGGTCACTAGGCAAATCACTGATCCCTGTTTGCCTCAGTTCCTTCATCTGTAAAATTACATTGAGAAGGAAATGGCAAATCACTGCACTATCTTTGCAAATAAAAATCTAAATGCGATCATGAAGGGTCATACATGATTGAAGCAATATAACAACAAAAACTTTTAGTTAGAAGACTTGAATTCAAATCTTCACCTTGCAATTTGCTATCTTATGACATTAGGAAAGTCATTTCTTCTCGTTGGGATTTAATTTCTTTATCTATAAAATTAGGTAATTAAACTAAATTTCTTTTATTGGCTTCATTCAGTACCAGTTCAACCTTCGTCTTGCCTCTCTAGATTTCAAAACCGCATGTCCACATTGGGCATTTTCATCTTTCCCTCCCCTTCCCTCCCAACCAAACCTTTTTTTAGATACCTTTTACATGGTCTCCTCCAATTAGAATGTAAGCTCCCCAAGGGCAGAGAACATATTTTTTCATTTATTTATATCAACATTACTTATCACAGTGTTTGGCAAATAGTGACTGCTAAATAAATACTTCCTTCCTTCTTTCTAAATCTATGATCCCAATTTTTAAATTGTCTATTCAATTAATTTTCCTCTATTTTTTCTATCCCATTTGTATGTTTTCAAAGATATCTTTTCTTTGTCAATGAAAAGACATTACATGTTATATATTTTAGTACATTGTCTCATTTAGTTGTCTATTCTTTTCAAATTAACAATTTTTGATTATCTGTGATTGGTTATTTGATTTATTCATTACTTAGCATGTCATTATTTAATAGAAATTTACTTCTTTATATTTTGTTAATATTCCATTTATTAATTTATATTTTATTGTCTTATGGTTGCTAAAATATATTTAGTTATATATTCAAAGCACCTAGCACATGATCAATTTTGAAGGTATTAAAAATGCTGAAATTACACAGACTCCAATATTTCCATTGAGTAGTCCATAGAGTTATCAAACATTTTTCTCGCATTCAGTTCATAGTTATAATTTATTTGCTTATCATTCTTTGGGATTCATCAAAGTCTCAAGTAAAAATTTTAAAGAAACAAGGAATTTTTGTAATACGGAACTTTTTACACCCTTCTAAGGTTTTCTTTTAAATAGACACTGAAATTTTTGAATGATCATGTGACTTCTTTACTTCTTGATTAAAAAAAATCCTCTGTGTCTATTTTAAATGTGTTTCTGAATAGTGATAAATTGTTCAATTTCTTCATTCTGCATTTCTCTTTGGTTTGATGAATATGTTTAGTCCATTCCAATTCAATGTTAATTCTTTATTTTGAACTTCTTTTGATCAAATGATAGTAGTAGTAGCAGCAGCAGCAACAGCAGGAGTAGGAGTAGTAGTAGAAGTAGTAGTAGTAGTAGTACTACTACTACTACTATAGTAATCATTTTAAAACCAGCACTAGATCACAGTATAAGAAAATTATTTCTTATACCAATCTAATCCCTAATGTCTTCCACAAAAGAAAAGAATTCCAAAGACAATGTTGTTTTTTTTTCTCATTTAATTAGATAAGAATGTGATTCTGGATCAAAGTCAATTCCTTCTTTCCTTGTCTCTTGGTCTGATAGGCCTTCCAGCGTACAGTGCATTCCTTTTTTGTTTTTATTTTTTATTATTTTTTTTAAAATAAATTTATTTAACTTTTTACATTCATTTTCACAAGATTTGGGGTTCCAAAATTTTCTCCCCATTTGT
>CM053771.1:413936164-413968273 GCA_028658325.1 Potorous gilbertii | reverse complement strand
TTTCAGGACTGTGTCAAAGTCTCATGTCTCCCCCTCCTCCCAGGGGTGGATCCTGGGTCTTTTCTGGAGTACCAAAAGATGGAGTTTATATCAAAAGGTGGTATAAACAACTTCATGACTTTCTTCTAATCCTCATAGTACCTTAGAATACCTATGGTGGCAATTTCTTTATCACCTTTGGGAATCAGTAATTGTGCAAGGGAGAGTATTGGATTTAGAGAAAGAGGACCTGGATGTAAATCCTGGATCAGACACTCAGTACCTATGTGATATTGACAAGTAATTTGGGGTTTTAATTTCCAAAATAAAGGGGTTGGACTAGGTAATCTGGAACTCCACTTTACTGTCCTCCAAATATATGATAAATCTCCCCATATAGTATAAATAATACTGACAGTATCCATTGATAGAGAAACTATATGGAAACAAAGAGTTATTAGGAATACCATTAAGTGATTTAATAAGTTATTAGTCAAATCATGATCATTAATTCGTTATTTATTAAAAGAAAATAAAAATGTCCAATGAGAATGAAGCTCTGCAGTTCCCTTATAAGGGCCCTCAAGGGTCTATATATGCATTCAGAGTTTAGAAATTAGGAAAGTGACCCAATTCCTGTTTTTCAATCTTGAAGGACTTTGAATATGGTGGTCTGCTCAGGAACGGGCCAAAGGAAGAGTTTGTATCTATGACCACTAAATGTTGTACTTGGAAACCTGCTTTCATGTCCTGATAATGAGTTGCATCACTGTGGAAAAATCTTTAACCTCTCAGTGACAGTCACCTTTCTAAAATTAAATTTACAGGATGTTGTTGATCTGCCTGCCTAGAGGAATTTCCCACATTGGGAGGTTCCTAACAAGCATGATACCACAGTTCTTCCCCTGACCACCAAAAACCACAACAACAACACTGTCATTGACATCATTTTGTGATAAAGATCATACTCTGTCCATTAAAGTATAGATGGATAGACATTTTACCTTTTATTCTCTAAGGTTTTAAAAGACAAATTTATTTAGATCACTTTTAGAAAAGCAACTAAAGTTCTAACCGTGCCAGACCATGTGCAAAATAATGGTAAAATAATAGAATTTTAAAAATATTACCATCTCCCACATAACTATAACTGTCATTTAAATTATCAATGCATATGTGTTAAAATCCATGCAGATTAAAAAGAATCCATAGTTTTCCATTAAAAAAAGAATGAATCAATAAATTGAATTATATTGAAGAAAAGAGAAGCAAAATAATCTGACAAAGCAAAGTGAGTATCCTAAAATTGGTGGATTCCTCTGAAAGGTCTCAAGGAAAAGTAATGTAAAAATACATAAGAAGGGACACTAGCAGAATTGAAAAGGAATATTTGATAGTACTTTCAAACAGAATAATTATGATTCACTTACCCTCTAAAGAAAAGTTAGTTCTATATTCTTTAATAACTAAGGAAATATGAATTAGGGTATGTGTTAGGAGCCAAATTTGTACCTGACGTTTAAATCTCTGAACTTGCGTATTATCTCTGTACTTTCCAACATACCTACCAAAGTGATACACAGATGATTGCTTTTCAGAGCTAATTTCATTGTAGAATTGTCTTTTACTTGAGATTTTTCCATTGTTAATGGAATAACAATGTCTCTCTAATCACAGTTTTAATTCAATAGCTGGTTAAATGTGTTTTTTCTTTAAATAGGAAGACTTGCCAACATAGCATTCTAATATTCTTACAGAAAATCAAGAGACTACTTAAAAGTTTAGTTAAACTCAAAGAGACATGCTCTTCCAGCTTACCACTTAAAAAAAAGAAAAAGGAGAATGAAACTCCTCTGTGCCTGGAGAAGAACTTAGAGAACCATCTATGAGATGAATCTGGTAGACTCATAACTAGTTGTACATTCAAGAAGCCCTTTCAATTTCATAAGTAGTGACTGGAGTGGGGGTGGTTATAAAGAGGCAAGAGAGCTATAATTTGTAGGAATGTAGCTCCCAGACCTACCTAAGTTCCAACCCCACTATCATATCCATATTTAATAATATTACTTTTACAGTTCTCACCATAGCCCGTAAGCAGACTAGTATGTTTGTGAGGGTGTGGGGATAGGGGGAAAGCATGTATGACTATTTCCTCCATACTAACTATTCAATCCAATGTGTATCTTTATATCCATATTGTCTTTATCCATCTTGAACACTCTATCTATAAATAAAATTGTAGCTATACTTCTGCCTGAATTTATGTCTATATGTATATCGTCTATTCAGTATTATCAATAAATAGTGGGCAACTAAGCTGCTAGATAAGTGTAAGAATGACAGATTTGGTTTATTTTACTACCTAGGTCACTTCTAGGGAAGATGAACTGGTAAAATTTTTGGTTCACTGACACTGTTTATGAGGAGACATGCCATTCCATTCCTTAACTTCCATTTGAGATTTTTTCCTCCAAAGGACACATTTACACAAGAGAAATGTTTTTCCTAAACTTTATTTACACAGCTCTCTCTCTGTCTCTCTTCCTCTCTCTGTCTCTCTCTGTCTCTCTCTCTCTCTCTCCCTCTCTCCCTCTCCCTCTGTCTCTCTCCCTCTGTCTCTCTCTCTGTCTCTCCCTCTCTCTCCCTCCCTCTCTCCATCCCTCCCTCCCTCTCTCTCTCTCTTCCCTTGCTCTCCTGATTTTCTTCCTCCCTTTCTTTTCTTCTCCAAGTATCCCTTATAAAACATTTCAATTAAGTGTTACGCTTGAACAAAGTCAGTAGAAATATGTACTTTTCATGGAAATTCTCTGGTTTCAGAGCTCACAGAATCATAAAGTCATCGAGCTGAGAAGAAACATGAGACTTCCATTCCAGCTCAATGTGTGTTCCAGGACAGCACTCTCATGCACACATGGAGTTCTTTTCCTTTCAAATTTCCTGAGCTCTGACTGAAACTCAAAAGATTATCTTCCACAAAGCACTTCACCAACACATCCCGCTGGGACAAACTGATTTTTTTCTCCCTGTTCAAGCTCATAACTATCTCAGCTAATCTGCTCCTCAACTAATCTGTTCCTCACCTAAACACAGCCCTGATGGAATGGAGACATGGCCAGGCACAGTTATTACTATTCCTTTAAGAGGCACTGACAGCACCATCTCCCCAAGGATTACTTATTGCATTTTTCACAGACTTCTTATTAAAATGTGCTAATCCCATCCAGGTAACAGCAGCTCACTGTTTTTCATTGAGACAGAGAAAGTAGTTTTTTTTGCCTTAGCAACTAGTAGAGAATAGGATCTTAATTGTACATTACTTTCCACATTTGGCTTTATTGCAACTTTTGTCTTTGTGTTAATATAATCTCATACAGACTTGGTTTTCTGAATACTTATTTAGTGTTAATAAAGAGAATATCTGAGTTGTTAAACTCCACAAGTTGTCCTTAACTTACAAAGTATGGACATGAGGTCAAATTATGTTAGTTTCCTTTAAAAAAAAGTATTCACAAGGTAAAGAATTGCAGTCAGTGTGGGCCTGCAAAGAATTAAATACTGGAACAGGAAACACCAAGAGATTATGGGGAAATCTCCTACACTGTAGCTTAAAAAAATGAAGGAAAAAAAAGCTTGATGCCCTCTACCTGAGAGACTGATATGAAACAAAATGAGTTATATCCTGTCATTCAGGAGTTCTCTCTTGCAAAACTACATTTTGTTTAAAAAATAAAATTAATAAAATTAAAAATAAAAAATCTGATATGATTGGAGTTTCTTCATTGCGACTGACTAGATAATTTTGTTCTCTACCTTCAAGTCAATCAAGTTTTTCAGTGAATTTTCTTACTGAGAGAAATCAATATAAAAGAAACCAATAACTTAAGAACATTCAAAAAACTAAAAAATAAATTCAACACATTAAAAAATCTTTTAGAAATTTTACATGGGAAACAAATATTCAAAGTAAATGATACTTAAGATGCTGGGGCTACTTGATTAAATGATAGTGTTTCAATATTGCAGCTATTTCTGGGACATGCATGGTGTTATACCATGTGTATTCCTGTTTTACTTACACCATTTAACCATTACTGTATCTACTTTTGTATCCATTTTTTGTACATGCTCTTGATAACATCACTAAAATTTATTTGTGTGTACATACGTGCACGCACCTGTTAATATCAACAGCAAGACCCTTTGTGAGCTAAACATTTTTTTTTCCTGTTATGTACACATTTTACCTGACTTTGAGTCTTTGGGGCTTACTTTTCAAAGCTGCTCTTGAGAAACTGAACTTTTTTGTGTGTTTTATCTAATTATCTAATAAATTAATACAACAAGGGAGCTCATTAAATGCAAAGCAAGGAAGAAGGAAAAGGTGTTGCTAGAACTTAATTAGCAAGATACAAAGATACCAATTAACACCTATATCTCACGAAAAGAGGAAAAAACTTTTTTTATGTGGTAGCATCAAAAATAAAATCACAGCTGGTTACTTGTATTTAAGTAGGATGCAGCTAACTTACTTTTTTCCTGATATTAAGCCCACAGAAAGAATTTGGTGAGGGGAGTTGGGGGGGGGGGTGATTGAAGGTAAGATTCTGGGGAGAGGAGAGAGAGAGACTTCTTCAGGATAACCACAGATGCAACACAGTTTGTTTAGGTATTCGGATTGCCTGCATCAGCATAGATATGCTACACAACTCGCTCAATACATCAGTTCCTTTCACATGAACCATACTAATTTGCACTAATAATTATTTAAAATATAACATTGATAATTATCACTTCTGCTAAGTTCACAAAAAATGTGTTCTTACAGATAAATTAGACAATTTAATGAGGTTTGTAAAAATGTAAATGTGCTATTTTCTCTGTTTTGGGGTGACAAAAGAAAGAATTCGTTCTTTCCATTTTAAGGAACCCACTGAATGAGCCAGAGCCATTAAATGTCAATGTTAAATTGAGCATTTATAGCTTAACATGAACCTACTTGTTGGTGTAGCATAAAGAAAAAAGTTTGTATTTTTCCAGGAAGAGAACACTGAACTGAATGGATGTATAAATCTATAGCTCTGGAAAATGCATTTAGATTTAAGTTCAATGAGAGGATTTGGATTTTAGATCCTTGGTAGTTTTACATAACAGATAGCTGTCTGTGTTACATATTTTAATCTAAAGATTAACATGCCTACTGCCTCTGGAGATGCAGGTAGTATATACAATCTTTAGCTTTTAAGGAGGATACATTTTGGTAACTAAATAGATTGACTTTAAACAATACAAGCTTCATTCAAATGAGTCTTTCTGTAAACACAAGTACTAAAAGATTTGTAATGTATTTCAGTTCAACAGATAGTTATTTTATATTTTTAAATATCTACTTTTTGCTAAGACAAAACATATAATTGAATCAAACTAAACATAATCCACTAATATTCACCATTGCTGCAAAATTAAAATCTTACCATGAAATTCTCTGAGTTATTCAGCTCCCTTCCTTAATATCTTCATATTTGCCTTCTCCAATGGCTCCTGCTGTTTTTGATGGTACACATCTCTTAGTGGTGGTTGAGAGGCATGCTAGGGAAGTGGGGGAAACCCTTCCTTTGACCCTACTTTCCTTTCAAGCTGGCACCCTTTATTCCTCTTTCCCTTTCACTGTCAAATATCTTGCACAAGTTTTTCATATAAATCCAGTGCTTCCATTTCTGTAACATCTATTTGCTCTTTACCCACCTTCAATTTGCCTTTTGTCTTCAATATTCTGATGGCAAACTATCAAGGACTACTGCTGAGCTTCAATTTGCTAACTCCAATTCCATTTCTGAAGTCTGGAATGCTTCTATTCCTTAACTAGCTACCTTACCTCCACTCACTCCACCATCCACCATATATGACAAATCTCTAAGATTTCACTTTTCCTAAAATACCAGTTTCATCATACAATATTCTCTCCACTCTCCCTGAAGGTATTTAATGTGCTCTCTTTATTTACACAATAAAACTAAACTCATCTACACATTCAATGCTTTTCACAATCATGACCTTATATATTTTCTGATTTTGTATTTTTCTCCTCTCCTACAAATACTTCTATATCCATTCTAGGCTACTCAGTGAGCAGAAATCGATAATTTCCCACCTCTCTGCCTTTGCCTACCTTATTTTGCATGTCTAGAATACATTGATTTCTTTCACACTATACAAAATCAATTCATCCTTCATAGATAGATGTACTTAAATCTATATTCTATCAATGTTTTAAATGTAAGCATAAATAATATTCTTATCAAATTTTCATGTAATAAAAGCAAATGTATTTATATAATATTTACTATGCACCAGGCACTTTATAAAGATTATCTCGTTCAATCCTCATAATAACCTTGGTAGTAAGTTACTATTATTAGCCCCATTATGTAGTTGTGGTTGTGGTTGTTCAGTCATTTTAGTTGTGTCTGACTCTGCGTGACAAAGATACTGGAATGGTTTCCTATTTCCTTCTCCAGCCCATTGTATAGATGAGGCGAATAGAGATAACTGGCTTGCCCAGGGTCACACATCCAGTAAGTAGCTGAGGTGTGATTTTAATTCAGAAGTCCGGGACTCCAAACTCAGCACCCTACCCAGTGTACCATCTACCTAATATAAAATTGAATAGTTGACATATTAAATGTCAGAGGCAAAATCTGAAGTAATTGCCTATAATGTTGGGTCAAAACTATTGAGGTGAAAAATCAATAAGGAAATTGGTGAAAACTTAAATTTGTATTAAAATGCATTGATAAGTATAAGACAAGCAATCTATAGGAAGAAAGCATTTCAATAAGAGTCAACAGGTTGCATTATATAGTTAATAATGTCTATAATTGATAATTCTACTGGTTAATTATGGATTCCCAATTCTAGGAAGGCCATAGTGGTCATTTCTAAAGGAGAATGACTAGCATGATTGATGATCTTAAAACATTACACATAGAGATTGCTTGAAGAAATTAAGTTTGTATAGCTTAAGGAAGAAAATTCAATTTGTAGATTGTAGGATTGTAGACTTAGAGCTAAAAGGAACCTTAGAAAACTTTTAGTATAATTGTTTGCCGATAAGAAACTAAGACTTGGAGGAGCTGAGTTATTAATATTGTCCAAACCCACACAAATACGAAGTAGCAGAGATAGGGTTTGAAATCAAACAAAAAATGTATGAAGTGCCCATTCTATATAAAGTACTGTGCTAGCTCACTTGGTTTTTTATTTGTTTGTTTTATTAACACACAAAGACAGACTATAGAAATGACCCTTTTTGCTGTGCACCTTGGCTCTTACAAGCTTTATCAATTTTTATGAATAGTCTTTTTTAAGCAAGGAAGGATTTTAGAAGTTTAAGTTTTACTTATCTCTACCTGGTCTCAGGGAGTCTAGACCCTATAAAAGTTTCACTTCCCACTGACAAACTGGTTTCTGTTAGCCTCATTCTTGTTAAAGAAAATGCATTTCTGGCTGAGTCCTAGTGCTGCTGGACTCTAACTACCGGTAAGATGGTTTTAATCCTTCTCAGTACAATTATAGGGTGGAGTTAATTTTTAATCACATGAATTCGTAGTTTAAACAATGTATGTGATTTCTTCATTGAAAGACTGGGATAGAGAATGATCCCAATATTCCTGGACATAGATTTTTGAGACCCTTCTTTGCACAGCAATCATTGCATTGACTCTTTTCAGTTTTCACAAGATGTGCACATATGCATTCCTCTGTGTGTGAAGATTACTTGAGGAATACTCTTAGAACATCAGCTGAACTCCCTGCGGCAAACATAAGAGAAATAAGAGCCATGAACAAAACTGGATGGGCAGACTGTAACAGTAAGCACCCTGATATACATGGATGGTGGGGGAGTGCTTCTATCACAGGCTCTTAGATCTGTACCTCTAAAAGGAAAGGCAACTTTTGAGGGGTTAACAATCTCCTTTAATCAAGCACATATATCATTCACTTAGCTCAAGAAGTCTTAGACAGCACTTCCAAATTGTCTGACATATGCAATACATATATCAAAAATCCACAGACAAGTCCAACTGTCTGACCTTAGTTTTCAGAGAGGGAAGTTCAGCATCTGTGTTTCCAAAGTCAGGGGGCTCCTTAGCAGGTTCCCAGAGCCTTATCTGGCACACAAAGCTTCTTTCAAAAACTAAGCCTCAAAGAAAAATCTCACCCTCAGAGTATTTATGCCTTTTTTAGAGCCAGAAGGCCATCTCAACCAGTGCCTCATTAACAAAAGGTGTGGGCCTTCCTACAAATCTTTCCTAATCTAATTCCCCTTAATGTGCAGGTCCATTAATGGATGGGGAAGATCTTTAATCACATTAGCAATACAAATACATATCCTGTTTCTAGTTAAAGAAACCCTTATTTCTGTACTTTACTTCTAGTAAAGATTCTTGATTGATAAAGGCAAGATTCAATCAGAGGCATATACTAAAACAAAAATAGCAAAAGATCCCACTTGACTTTCCATCACACATGCATGAGTTACAATTTCAGTCAGTCAAACGTTTATTCACCACCTCAGTTTTTTGTTTGCTTGGTTTTTCTGGCATAGCACTACTAGACTGTTCAAGTTTCACAGGTATACAATAGTGTAGTCAGCACAACAGTTCTACAGATTTTCAGTTTGTTATGCATCCTTGACAGTTCTTCTCCTACACACTTTCTCCCAGATTCTGAGTTAGCTCTACCACTTTCTGCATCAACCTCATCATATACATGGACAGCCCTGGCGTGTGTACTGTGAAGGCAGGTGAACTTATCCACAGTATTCAAAATTTCTCCACTGTCTATGACCAATGTTTCTACATATGGGTGATGTGGTGCTGAGTGGTGAGAAAGCTCTATTTTCTTGGTGTTGATTGTCAGGACAAAATTAGCAAAAGCCGCACAGAAATTGATCCATATTCTATTGCATCTCAGCCTCATAGGTTGCATTGAGTGCACAATCATCTGTGAACAAAAAGCCCTGCTCCAACTTTGCCTTCACTTTAGTCTTGGCTTGCAGCACTTTCAAGTTAAAATAATTTGTCATCAGCAGGAAACTAATCTTGTTGCTACTTTGACCTCCTTGAAGAAGTCTGACAACATTATGGAAACCATAATGCTAAAGGAAATGGGAGTAAGCACACATCCCTGCTTTGCTCTGTTAATGACTCAAAAAGCATGAGAGAATCATTCTTCATCAGAACCCACAGGTGAATACCATCATGAAACTGGCATACAATGGTAACAAACTTCTCTGGGCAACCCAATTTCACCATGATCTTCCACAGCCCCTCCGGATGAACAATCTCAAAGGTCTTAGTTATGTCAATAATTGTTGTATATGGACCTCTGTTCTGCTCCTGACATTTCTCCTGGAACTGTCAAGTATCAAACACCATGTCACCATTTTGCAGTTCACACTGACTCTTGGGCAAGTAAACAATTTCCACCTGATTAATCAGCCAATTTAGGAGGACTCTAGTAAAGATCTTGTCAGGGATGACTAGGAGAGAGATCCCAGGAAGATCTCTAAGATACCTGCAAGATAAAGTACCAGACACTGAGCTCCACTCTAGGGCTGAACAGTCAGGCATTCGAAACTTTATTACAGAGTGCAAGTCCAAAGGAGCTCATAATCTAATAAGGAGGAAATATTCAGAAAGTGGGGATTTGAAAGAAGCCAGGGTAGAGATGAGGAGGAAGAGCTTCCATGAAAGTCTTCAGAACTAGGAGATGCAACATCATGTTTTGAATCATTGAGATCACTCCAGAACAATGAGATCATTTGACTATTGCAATTCACAAATATGCAATGTAATCTAAAAGATATTCTAAAGGACACACATTAAATATTGAAAGGCACAAGGAATAAAGTATCAGCCTTGAGATCAGGAGGACCAGTGTTCAAGTCCTGCCAATAATGACGAATGTTAGCTTTCTGACTAAGGGCAAGTACTTGACCTCTCAGAGTCTCATGTAACTTTCTAATTCATAAAGAAAGTCTTCATTTGAATTGGCATTAGTAATTTCCACACCAGAAATTTCCTGACACAAATAAAATCACAAGTGGGTCCAAGGAAAAAAAAAGGTTTGTGTTTATGTATGTGGTTTTGTGGGACTGGGATAATTGTCTGTTGCTTCACACTTATGATGGCTATGGTTCTGTGGAGCCCTAGGAAGTGGAGATGGGGTTAGCCCAGCTCCTGATTGTGCTGGAGGAGTGAAGGCCCTGAAGGTGTATTGTATTCAGAAACCAAACCAGAGTAGCAAGAGTTTGGAATGGAGCCCTAGAACCCCTGGAACTGGAGCTGAAAAGTGCCTGTGTGCTGACCTTGGTAAGGTGAGAGCAACCATGAAAAACCGCCAGTGTACCAACCTTGGAGAGGTAAGTGGTGGAACAAGAGCAGAAGTTGGAGCAGAGAGCTGCCTGAGCATAGACCCTGATGGGAGCTGGGAGGTGGTGGTTCCTGCTGGAAGAGGAAGAACCCAGGAGCTTGGAGTTCAGTCCTAGGGCAAGATGAGGACTGTGCAGCAAGGCACTGAGTGTGCTTTTTTGCAGTGTTCTCCTGTGACCATTTGGAACTCAGAGGGTAGAGTTGCCCATGGTGAGTGGGGCATAGTGCCCTGTACCTCATAAGGACTCTACTTGATGGCTTTGTTGTTCAACCACCCCTCAGGACATGGAAGTGGGAACTGGAGCATTCTCCTAAGAGTGCACGCTGTGGAGGAAGCCCCTAAGAGGACATTGCTTGGACATTTCTGTTTGGGATTGAGAAAGGAGAAGCTGGTTGCTCTCTCCTCAAAGAATGATGTTATGTTATGCATATATCTTTATGTTTGTTTAAAGCCATATGGCCACCCTGGTAATGAGTTGATATGTTATATGTTATGCAAATGTAAATTTCATGATGTGTTCATTTAATGGGAACTATGTTGTATTTACTAAAGAAATATTAATACCTATTCAGATACAAGTTCCCTAAGTGACCTGCTTAAATCATCTGGATTTGGGATCACAAAGTACAATGCCTCTATTTTTTCCAGGATCCGTGGCCATTTAGATTGTAAGGTCAAGGATCCTGGAAGGGCAGAAAGTGATGGCACTCAAAACAGGATCTTTTACTGTTTTTGTTTTAGTATAATCAAGTGCCTCTGATTGAATCTTGCCTTTATCAGTCAAGAGTCTTTAGAAATAGTATATGTTCTAGTATTGTTCATTATTTTAATGTGATTAAAGATCTTTCCCACCCATTAATGAACTTGCTCATTTAGTGGAGTTTGATTAGGGAAGATTGGTGAGAAGGCCTAAGACTTTTGTTAATGAGGCATTGGTTCTCAAGAGTTGTGATGCCATCTGGTTCTAACAAAGACATAAATACTTTGAGTTGGGGTTTTATTTTGGGACTTAGTTTTTGCAAGAAAGCTTGAGAGCCAGACAAGGACTCTGGAAAGCCACTTTAAGGAGCCCCTCGGCTTTGAAAACCCAAATGTCATGCTTCCCTCTCTGGTAACTATGGTTGGATAGTTGGGGTCCAAATGTCTGTTGAATTCAGGCAGAGGAAGCCATGTTTGTTGATTTTTAATATCTCTGTATTTTTTTTGAAGTTCAGGGTGCTGACTCCCCTACACTAGGTGAATGATAAATGTGCTTGATTAAAGGGATTGCTAACACCTCAAAAGCTGCCTTTGCTTTTATGAATGTGGATCTAAGAACCTGTGATAGCAGGTCTCCCAGTGTATGATCAGGGTGCTTACTGATACAGTTTGTAAGTATGTATATTTATTCACATGTGTCTATATATACATGCATGTGAATATATACATATGAAGTCTAATAAAGAAAAGAATCCTAGGACCATAGAGTTAAAGTAAGAAGAGACATGGGGATCATTGAGCCCAACCTCCTCATCTTGCATATGAGGCAAGTGAGATATTAAAAGCTTAAATGATCTGTCCAGTATCACAGAGATAGTATGTAGCTAAATCAAATAATGTAGTATTTTATCTGACAAAAGGCATTATAAATGTACAGCTACCTAATTTTGCCCCTTTCTCTACTCTCCCTTGCCCCTCATCACTTTGGTTCAAGAGTTCAGTGTATTCATGTAAGCCATTATTGTTTTAATGCAGTATGGATTGATATACTTGAGGATGCTTACTAGCATGAGGGATTAAAACCTGAAACCATAGAATTTCAAGGGAACCCTCTATAATGCTTCCATTTATCAGTTACTTGAAAATGAAAAATAGATTTACAAATTGATTGGTATACTGTATCTACTCACTTCAAGGCTGTTCTTAAGGGCATATGTGGGCTGAATATTTACCAACTAGATATTCTTTTCTGTGGTCATCTTAAAGTGCAACAATTAAAAAATCCATCTTAAAGTAAAGCTATAGAGATGTAAATATTGAACATGAACCAAAAGAGTGGGGTTAGTTCTTTGGGATTTATGCACATCCTCTATTTCATGACTGAGATACACTATGTCATCACAAATATTATGATCTTTTAACACAGCAGGTGCAGTTCCAAAGCTATTTAAACATCTAAAGAAATGAAATGGAATAACTCAAGGCATAGATAGCTTTAAATATTACTTGAAACAATTTCAATGAATAATCACTCATTTCCTGATTCAGTTCACCAAATTGGCAATCCTGGTTAATCTAAACCATTGTTCTTGACTCTTAAATGTGCTTACTTCTTGGATGAATGTACAAACTGTGTGGATGTTACCTCATCTGGATTGCTTTCTCTGAAAGTATTTTTTAGACATATTTAGTTCTGCATGTAGTATTTTAAATGAACCTATACTAAAGTCTTTTTCTTTAGTTTATTCATTTACTAGTGTTATTTAGCAGTTGGCAGACATTATTACACATTTCCAACTATGAAACACTAAACTAATTTGTCTACATTTATTGCCTCTACTTCCTCACCTTTCAGTCATGCAGTATTTTGCAATCTATTTTCCAATCTCATCACTCAATCAAAGCCTGTTTTCTCAAAAGTTATAAATATTCTTTTAATTTTGAGGGTCTATTCTCAGACATTAGCCTTCTTAATATATCTGCAGTATCTTATAGCGTTGACTATCCTTTTGTCTTAGATATTCTCTCTTAGTTTCAGTTTTTATGCCTCTTTTATGGTTCTCCCCTGTCTAATAGTTTCTCCTCAGGTTTTTTACTGTCACATTATCCATATTACATCCCTCTAACTGTTAGTGTTCCTCTAAATTCTGAGTCCTTTTCTCTTTTCCCTCAACACTCTCTTTGAATTACTTCAACAGTTCCCATGGGTATAAATTTCAGCTCTATAAAGATAATTCCCAGAACTATATATCCAGCTTCAATCTCTCTCCTGAACTTAGATTTCACATCACCAAATTCTGCTGAATATCTCAGGGTAAATATTCCATATACATATCTAATTCAACATGTTCAAAACAAAAACCATTATCTTCCCCTACAAATTCTCTCCCCTACTAAACATGCCAATACTCATTATTTTCTCAGTCTTCCAAATCAGGAAGCTAAATTTCACCCTTGACTCCTCATTTCCCTCACCCCATAAAAACGGACAGTTGCTGAATCTTGTCTTTTCTGCCTCCATAACACAAATTCCTATCATCCACCTATTTCTTCCGACTAACACAATAACCACTTTAATCCAGACTATTACTACTTCTTTAACAATAACCTACTAATGGATCTCCTTTCCTTGAGTATTTACCCACACCAATCTATCTTTCACAAAGTTGCCAATGTAATTTTTCCTAGTGTGCAGTCTGATATTACATCTTTACTATACAATATTCCAGCTTATTGTATCACCAAGGCAATAATAGTCAAAGCACTGATGTTGACTATGAATAGGCAGGTGGAATTCTGAATCACAAAGTATAACAGACTCAGCACATAGAAGACAGAAGAAAAACATTCATTTCTACACCAGAAATCCAAATCCCAACACTGGGAAACCAAATCCGCCATAGCAAACAAGAAATGAATACTCACTAGCACTGCAGGGGACAAAGCCATTCCCAAGCATCCCCTATCCCTTTCCCCTCACCTTCCCACAAACAAATACTCAGGAGCTTGTGTCCTCTCTTCCCTCCACCCTAACTGCTCTCACCAACTTCCTCCCAGCTCTGCTCTACCTTCCCTGTGCCACCCCTTCAACAAACTCCTCCCACCACATGTGACTTAGGCTTCCATAGGATTTAAGCAGGTCACATGGGCTTATTAATGAATGAACGGGAAAGATCTTCCCATTTAAATTACCATTGTACTGTTTACATCTAGAATTAAACATAAATGTCTCTCTATATGCCTTAAAGCTTGATACAGTAGTTCTCATACTCTGAAATCTAGTCAAAGTTATCAAATCTCTGTTCCTCATACATAGCACTTGATAACCAATTTTTATGCCATTTCACTTATCCCCTATGCTTGAAATGCACTCTTTCCTCATCTACGTACATCAAGTTCCTCAATTCTTTCAAAAAGCCCCTTCAGCATTTCTTTTTTTTTAAGTATTTATTTATTCTGAACTTTAGAAATAAAACAAGGTTTTCCTAAACAAAGTAGGATAGAAAAACACAGGTATGAATTTGAAATTAGAGATCGATAATGTATGACTTGTTATTCCTTTCAAATATACAACAAAGTTGTCATGTGACTTTTTTCTCTTCCCCCTCACCCCAGTCTTGGAAATGACTACTGTTAGATGCGAATCCATATGTGTATATACATGTATATGTATATACACATACACATATATTTATGTACACACACATACACATGTATACATAGACATACATATATACATACGTATGTGTAAATTTGCCATTTCTTTTTCTGAATTCAAACGTCTCTCTTCATAGGATCTTTATGGTTAATTTGGGTACTTATAATGGAATGACTTGGTTACTCAAAGCTGTTCTTAAAACAATACTGCTGTTATGATATACAGTGTTCTCTCGCTTCTGCTCATTTTGCTCTACATTATTTCATGGAGGTCTCTCCTTTCTTTGATAAAATGATATAAATCATTTCTTGATCACTCAAATCACTAATGCCCTCCTTTGTTTAATGCTTGCTATTTTGCCTATAAGCATACACAGACACACACATACACACACACACATACACACACACACACACACACACATATATATATATATATATATATATTCATGCACTTATACAGACATACATACTTACATATATATCTATATTGTCTTTCCTGAAAGACTATGAGCTCCTTGAGAGAAGAGAGTATTTTGTTTTTTGCATTGATTTCTCCAGTACCTAGTACAATATTTAACACAAAGTAGATATATACTAAATATCTGTTGATTTATTTGTTTTCATTCTTCTTATAGAGGCAGTTAGATGACACAGTGAAAATAGTGATCAATCTGGAGTCAGGGAGACACAGGTTCATGAGTTGAAATCCAACCCTAGACAGTTACTAGCTGTATGACTGTGGACAAGTCATTTAATCTGATTCCCCTTAGTTTCTTTATCAGTAAAATGAATTGGAGAGAAAAATGACAAACCACTCCAGTATCTTTGCCAAGAAAATCCCAAATGGGATCCCAAAAAGTTGGACACAACTGAAAAATGACTGAACAACTGCAAGATATCTTACTGTTTACAATGTACCCTTTGATCTAGTGACACAAGACATCCCATCATTTGACTTCAGGTATTTTCTCTGGCTGTCCCTCCATGACTTGAATTCCCTCCTTCCTCATCTCTATCTAATGGGTTTCATCTTCTGGGAAACCTTTCCCCCTCCCTTCTTAACTCTAGTGTCTTCTTTCTTTTATTTTCTATTTATATCGCATATAGTTTGTTTACACGTTTGTCTTCTGGTTTCCTTCTTTATTCGAGTATGAGTTCCTTACGGGTAAGAACTGTCTTTTGCCTCTTTTTGCATTTGGAGTACTTAAGACCATAGTAAGTACTTAATAAATACTTATTGACTAATGATTATGTATACATTTAATTCTTTATATATTTTAGAGAACAAAATATTGAGATTTACTATTTTTGTTCAAGTTTTATGACCATGTTTCTTCAATATTTTTTCTAGTCAAAATTAAAAGAGATATAGATTTCTGTGAACTTGCATATAAAGACGAGTTAGTCAGTGAATAAGAATTTGCTAAGCCTTTATAACGTAACAGATACTGTGCTAAGCACTGGGGACACAAAAAAAGACAAAAACAGGACTCCTGCCCGTAAGGAGATCACAGTCTAATGGGGGAGATAATAGGTAAATTTTTATATTTATAAAAAATATATATACAATGTACATGAAAGATGATCTTAGAGGTAAGGCACTAGCAGTGAAGAATTCCAAAATGCCTCTTGCAGAAAGGAAGATTTGAGCTGAGTCTTGAAAAACTCTGGAGAAGCTAGGGGATAGATATGAGAAGTGAGCACATTCCAGACACGGGAGACAGTCTGTGCTAATACATAGAGGGAGGAAATGGGGAATGGAATGTCTGAAGAATGGTAAGTGCTACTTAAATATCAAGATCAAGGAAGAAAAGGATAAGATGTAAGCTTAGAATTAAGAAGAGGCCAGATTATGAAGGGCTTTAAATGTCAAACAAAGGAATTTATATTTGATCCTGGATGTAATAAGGAAACCAATGGATCTCCTTGAGCAAGGAGGTGGTATAGACTGACTGACCCTTTAAAAAAACAAGCTTAGCAGATGAAAGTGGAGTGGATTGGAGTGGGGTAAACTTAAGGTATGGGGATTAATGCAGTACAGTGACAGTTCTGGTAAAAACTGATAAAGGTCTGTACTTAGATGGTGACTGTATGAATGAAAATAATAGGTTAGGTAGGAGGAAAATCAGGAGAGGTGTCATGAAAGTCTAGAGAACAGAAATTACAGAGATGATGATTGAGAGTGTCAAAGTTCTGCAGAGAAGTCAAAATAAGTTGAGAAAAGGCCACTAGATTTGGCAATTAGATTTTTCTAGTAACTTTGTAAAAAGTTTCACTTAAATGATGAATCTGGAAGTTATATTGCAGAGGCTTCAGAAGACGTGGGGAGGAGAGGAATTGGAATTGTCTTAAGGATGGATGACATTGTCAAAAATTTAGCTTAGGGAAGGAAAAAATAGGATAAATGGTAGAGGGAGTGGTCACATTAAGTGAAGTTTGCTTTGTGTTTGTTTCTTGGGGATGAGAAAGATAGGCATATTTGTGAACAGCGGGGAAAAGATTGATAGACAGGGAGAGATTAAAACTGAAGATTTAGGAATGAAAATTAGGGCAATTTGATGAAGAAAAAGGAAGAGAGTGGGATTAAAGGGAGAAAGATGGACTTGGAAAAGAGAAGGATCACCTCTTCATGTGGGACAAGAGTAAAGAAAAGATAATGGAAGAAGATACATGAATGATGTGAGATCAAGAGAGTGGGAAAAGAGGAAGGTGTTCATAAATGGTCTCAACATTAAGGCAAGGTATAATGGATAGAGTGGACCTGGAGTCCAAGAAGACTTCCATTCTAATACTAAATCCTATACTTACTCATTTTGTGATTCTAAGCAAGTCACTTAATTTTTTTCTGCCTCAGTTTCATCATTTGTAAAATGGTTGTGGTATGTGTCAAATGGTATAACTTATGTGAAGCACTTTGCAAACTTTTAAACACTGCTTAAAATGTTAACTCTCTTTATTATTAACTGCTTACCAGTATGCAATACAAATCAATTATACTATTTAACAGATGTCTTTTCAAAATTTATTGAAAATGTGCTTGAAATTTCACTGGATTTGTGAGAAGCTAATTGATTTTGGCTACATACCTTTTTAACCTGAAAACATAAAAGGTGCTTCTATATTAGGCTAAGTAGAAAAAAAATGAGCATTCTATTAGATATTTCATAATTTTATTTCTTTTTTTTTTGGTTTCTTTATTTGTCTGCTTTGGAGGGGAGAAATCAATTTAATAAGCCTTTTTTTTTTTACAAGCTTACTCTGTGCCTGTCACTGAAACAAATCCTGAAGATAGAAGGACAAAAGTTGTGACAGTCATCCTGAAGGAACTTATATTCCCCAAGGGGAAGGCAGGTGGTAGTTAATGATATGTAAGACTAAAAAGTTAAATAATAAATATAAATAATGAATATTTGTAGAAATATGAGGGATAGAGATGGAGAAGCACTAAGAAGGGCAGTGTAGGAAAGAAAACTGAATACAACCCAACTAACCTTTGAAAAAAATTTATTTTATTGGAAATTCACTTGATATAAAACAAAACAACTAGTTTCTTCCAGTTAGTTTTCTCTCTAATAGCTCAAGTTGAGCAATTAGAAGCCATTATGACATTCTAAACCATGAATTTATAGTAAGAATCCATTAAGTACTTCATCACTCTGGAACATGATTATAGAGAAAAGAAGGCTAGTAATTAAAAATAAAACTCATTCCCTGAGGAGATTACATGATTTTTCCCAATATTATTACATAATACATTCTGACCACCTATAGTTCAGAACCTGTTTTCCTTCTATTTTTTCTTTAAAGTCTATTTCAATATTCCCCACTTGCCAAGAGCGACTTTCATCATTGGGAAAATGAGATTTTGATTTATATTATATCTTTCATGTATCAAAACTTCTTTTGATGGTGCATATAATTTTGATTTCATCATTACATGGAACTCTCAGTGTAGAAATTCCATTTGTTCACGAGTCTCAGAAAAGTTAAATATCTTAGTCTTAGGGAATTGACTTTTGTATTGAGACATTAAATACTTGCCCATGATGCTATGGTATAATTCCAGTCAGAGGTAGAACTAGAATCTTGAACATTCTTTCTCTAAAGCATGCTCTCTGTCCACTGTGTTACACTGTCTTTCACATAACTTATGCCACTTTTAAGTGACACCTCCAAAATGTTTCAGAACAAAATTAAAAAATAAGTAAAGTCAAATTATTGTCTCTAGTGCTCATTGGGACTAATTTTACCCTTTATAAAATTCATCATTTCCCAAATTTTCTTAACAAAAATACAAATTATATTCAAGTTTATATGGTCGGTCAATGTGTAATGTTAGTTTTCCATAGTTCCAGTACTACTTGATTGGCTAGTGATTATATTGTTACTAATGCCTTGACTTTAGAACTCACTTTACCAATGTGTAAGTAATCTAAAAAATATATGCTCAGGTTGATCTAAAATTGGGAAAAATTAAATGACTTGATTAGTCACACTGCTTCTACGTGCAAACAGTAGGATAAAAAACGCTTCTCCTCCCACCTATTCACCCCACAATACCCTAGCCAGTATGTTAAATTTCCTCTCTGGACGATAAATGAAGTTAGGTAAATTCCAGAGGGTAGTTCTTTGGAAATGTAACTATTGGTTACATGAATCTAATATTGGCACTATGTGTCATATCAAGCCCAGGCAATTACCTGAGGTTCCATAGCTGAATCATACCAAGGGGATATGAAACTACATCAGCAAACAAAAAAATCTATGCTTCTGAAAGTATTTTTTTCTTTAATTGTCGTTTAGAAATACAACCAAATAATTTGCGTCAATATATTTTAAGACCTATGTCTATATCCTTAAATAGGCTTAAGATTTAAGCAGATGTCTTTATTGAAAACCTTGGTCTTTGTTTCTTTATATTTGTCGAAAATCATCCCAGGATCAGATCAGTGACCTAAATTCACAAGCATGATCAAGTACAGACCTATCTAGCACCAGAATAATAAAATCCCTATCTTCTAGATTTATTTATCCTGCAACAGAATCATTTCAGTTTCTAAAGACTTTAGAATAATTTGTTTTTGCCAAACCAATTTGTAACTTGTCAAAACGAGATTGCAGTTTTACAGCCACCTGGGGAACAACCAATCCCCTTCCATAAATAAAAAAGTCATCTGCATAAATATGTACTAAGATATCCCTATAGATTTTAAATGTCTTGCGTATGGTAGGAAAGTAGAGACTCAATTAAAAATGAGCATTAGATGAGATGATGGCATATAACTTAGTGGAGCAGATTCCAATATTATAAGAACTGATAATACTGTAATGAGAAGATTTGCACAGTCACATATTTAGGATTAAACATGGAGTGTTAGGTTTATATGGTTTTATGCAGTATGATGTTCTCATATTGAATTTTAAATACCTGGAGCTCTTAACTAACAACTATATTCCCAATTTTCACTTAACTATTTCCTACTACTCCCAAGAAGCCCAATGGTCACCTTTTAGACTCCTTCATACCTCTGAATCATTAGATAGGTCCTGCTTCAATACCTTCATGGTATTGTCCTTTCTGTAATTGTCAATGAAATCTCATCCTTAGTCTCCATTGAGATTTTGGTCAAGGTTAGTGACCTCATAAAGCATTCCCTATAACCTGTTAAATTTTGAGATTATATAAATAAGGATTAGGAAAATATCTACTTGGTGTATTTTCAGGAGCCTCTAAACTTTTCTAATAACTTACTGGTTTCGGAAATTTCATTTCACTAAGACTTGATTTATTTATCTTAAGGCTTTTATTTATATTGCAAATACCATTTGGCAGTGTTAGTCATTTACATTGTAGGTTGAAGGAGTAGATTTTGATCAAAGGGCATGTCTAGTGTCATCGTGGATGGGAAGAATCATAAAGTAGAGGATAATGTAAATTTTGTTTTGAAAGGGATCTTTGAGATAATATAATCCAACACCATCATTTCACAGATGAAGTGGTTCAGAAGGGCTAACTCATCTTACAATGTCCACACAGTTAATTAGTGGGAAAAGCTAAGCTTTCTGACACTACTATGCAGAACACCTAAAAGTGGAAGAAAAAATAGAGTAATGAGAAACAGGGACAAAGAATAAACAGGACAGCTTAAAGTCAGGTTTTGTTTATTTCACGGAGGAACAGTCTTGTCACCTGCCTTTATGTGATTCATAACATATATTTAATGAATAAAATTATAATCATGCATTTGCTAATTCTGAAGCAATCCTGAATTAGAGGCAAGAAGAAGACCTGAGTAAGAAGCTTATAACAAGCTACTGTGAAATAATATAGCATAATGAGAACTGCATAATGTTCTGCTTCTGTAATATGGTAATACATGACCATAGATTTATAGCAGGAATGATCTCTAGAAATCATCTAATTCAAGCCACCAAATTTGAAGATTTTTTTTAAAAGAAATCAAAAGAGGTTCAGTCTTGTGATACATTAAGAGGGGTAGCGATTCCATCAATGATGACATGGAAGTCCCATTGCACTTTCAAACCTCATATGAAGTTTGGAGACACCGTGGTTTAAGATGGACAATTGATAAGCTGGAAAGTGTCCATAGGAGAGGTATTATAGTAAGTAGAACACTTGAGTCCAGGACATAAGAAGGTCAGTTGGAAGAACTGGGAATGTTTACATAGATAAGATTCATGGGAGACATCATATTTCTTCAAGTACTTGAAGGATTACCATGTGGACAGAGAAGCCCTGTTCTTTTTAGATATTTTGGTTATGTGTTGAAGTTGTAAAGAGATAAATATGATTTTGATGTCAGGAAAGACTTATGAACATTTATAGCTTCCCCCAAATGTAATGGACTGTCTTCTGGAAGACATAGTTCCCCTTACTTAGAAATCTTCAAGAAGATACTAGATAACTACCTGTCATGCAGATATGACACATTAAGGATTCCTTTGATGTATAATTTGAACTAGATGGCTACTGCAACATCTTCCAATCCCCAAATTCTGGTTTACAGATTGTGTAGAATCACGTAGGCAGTAATAGACAGAGGTAGAATTTGAACTTCAAGCCTCTGACTCCAAATCAAGGTTGTTTTCCACTGCATCATGTTGAGTCTAGATATTTACTGAACTTCTTACCTGAAGCAAGTCACTTACTTAATTTCTCCATACTAGTTTATTTGTTCATGAAATAATTCAGTTGGACAATAAGACCATTGATTTTCCTTCTGATTTTTTAGCCTCTTCCTACTCTGAAAATACCACCTATCCTTTACGGAGAAGTACAAATGTTAACTTTTTCATGAAGACATGCCTTTTTCTGTTTTCTGACAAGTTGGTAACGATTCTTTCTCCTCCTCTCCTCTCCTCTCCTCTCAAAAAAGAGCATACAACATTTTGTAATATAGATATCATTGTATGACCTATATTCCCCTGCTAGATTGTGAGTTGAAGAGGGCAAATAATGCATTTTATTTAATCTGTGAATCCCTTTATGTAGCTGGCAAATTATTCCAAATGAAGTAACAAATATTTATTAGAATTATCAAACTCATAATGTACATATTTGTACTGGTCCTGTTTCATTTCAAAGGGCAGAAATTTCCTGTCTTCACTCCATTTGCTGGTTTATTCAATAGTGCTTCATTAGCAAACCATCAGAGTAGAGTAGATGATATATTTTTCAGCATGACAGGGGGACATAGATTCATCCTGTGGCATTGTCAATGCTTCACTCTTTGGAACATGATTATTAATCACTTTTATTAATTTATCCACACTTCTAAGGGCATTCCCTATTTCATCTCATTTACTTAGCCATGTTTCCCCTTTAATATATTAATTATTAATAATAATTAAATAGTTGAATTAACTAATTAATCATAATAATTGTATATTCACTGAAAGATGTTATGGAAAGGAGAGGAGTTAATAGAACAATCATTGAATTTTTATACTTCCTGGAAGTTTATTTTTTTGGGAGGGATGGAGGGAGGGAAGCTTATTGAGACTTAAATTTTGTTTACCAATGTTATATCTATTCCATTAGAATAAAAAAAATCAAAAGCTGAATATAAGAAAAAAATAAAGTTCTTTATAGTTATATTTTAAGTGCTCTAAATCACTTTTAATTAGAGAAATGCAAGTTCAAACAACTCTGAAGTACCATTTCACAACCATAAGGTTGGCTAATATGACAGAAAAGATGAACAGATGGAAGGGATGCAGAGGAACTGAGACACTATTGGTGAAGTTATGAAGTGGCCCAAACATTTGGAGAACAATTTAAAACCATGCCCAAAGGACTATAAAGCCACATATTCCCTTTGATCCAGGAATATCACTATTAGGTATATATCTCAAAGAAATCAAAGGAAAAGGACCTATATGCACAAAAAAATATAGCTACTGTTTTTGTGGTAGAGAGGAAATGGAAATTGAGGGGATGCCCATCAATTGGGAAATGACTGAACAAGTTTTGGTATATGATTATAATGGAATATTGTTATGCTATAAGAAATGACAAACAAAATGCTTTCAGAAAAACCTGGAAAGACTTACATGAATAGATGAAAACTGCAATGGGCAGTACCAGAAGAACATTGCACACAGTAACAGCAATATTGTATTGATGATCAACTGTAAATGACTTAGCTCTGATCAAGACAATAGTCCAAGCCCATTCCAAAGAGGTCTTATGATGAAAGTACTATCTATCTCCAGAAAGAAAACTGATGAACTCAGAGGATAATTTGAAGGATATTTTTTTTTATTTTTCTTGCTTCTTTTGCAACATGTTTAACGTGAAATATATTGTTCATGTTTTCCTATGAATAATGGATACAGTGCTTAGTTTCTCAAAGAGGGAGGACTGGAGACAAGGAGAGAATTTGAAACTCATTTTAATGAATATTTAAAATAATAAAAATTTTAATGTTTAAAGCATAAAAAACTTGAGGTATCCTGGTGATACAGTGTTCTTATTGTTTTTTCTCCCTAAGAACTTTTAAAAATGAGAATTGACCCAAAAATTCTTTTTGGTCTTTTAAAAATACAAACTATTTCAGAACAATGTACTTCTTTTTTTCCTTCACTAGTGAATGAAGTATCAGACATTTATTACTCCAATATTTCAATGGATCTGTGATATCACTGATATGATCCAGATTGCATAACTTACATGCCTTCTCAATTGTACATGACTTTTCCATCTCCTTTTATAAATCTCCTATTTGGCATTTATTTGATATGTTGACAGCTTCCCTCTGAGAATCTGAACATTACATAGGTGCCAAGGCAACTGTTGGGCTGTCTATCTATTATCCGTTAATATTGTTGTGTGATTGGCCAATGTCCTTCGCATGTCTCTTAGATCAGATATTTAATGTTACTTCTTACTTGGAAGACCTAATGTTAGCATGATGCAACTTTCTAAAAGTCATTTTTTATCTCTCTATTGGAATCTGTATGAACTACAAAGATTGTACCGCTCCTTAATCCATGGTCATATGAATTCACCGAAAGAACAGTCATGTAAAAATAATTGTTCTATTTTTTCTCTTCTCTTCATAAAATCACTTAGAATCACTGAAAATTCTGTGTACTTTCCCAAAATTTAGTCTAATCTGCTTTTTTCTTCCATTTTCAACTCTAAGCCAAGTTCATCATTTACCTATAACATATATTCAATCCATCAAATAAACATTTGTTAAGCCCATGTTGTTGTTTAGTCATTTTAGTTGTATTCAACTTTTCTTGACCCTATTTAGGATTTTCTTGGCAAAGATACTGCAATGGTTTGCCATTTCCTTCTTCAGCTCATTTTACAGATAAGGAAACTAAGGTAAATGGGTTTAAGTGATTTGCTTAGAATCACACAGTTAATAAGTATCTGAGGCTGAATTTCTACTCAGGAAGATGAGTCTTACTGACTTTAGGCCCAGCACTACAGACAATCTGTTAGTAGTTGTAAAAGTAGACAAAAGTGAAACAACTTATGCCCTCAAGGCATTAACTTTGATCTAGCATTCTATCTGTTCTTTACGTTTTGTTGCTGTCTGAGATATTATGGACTTCTGGACTTCAACTTCAACTTGTATGCTGAACAGTATAAGTAGTTGGTGGATAAGAGATATATTACCTTAGTGAAAAGACTCAAGGAATTAAATTAAGTAGAGGAAATGCACACCAAATCAAGGTTTCCATTTACACTGGTAACACTAGACTGCCACCTCATTTTTTAATGCATACATTTATTATGATTTCAGATAAGTGGCATGAGTGCTGGATATTAAATAAAGATGTAACACTTGGCAAAAAAAGATAAGTTATGATGGCAAAACATTACAACTCAAGTGTTTCTTTTAAGTAGACAATCTTTTCTCCAAATTACAGCGATATTACACTTAATATCATTAATCAGTTAACAAAAACCAGATGTTAGGAAATATAATAAAGCTACTTATTTAATTTAACAGTGTTAATAATAATATTTATATAAACAGCAAGCAGCAGAGGTCAGCAAGAAGACATATCTAGAGGTGAATTAATGGAGCTCATTTTCTACCTATTTTCAAGCATCTACTTTGCTTCTTGGTTGATCAGCTGAAAATATATAGTAATATTTCACAAGTATTTATGGTGGGACACAGTTCTAATACATTAAAGATGTTACTAAAAGTTATTGTTGGGTAACAAACTAAATTCAACAAACATTTATCAAAGTTGATCAAATTTATTTAGGGTGTACATGTACAGTACCCTGTCTTAAGTCCAAGATTCTTTTAAGTAGGAGAAAACATATTAAATAGTGAGGAAAATTAATTTTGAGCTGTATTATTTAATTACTTTTATTAAACTGTCATCTATCTTTTCCCTCATTCTGAAAGGTAGGAAGTAATGTGATCATTCCCAGCCCCCAAGTTATCTGCTTGTTAACCAGTTTGAGTTGAATCTATCCCAAGCGGGAGAAAACTGAAACCAGCTTGACGTAGTCCCTCCCCAAGGGATACGTCCATTGTTTTTACTTTCCATCATCAAAGTTAGGGGTAATCTGATTTGCAAGACAGAGACCAAGTCAGAGAGATGCTGATTGGTGTTATTTTTCTATTTAGCAGTGACTGGGTCTCATAAAGAGACCATATTTCCTTAAGTGTCAGACAGGGGCACTAGCAAACATACCTGAAGGCCATCCCACTTTCCCTAGGGGCAGGCCAATCCTTTTCACCTGGGGATTAATTCAGCTTCCTCCACCCCCAAAGATGAAGTCACAGGGAGGAGCTGAGAGATGTTAATTTACCTCTTTATTAAAATGTCCACGAATCAGGATTGTCCTTATCTTTGCTAAGGATGGTCCGGATGATATACTGTCACAGCAATCAGAAGGAAGGCACACCTAGTTTAAAAAATCTTTTAGCCCTCACACTTTTGGCAGTAATGTAGGTGGGGTAAATATCCATTTAGGAAAAGATTCAGTGCACTATTGATAAATGATACCTTATGAAGAGAATTGTCTCACTTTACCATTTTGTTAAATTTCACAATAAGAGTTCTTCAAAAGCAGTAGACAGCTTTTATTGCATGATCCTGGGTTCTCACATAAATCTAAAAACAATACAAAAAGATGAAAAGAACATAATATATTTAGAGTCTACTTAATTCAAAGATTGTAAGAAGTAAAAAACATCAATGTTTCAATTATAACCAATATAGGAGTAATATTATTATTACAAAAATAGTAAAAATAGCTTATATTATTGGTTTAAAATTTGCAGTGTGATAAACTCATATCTCATTTGGTCCCCTACAATAAACCTATAAAGAAATTTAACTATTATTTAATGTTTTACAAAATTGGAAGCTGAAGCCTAAAGAGGTACTAAAGCGATTTGCACAAGGTTGCACAGAAATTCCAAAGTGGGATGAGTGGAGGCAAGATGTAGAAGCAGGGACATACCTGAGCTGTCCCCCCCTCAAGCCCCTTAAAATACCTGTAAAAATTACTCTAAATAAATTCTTGAGGAGCAAAAGTCACAAAATGACAGAATGAAACCAATTTCTACCCCAAGACAATCTGAAATAACATCAGGAAGTGTTTATTGCACCAGGATCTGAGCAGGGTACAGCCCAGCATGAGCTGTGTCAGCACAAACAGGATTGGAGCAGGCTTCAGGGTGATGAATCATTGATAACTGTAGCAGTTTCCAGACTTCTAAACCCACAAACACCAAAAAGAGCTTCAAAGGTCAGTGGGAAACCTCTCTCACCTGGGCGAGAGAGGAATGTGGGTTTGAGTCCTATATCTGAAACACTAAAATTGTGGCACTTTTGTAGCAAGTCATAAACTCTTAATACCTAATTTTAAGGCAACAAATTTTTAGATGTATAGTAGAGACTGACCTTCATTCATGAAAGGAATTTCTTTACAAAGAAATTCCATTGTCAGTGAATCACAGTCTAGACCAAAAATAAACAACAATAAAAACCTCAAAGAAACAAACAAACAAAAAAATAGGCTGCAAAAGATACCCTATGGCTTTCAAGCTTGAGTCCAGGGACTATTTTATTTCTTTTGTATATCCTCATCACCTAGCAAGTGCCTGACAAATATTAAGTATTTAAGAAAATCTTGCTTGGTTGATTGACATTTTAATGGTTAAAAATTTAATAGGCAAGGAACTATAAAAGAAAGTAGTAGATAATCTTAGAACTGAGTCAATTAATAGTTATAGAAAAAGAAGTAGCCGAAATTTGTGAAGTTGTTTCAGTGTGATATGGTGAACAAAACTCCACATACTTTAATTTTATTCAAAGATATGGAAAATTCACTTTTCTACTCATTGGTAACATTAGAAAAACATATTTTTGGAATGAATGAATGAATTATAGCATCATTAAATTGAGGATGGCTAAAAAAATCTTTTTATTTCTGAATACATTTAAAATATCTAGGGAAATGAGAGTAAATGTATCAATATTTAAAATGAGAATATTCTTTTAAAAATCTTCCAAGAATCAAAATTATATTAGAATTAAACTATTGATGAATTTCATTTTGCTTATGTATGATGCCATTATGTAGCTTAGATTTCACATCATTCCATCAATTAGTTATAGTAACAGCTTAATAGTATTTGGAATCATCTGATAGATTATACTACAGTGTGTCTAAACCTGTGTCGTTCAGTTAAGTTTCTTTTCCTGAATCCATTGTTGTTGTTTCAGTGCTGTCTGACTCTTCGTGACTCCATTTAGGATTCTCTTGGCTAAGATACAAGAATGGTTTTGCCATTTTCTTCTTCAGCTCATTTTACAAATGAAGAAATAAGGGAAACAGGGTTAAGTGACTTGCCCACGGTCACGTGTCTGAGTCCAGATTTGAACTCAGGAAGATAAATCTTTCCTGACTTTAGGTCCCACATTTTATCCATTGTGCGGGAGGAAAGAATATATTTAAACAACGAAGTTTAAACGTGGTCTTGTCTTTTCTTTCAACACATGCAAACAAGAAGGACAAAAATAGTGACTTTCAGGAAAATGAATTCTTGTGAAAGAAACAAAAGATAATGCTTATAAAAATAGTTTTCTGTTTAATATTTTGAGAAACAATATATTCTAAAAGGATTTTTTTATCAATGTTCACATAATCAGTGTGATTGTCCACAATCAGTCTGATCAATATAAGAGGTCTCTTTCCTGACTGAGATTGCAAACAAGTAAGAAATGCAAATCAAGAGTAGGAAAAAACTTTCTATTTTTGTGACACATTAGGGTTCACATTTTATGCCGAATGCTTCAATTAAACCTGCAACAATATAGGTGCACCCAATTTGACACTGTTATTTTATGTTGATATATTCCACCATTTATCATGAATATCCTGCAGGCACTATGTCATCAGAGAAATGAGTCATCCAATTTATACTTCTCTTTATAGTCGTTGGTTAAAATGATAATGGCAGGACCTGGAATGTTTCCAATTTAAATTGATGCTGTTTGGAGATGAAGAACTGTTGCACTAATTTTTTTTTTCTGTTAGTAGAAAATCCATCTTACTCCTCCACACATACAGTCAGTGAAATAAAGTATTTATTACATGCCTAATGTGCAGACACTGTGCCAACTGCCAGAGATACAAAGAATGCAAAAATCATGGTCCATTCATTTAAGAAGCTTGTACTGCAGTGGGAAAGTCAACAAACAAACAGCTACTTACAACCAAGATAGAAACAGATTATATGAAATATAAAATCAAAGGGAAGGAATAATCAAAACCAAATATGTACACAGATTTAGAAATCTACAAAACCACTTGTAGCTTCAAGCTGCTTAGGTATATTGCTTGTTTATATCAAAAGTACTATTTTAAGACAGAATACAAAACTATGAGGAGGAGGAGAACCTCATCTAGAAATTAGTTGTATATTACACTAATTTGAAACATGAGTTATTAATTATTTTAAAATCTTCATGACAAAATGCTAAAATAGACTGCAGAAAGGCTCTATAGGGTTTTTTTTAATGATGTAGCTCCTCCTTCCATCAATCATACTACAAATCCTCTCTAACCTACCAAATGAATCACTAGAGTAGCAGTAATTTAAGCCATATTTCATCCTTTGGCCAACCTGGAAAGGATCTATTATATTATAACCTGCAGACCTATGCTATCATCGATGCTCAAAATGACTCTAGCTACTGTTTCTCCATAGAGTTGTTTTCATATGTTCCACTATTTGCCTGAGGCATAATCCCCTTTTATAGGTTTCATTCTCTCATACTCCTCAATCAAACCAGGAGGAAATCTGTCCCCCTCCAAGATTCTCCCTCTTTTACACTAGAAATTTCTCTAAGTCATGAGTGGAGACCTTTTAGATACCACAGAAATACAGGGAAGATACCGAGATAGCTTCAGTGATCATTGACTAGCCATGGGTCCTTCAGACAATTCCAGCTCTGCAGGAATCCTTCCTGTAACCAGGTTGGTTTCTTTAGCAACCCTTTCTTATGTGTTGCCAGGAGTAGGCAAGAGCTTCTCTACTATGACCTCTCTGGTTCCTTTTTAATAAAAACAGGAATTTTCTTCTTTTCAGATTTCCTGAATTATTTGCTCCCCTCCCTAAAAATCCCTATGCATCATTAAGAGATGTTTTTGTTTTTTTGTGTTTCACTTTGTCTTTGTATCCCCAATGCCTGTTGCAGGTATCATACCACATGGCAAATGCTTATTAAAAACATATTAGACTGTTCCAGGACAAGTGAATCTGTTATCACAGGAATCACTCACCACCTTTCTTGCCTTCCTGACCAAGGCTTCCAAACCTATTTGCCTATTCACTTAGTTTGGATGTGGTTGGTGTTACCAATTCTGTTACTTCTGGGCAGATGGAAGATCACCTGGACTTACTTGCAGCACCACTGCTTCCTAAAGTCTTCCTGGTCATGCAGAACTCTGAACCATCATCAGGCCTACCTAATAATCCTAGAGTCTTGCTATAAGGCATGTGGACATGGACTTCAGGACTTTTTCATTCACCCTACAGTTAAATTGTCTTTTATGTATTTCTCCCCAGTTAGAGTATTAGTTCCTTGAAAGAAGACTGTCTAACTTTCTATTTTCATCCCCTAACACTTAGGACAATGTTAAGCATAAGTAAGTACTTAGCAAATGATTTGTAATTCATTCATTCATTCATTAGATTTGATTAGATTGTTGATATTTTGATTGTACAGGAAATGAAAAGCTACTGCATGTGCCATGTTGATAAAATTATTTCAAACTTTAGATGCCCCAAGTTGTTGAAGCTTTATTGAACAGATACCTCTCTTACCTAAAATAAATGTTGTTAAAAAAACCTATAATCGTGCCTATTTTTCTTCATCAATTCATGAAGCTTCTGAAATACTATTAATGACACAAACATAAAAACCATAACAATAATTGTGCCAATTAAAACAAAACTGATTCTTATCAGAATCTTATATGTATTACTATAAAATTCTTCCTGCCTGATAACGAGAATTCCTTCCTATCTTGGGTTGGTCTAGATGGCTGCTGAGGTCCTTACCAAATCTAAAATTCTGTGAGTTTATGGAAACTTGTCTAATTACTACTCAGTTTCAAGACTTTAGTGGTGTCATGGTAGTTAACTTCATCGACAAAATGGATAGGATGTCGAATCTGGAGTCAAGAAGATCTGAGTTTTAATCTTGCCCCAAACATTTATTATGTGATCCTGGTCAAGTTGCTTAACTTTTCTCAATCTCTGTTTTCTCATCTGTAGAATGAGGATGCTATCACAAGACTCTGGTCAGGATTAACTAAGGTAACAGCTTTGCAAAGCTTAAAGCAGTATACAAAACTATCTATTATGGTAAAGATTATTCTTTCCACCAGTGAAGACTATGGGTCATTCAGTACTTCTCACCCATTTACATTTTTTTTTTCTGGTAAGTCTCCTATAAAGACTCTGACTGATGTGTTGAAGTACTCGCACTGTTTAACTAATTGCCTAATGTTACTCTAAAGCTCTGGGATCATATAGTCCAGGCTCAATCCTAGAGGCTTACCCCAAAGGAACATTTTCTCTTCCTATATCGTTATCTGCATCTGAACTTCTCCAGGAAATTCTCTAGATATGCTGCTGGTATATATTGTACTAGGTTTTTCCTGAATGTTGGAAACTGGGTATCACTGAGTCCTACATGTGCCCTCAAAGTACTTAACTACCTATTTTGAATGGCCTTTATTTTGTCCCACAGAAAATGAATAAAATGTAAAGGATTCACAGGAGTCCATGAAGAGAAACAGAAACCTAATACATTACACTTTGCTTGGGAAGAAGACAAAAGGAACTTGTGTCCCCGAACCATCGGTGTTCCCCCAGGACTTTAATATAAACACTCTTTTCTTGCCCCTTTTTTGCTTACTTACTTAATGATCTCAGTTTCCAAGGTTACAATCATCTTTCTATAGATTCCCAGATCTACATATACAGTTCTAGTGTTGCTGTTTTAATAGTCACATGTAGGCTTTTAGATGCCCCAAGTTGATCTCCTGTAGTCATCTCATCTCAAATTCAACGCGTTCAAAAAAGAACTCATCATACTGCTTTAAAAATTCTCCCTTCTTCCAAATTTACAATTTATGTTTTAGTCTCCAATCCCTTAGGCTCACCAGCTTTCAGTTCCCATTGAATTTCACTTTCACCCCACACATCCAATGCATTGCTAAATTTTGTCACTTTTTTTTTATAAATTTATATATTTAACTTTTTACATTCATTTTCACAAGATTTGGGGTTCCAAAATTTTCTCCCCATTTGT
>CM053771.1:413867728-413935664 GCA_028658325.1 Potorous gilbertii | reverse complement strand
GTGTTATTTTCTTCAGCATTTTTTAGGGTCTCCTTTATTAAGGTATTGACTTGTTTTTCATGCTTTTCTTGCATCTCTCTCATTTCTTTTCCCAGTTTTTCCTCCACCTGTCTGACTTGATTTTCAAAATCCTTTTTGAGCTCTTCCATGGCCTGAGCCCATGGGATACCTATTTCAGATGTTTGGAATACAGAGGCCTTGACTCCTATGTCTTTACCTGATAGTAAGCCGTTCTCTTCTTCGTCAGAGAGGGAGGTTGGAATCATTTTTTCAAGGAAATAACCTTCTATGGTCTTATTTTTTTTCCCTTTTCTGGGCATTTTCCCAGCCAGTAACTTGAGTTCTAAGAGTCCTCTCCACCCCTGCCTAGGTCAGCCCAGCTAGTGCTTGGGATCTGAGATTCAAATGCTGCTCCCCAGCCTCAGGGCTTTCAGTGGCAGGCCAGGCTGCTATTCAGGGTAAGATTAAATCAGGTTCTCAGGTGGGGCTAGGGCAGCCTCCCAGGCTTAGTTCCCTCAAGGGGTTTATGCAGAAACCTTCTGTAATGGAGCTGCTGCTGAGCTCCTGCCTGCTCTGGGAGCCTCTGGCCACCTGCAGCCTCTGCCACTGCCTCTGCCACTGCCTCCCGAGGGAGCCTGAGTCCCGGAGACACCCCACTCCCCTCTCAGACTGTCTCTCTCACTCACCTGTGAGTCTGTGGGTGGAGGGACCTTCCGGGCGCTGGAGATCCCTGAAGCCTGCTCGCATCTGCTCACGCGAAGCCGTGCAGCGGGGGCAGGGCAGGGGAGGGCTCCGCTCCCATCTGGTGCATGATGTACCTTTCAGATCGGTTTTTCAGGGCTCTCTGGAACAGAAATCTTCTTCACTGTGTTGCTGTGTGGCTTCCACTGTTCCAGAATTGGTTGGGAGTTCTTTTTAGAAGAAATCCATGGGCTGTGGGTTTCAGAGCTAGCATAGGTGAGTATTTCTACTCCGCCATCTTGGCTCCACCCCCCAATTTTGTCACTTCTGATTTCACAGAATCTCCCATGTATGTGCCCTTCTCTTCATTAACACAACCACAAAGCTAGTTCATGACCTCATCATCTTCTGGACTATTAGAATAGCCTTCTAAGACTTCTCTCTTTTTCGAAGGACTTCCAGTCTCAATGAATTCTCCATCTAGCCGCCCAAGTGATGTTTCTAAAGTGTAGATGCGATCATGTCACCCCCTACTCAATGACTTCTTGTGGCTCCCTGTTACCTCCTGATTAAAAAATAAACCTTTTTTTTGTACAATTAATTTTTTTTATCAGTTGAGCCTTCTGACCTATCTAGTGTTCTCATACCTTTACTCTCCTCCCCACACTCTTTGTTTCAGCAACATTGGCCTTCTTGTAATTCCTCAAAGGAGACACACTATCTACTGTTAATAATTAGCTGTCCATCAGTGGAATTTTTTATCCCATTATCTCTTCCTGTTATTTTCCCTTGTTTTAACACTCAATTCAAATTCTTCCTTCTGCAGAAAGATTATTTTTCCACCACCACCTCCAGCTTTTAATACTTCCTCCTCTCAAATTATCTTGGATTCACTGTGTATATAACTTGTATTTACCTATTTTTTATATCACCTTCCCATTTAGAATACAAGCTTCTTGAGGGACTCTTTAAGTAGTGTTTTTGCTTCTCTTTGGAGGGAACTAGGTGGTGAAATGAATGAAGGGCTGAACGGAGAATCAGGAATTCCTGAGTTCAAATCCAGTCTCAAACATTTCCCTGTTTTGTGATTCTGAGTAAGCTACTTATACTTTTGCCTGCCTCAATATCCAAAAATGTAAAATGAGGACAATACAATTTATTTCACAGAGTATCTCGTTGTGCTTAGCAAAGTGCCTGGCACAAAGTAGGCACTTAATAATTTCTTACTTTGTTCCCCTTCTTTTACTTGTAGTTCCAGTGCTTAGTACAGTGACTCACACACAAGTAAATACTTAACTTGACTTTGTCTCCCTACAGGGTCTTGGCTGGGACTTCCTTCCAGTTTATTTGGCTCTAACCTTCTGTCACATTGGTCATGCTCTAGACTGTCTGCTTGGCTTCTCTCTTTCTTTGATTTTCTGTTTTCAGATATTCTGCCTGGATTGCTCAATGTGACACCACCACTCCAGGTTTGATTATTTCTAACCTCAGGCCATAAACTCACATTTAAGATTTGAATAATGATGAAATTTTGTCTATACAGCTCAGGACAGTAGAGGATTTATCAGAATCTCAAATTGAGTGTATCATCACAGGAGTAGCTTTGGGACCCAAGCCAACACTTGATTTATTTAGTTGAACATTTAGATAATTATTGAACATTTAGATAAATTATGCACAAGAAAAAAGTGTAATGTGGTGAGGTTGGAAAGAGCAGTGATGTAGGAGTAAGAGCCTCCTGACCCTATCCCTTTGTAATAGTGTGACCTTAAGAAAATCTCTTTGCCTCTCACAATTGAGATAATCCAAGAATACAGGCTATGGCAATGGTCCCATCATGCTCAGGATAGGGGAATCCCATAGCCTGGGAAGCACCTAGATTCCTGAATATATCAAATATGTTCATCATTAAACAGCTATTCTAAGGAATGATGGTGTGTGTGTGTGTGTGTGTGTGTGTGTGTGTGTGTGTGTGTCCCCATGAAAGAGGGAGAAAGGGGAGCACAGAAGTCTCCTATCCCACACTAATTCTAATTGGGGCCGGGATAGTATATGAACTAAGCAGGTAGCATAGTCAGGAAAGTGCTGAACTTGGAGCACAGAATATTTCAGTTTGAATCTTCCCTCAAAAGCTTATTAGTTGTGTGATTTTTGGTCAGTCAATCACTCTTTACATTTTTAAAATGAGAGACTTTTTTCAGGGTCCTCTAAGGTCCTTCCTAGCTATAAATCTAAAATCCTTTGTATGAATTGAGAGTAGGAAACTGGGATCCTTCATATAATTTCTGAGACTTGGAGAAAGAGAAAATACAATTTAGAATACTGGCAGTGCAGCTTGTGTTGGAAGAAGAAGAGACAAAGTCAAAAGAAGTTGAAATGAGGGTTGGGAATAGGGGTTCAGGTTTATAAGGGAACATAGAGAGATTGGGGTAAAGGGTTGGAAATGAAGAAGGAATGAGTTCAGGTTTTTTTGTGATGATCAATGTGATAATATATAGGAAAGCACTTAAAAACATTAAGGGCTTATATAAAAGTAAGTTATGGCTAAGTGTATTGACGGACTATAGGGAACTTTAAAGCAAAGAATGACTAGGTGCCATGAAGGCATTGCCATATTTCTCTTTAATATTCTAAGTGGAAATTACTTTTCAGAGTGCTTACTCTGCAGTTTTCCTTGTTATAAATAACTTCATCCTTGAGATGTGATCCACATCCTGCCACTGTTCACATCTAGCGTGAATAACAAAACCATCTGATTGTCCCCCTTTTTGCTATTTATGCATGGCTCTTATGTCAGCAACATGATATAATAAATATAATAACAGCCACTGGAATTTATTGAGTACATTTTCCATATATTATTGCATTTTATACCTAAAAAAACCTGTGAGAGGTGGATGCTACTATAACCTTCATCTTACAGATGAGAAAACTGAGGTAGGTAGAGATCAAGTGACTTGCCCAAGGTCATTAGCTAGTAAATGCATGACACCAGAATTGAGTTCATATCTTTCTGACTCCAGGTCCAGTGATCAATCCATAGCACAATTTATCTGCCTGCATAAGTAAAGGACTTGGTATGACTGTGCAGAAGAAATGCCGATGCATATGGTAGTGATCTCTACTCAAGGTGTCAACACCAAACACGATACGTCAGGGTAAATATATCTGATGAAAATTAGCCCATTCTGATTTGAAGAATTGTTCCATCCTCTTACCATGCTATAATTCAGTAGGCTGAATACATTAGCAAGGAAGCTGATTGCAGACCAATACTTGGATTAGAAACCTCTGCAAGGCAAGTTTCAAAGTAATCTAAAAGCCATTCAAATAATTAAGCTCTTTGTGTAGAGGAGCAAAAAGAGATTTCTTTATATCTTTGATCTGTGGATGATGGAGATACAAGATAGACTTACTAAGGCTAACTAGGGATCTTTTGGCCTATCAAGGGGCAGATTATTGTTTCTTGAGCAGTCTCAGAACTCATTTTGAAGAGAAAAAGAGGAAAAGAAAAGAATGCTGGAACAATTTGCCCATTGCAAGTAGGGTAGATCATCACCTATCTACCTTCTACTTTAGAGGTTCCAAGAAGGACCACCTAATCCAAAATATATCTTTAAATGAATTTTGGTTTCATAAAATACATTTAACAGGGGGATAAAGCTATTAATCTCATTAAAGATAAACCTGAAAGTTGAGTATCTCTAGGAGAGGAAATAAATTGCCTTAAATTTGCACTTAAGGTATAAAGTACTTACATCTGATTCTTTCCTGAAGATAGAATTTTTTCTGGAGAATCAGAATCTGAATAGACAAAAAGGAATAAGGTCTAGCAAAGATTTCACTTGCATCTTAATTTTGTCCAGGGCAGGTTGTGATATAGACTTTGCTTTCATTCACCTTATTCATTTCTTTTTCTTCTTAGATTTATCCATTTTTCACAGACTCTTAAGAGGTTAAAAAAAAGAGATTATTTTTCTATATTTATTAAATGCCAAATTTACTTTTATAGTAATGGTAAGATGAATCCTAGTCTATAGATGAACATAGACAGAAAAATCTGTTGTTTGACATTAAATAGAACAGAGTAAAATACAGACTGAGTTTCTTAGTAGTGAAGGATACCAGTTGGACTCCAGACAGGTCTTCATCAAAAATTGCCTAAATTTAACCTGGAGTAATGCCAAGTCCTACTGTTTTCACTTTAATCAAAGACTGTAAAACCAATGTACAAAGTGGACTAGTCACATGTTTGTTTTTTTTTCTTTCTGATAACATTGTGCCTGTAGGATGGTTGTGATAAGTGGCAGAAGCTTAATTTACATAAAATGACAAAGCCAAATTAATTCTAATTATCCTGATCATTGAGCATTTAAATGAAAATGAAGATATTAAAGGTATCTAATTGCTAGGAAGACCATTTGTGAGGATGAATTATGAGAAGTTTTAAACAAAAGCATTATAAAACAATGGACTTCCACTGACCAAATTCTATCAGTTTGTTTTTTTGTACAGATCACAATGAGTAGACATAGCCAAAAAATATATAATTGTTTAAAAAGTCTGAAAAAATAACTCCATGGAATGAAGCTGAACATTTCTGTTACCTAAAATATGGGTCACAGCTAACTGTCTCAATCCAGCAATTTTTGTATATTCTCAGACCTTAGGACAAATCACAGTCATACTACAAATTAGGGAAAATAATAAGCACAAGGTTTTTAATAAACTCTTTAAATAAACTCCTTTAATAAACTCCTTAAAAATTGACTTTTTTCTCTTAAACCTCTTCCTTTCTTAATCTGTTATATTTCTCACAATCATCTTGGGAAACAGACCTAGTGGTAGTATTTCTGGGTCAAAGGTTATGGGTAATTTAATGACTCTTTAAGTATAATTCCAGATTGTTCTTCAAAATAGTTGGATTAGATCACAGTTCCACCAAGAGTGAGTGTTGTAATTTTTTCAAATACCCTCCAACATTTGCTGCTTTTGCTTTCAATCATCTTTGCTGATCAGATAGATAAGAAATGATATGTTAAGGTTGTTTAATTTGCATTTCTCTATTTTTTTTTCAAATTTATTTATTTTTGGTTTTGAGCATTCATTTCCACAAGATCTTGAGTTTCAAATTTTCTCCCCATCTCTCCCCTATCCCGACCCTGTAACACGGTGACTTCTGATTACTCGGTCCTCCAATTTACCCTCCCTTCTATCACACCCCTCCCTTCCCTTAACCCCATCTTCTCTCTTTTCTTGTAGGGCAAAATAGATTTCTATACCCCATTACCTGTATTTCTTATTTCCCAGTTACATGCAAAAACAATTCTCAACATTTGTTCCTAAAACTTTGAGTTCTAACTTCTCTCCCTTCCTCCCTCTCCACCCATCCCCACTGAGGAGGCAAGTAATTCAATGTAGGCTATATATGTGTAACTTTGCTGAAGACTTCCAAAATAGTCATGTTATGAAAGACTAACTATATTTCCTTTCATCCTATCTTGCCCCCCATTTATTCTATTCTCTCTTTTGAACTTATCTTTCCCCAAAAGGGTTTACTTCTAATTACCCCCCTCATTTGTCCTCCCTTCTATCATCCCCCACTTATCCCCTTCACCCCTACTTTGCTGTAGTGTAAGATAGATTTTCATATTAAATTAAGCATGCATGTTATTCCTTCCTTAAGTCAAATGTGATGAGAGTGAACTTCACAGTTTCTCTTTTTCCTTGCCTTTTTGTGAGAGATAATTTGTCACATTCCATTTCTCCCTTTCTCCTCCCAATATATTTCTCTCTCACTCCTCAATTTTATTTTTTTACATATCATTCTTTCCTATTCAACTCACCCTGTGCCCTCTGGCCCTCTGTGTGTGTGTGTGTATGTGTGTGTGTAATCCCTCCAACTAGCCATTACTGAGAAAAGTTTCAAGAGTTACAAATATTATCTTTCCATATAGGAATGTAAACAGTTTCAGTTCAACTTTAGTAAGTCCCTTATCATTAATTTTTCCTGTTTACATTTTCATGCTTCTCTTGATTCCCTGTGTTTGAAAGTCAAATTTTCTATTCAGCTATGGTCTTTTCATCAAAATGCTTGAAAGTCTTCCATTTCATTGAATGACTATTTTTCCCCCTGAAAAATTATACTCAGTTTTGCTGGGCAGATGATTCTTGGTTTTAATCCTACTTCTTTGACTTCTGGAATATCATATTCCAAGCCCTTCAATAACTTAATGTAGAAGCTGTTAAATCCTGTGTTTTCCTGATTGTATTTCCACAATACTCAAATTGTTTCTTTCTGGCTGCTTGCAATATTTTCTTCTTGACCTGGGAACTCTGGAATTTGGCTGCTATATTCCTAGGAGTTTTTCTTTTTGGATCTCTTTCAGGTGGTGATCAGTGAATTCTTTCAATATTTATTTTACCCTCTGATTCCAGAATATCAGGGTGGTTTTCCTTGATAATTTCATGAAAGATGATGTCTAGGCTCTTTTATTGTTCATGACTTTCAGGTAGGTCCATAATTTTTAAATTGTCCCTCCTGGATATTTTTCCAGGTAAGTTGTTTTTCCAGTGAGATATTTCACATTATCTTCTATTTTTTCACTCTTGGTTTTGTTTTATAATTTCTTGATTTCTCGTAAAGTCATTAGCTTCCATCTGCTCCATTTTAATTTTTAAAGAACTATTTTTTTCAGTGAATTTTTGAACCTCCTTTTCCATTTGACTAATTTTTCTCTTTAAAGCATTCTTCTCCTCATTAGCTTTTTGAACTTCTTTTGCCGTTTGAGTTAGTGTATTTTTAAAGGTGTTAATTTCTTCAGCATTTTTTTTGGATCTCCTTTAGTAAACTGTAGGCTTGCTTTTCATAATTTTCTTACATCACTCTCATTTCTCTTTCCAATTTTTCCTACACCTTTTTTATTTGCCCTATCTTACCCTTACTTTTTCATATGACTATAAACTATTTTGATTTCATCATAAAACTGATTGTTCCTGTCCTTTCACCATTCATCATTTGAAAGATATTTCATTCTTATAGGTTTCACAAAATTCTATGTTTGAGATAGTTGATCTTTATCTGAGAAACTCTCTATAAAATTTTCCCCAGTTTTCTGCTTTCTTTATGATCTACATTAAATTTATTTCATTTGGACAAAAGTTTCATAATTGATTGTAAATAAAATTATCCATTTTAAACCTCATAGTACTCTTGATTATTCATAAATTATTTACCTATCCATAAATCCAATAAGTACTATGATCCACATCTTCAAATTTTCTTGTAATAACTCTTTTTATATCTAGGACATATATCCATTTTGACCTTATCTTGGTAAATAGTATAAGGCATTACTCTATGCTCAATTTCTGCCATACTTCTTTTGAGCTTTCCCAACAAATTTTTACTAAATAATAAATTCTTATCCCCGAAACTTGAATTTTTATACTTGTCAAACACAATGTTACTATTGTCATTGCTACTGTAACTTGTATGGCTACTCTGTTCCACTGATCTACCTTTCTATTTCTTACCCAGTATTAGATAGTTTTGATAACCACGGCTTTATAATGCAGTTTAAAAATCTGGTGCTGCTAAACTTCCTTCCATTACATTTTTATTAGTACCTTTGATATTATTGATGTTTTGTGCTTCAAAATTAATTTTATTTTTGACTAATTTGATAACTTTTTGATAATGTAATTGGGATAGCAAAGAATATGTAAATCAGCTTAAGTAAACTTGTCATTTTTATTATATTGACCCTGCCTACCCATGAATAAGGAATATTTCTGCAAACTATTTAAACTTGATTTGATTTGTATAATTTTTTATTTATAATTTTGTGTTTATATATGTGTGTGTGATAAATAAAATCATTTGGATGCCTACTCTATTCCAATTAGTAGTAATCAGTTTGATATTTTACATAAATCATATATAGAGAGATAAGTATATACAGTTGTCCTCAAACTTTAAAGTAATATTCACTACTTGCTTAACAAATTGTGAGACTTAGGGTGGAGCCAAGATGGTGGAGAAGGACAAATCCCCTCTAGCTTTCACTCCATAATCCATAAAATATCATTAAAAATGACTTTAAATGAATTCTCTAATAGCAGAAATCACAATGTGACAGAGTGAAACAGATTTCCAGACCAAGACAGCCTGGAAGGCTGACAGAAAAGGTCTATCACACTGTGTTCAAAGTGGAGCTTAGGCCAGCCTGGGACACATGGCAAGGACAGGACTGGAGCAGGCTTCAGGGCCCAGAATCATGGGTAAGAGCTGCCATTACCAGATTTCTCAATGCACAAATGCCAAAGACAGCTTCAAAGGTCAGTAAGAAAGCTCTTGCACCTGCTTAAGAGGGGAGCACAATCCAGCCCCAACTCCAACCCAGGCCCCAACCTAGACTCCAGGTGGCAACAGCTACTGTGACAGAAACATCCACTTTTGAAGTCCTTGGCCTAAAGACCCCAGGTAAATCCAGCAACTGATCTGGATCTCAGCCCTGAGTGGCAGTCCTGAGGTGAGGTGTGGTGAAGCTGGTGGTAACTGTGGAGAGGGAACCCTACTCACAGTTCCAGGGCAGAAAAGAGTGCTTATGGTTGTTCACAGAGAAGAGTGCAGGCTAACAGAGGAGTGAACTCCTTTCCCTTGATTATTCCACCTTGGAGGAACTGAGACCCTCTAGGTCCCTAGAATACACCCTCTACTTGACAAAGGACTAAAAAGTCAAGTAACTAACTGGAAAAAATGCCCCAAAAAGGGGAAAAATAAGATTGCAGAAAATTACTTTCTTGGTGAACAGGTATTTTCTTCCATTCCTTTGGATGAGGAAGAACAAAGCATACCATCAGAGGAAGACATCAAAGTCAAGGCTTCTACATCCAAAGCCTCCAAAATAAATATTCCAATGGTCTCAGATCATGGAAGAGCTCAAAAAGCATTTTGAAAACCAAGTAAGAAAGATGGAGGAAAATTTGGGAAGAGAAATGAGATTATGAAAAATTATGAAATTATGAAAAGCAAGTCAACAGTTTTCTAAAGGAGACCCAAAGAAATACTCTGTATTTACAAAGTTCTGCTCTTACATAGTGTTCCTATATAGTGCACAGTACCTGGGGGCACACAGAAAGTTCTTAATAAAGGCTTATTTCCTTCCATCTTTGTGACCACTCCTCTGTCTCCTCTGCTGGTTCATCATCCATGTTCATCCCACTAACAATGGGTGTTCTGTCATGGACCCCTTTTCTCTGTATCATCTCAGTTGGTGATCATAACAGTTTCTATGGGTGTACTTATTACCTCTATTTAGATAATTCTTAATTCTCTACATCTCGCTCTTGGGAGCCAGATACACAGTAGTTAGAAGACCAAGTCTGGAGAAAGGAAAACTAATCATCCTGAACTCAAATCTGCCCTCAGATCCTTACTAACTGTGTGTCCATAGACAAGTCATTTAACCTTGTTTGCTTAAGTTTCCTCTTTTGTCAAATGAACTAGAAAAGTAAGTGGTCAACCCCAAATGGGTTTACAAAGAGTTAGACAAGACTGAAAACAACTGAATAAAAAACACTGTGTGTGTGTCTATGTATGTAAGTATATTTATATATATGTATGTGTGTAGGTATATGTATATACTTCTTGTGTTTCTTCTCAGCTATCATATCATAAGTTGACTCTTGAACATCTGGAAGTCATAATCTTATACCTATCTTAAACTCATAACATTCAAACAAAAGTCATTATATGTCCATCAAAATATTCTTGTCTTTCAAAATCCCATACTACTCTCAAGGGCACCGCCAACCTTTCAGTTATTCAGCCTTATAACTGTCATCATAGACTTTTTAGTTTCACTCATCTTACATATCAAATGCATTCCCAAATCCTGCTTCTTCTGTCTTCAAAAAATATCTCCCTTGAATATCACTTTCTCTTTACTCACACAACCACAAACCTGCTTCATGCTCTCATCACCTCTTGGAGGGGCCATTGCAATTGGCTCCTCAGTGTTCTCCTTGTCACATGCTAATTCATTTTCCACTTAGTTGCCATAGAGATGTTTCTAATGTATATTAAGGTATATAAGCAGGAATTGCAATATTCCAGAGATTACATCAACTTAGATATTCATATCTCCTCAATACCCCCAGCCTCTTCCTTTCTTCTTGTAGGTCTAGTCAGTAGAGCAAAAAAATTTTCCCAAGGCTATATTCAGAGGTCTTAGAGACCTCTCTATTAACCTAATTCCCACCAGTTATACTCCTTGGATGCATGCTACTGTTATCACGGAAGCTCATCATCTCAGAAATTGCATTAGCCTTGGTACTCATCAATTTTTGGTACTTATATGTCATTTTTCCCACTATTATAATGCGCTGGACAGGTACTTTTCTCTTTTTAAGCTTTATTTTGTTTATTTTTTTCCCCTCGTTGTATTGTAAGCTGCTTGAAGACTGGAATTATCTTTGTTTTTCTTATTTGTATCCCCAGGACTTAGCACATAACTTGCCTGCTACATAGTAGAGGCTTAATAAATGTTTGTTGAATTTACTTGAAATGTCATTCTCCCACCCAACCCATCCAGATGTTCTTTATTACATTTGAGATCAAATATAAACTTCTCTCCTTGGCATTTAAAATTCTTCCTTGATTTTTTCCTACATTTCTGATCTCCTTACATTTCTTCCCCTACTCATTCTGTAATACAAATGCACTGCCCTACTTGCAGATCTTTGAATAGTATTAGTCTTCCAGTGTTCTGCCCATTCACATCCATCTCTCAGTTTCTTTGGCCCAAATCCTACTAGCTGCATGAGGTCTTTCTCAGTCTCTCCACCTTTGAATGTTGTGACTTCTTAGAATCCATTCCATCTACCATGTATATACAATATTTGTACTCTAATTATTCATATGTTGTTGTTTTTTCCCCACCACTAGAATGTAAGCTCCCTTAGGGCAGGGACTGGTTTTACCTTTCTAGAAATCCCTAGTGCTTAGCACAGTGCCTGTCACTTAGTAAGCACAAAATAAATGCTTCCTAATTGATAGCAATGACCAGTTTTCAAAATACCTTTACAAAAAAAGGGAAAATATGCAATCGTTGTAATGCCTTTCTCCATGTTTCCAAAAATCTTACTTTTAAATTTCAGTTGAAGATGTCAGAATGTGATCTCTTTAACAAGACTTTTTTTGCAAAATAGAAAAAAATCAATGCATCTTTCTTCCTGTTTTCATTTTTTTTTCAGTCTAGACCTACGATTTCACTGACGTGGGGAAGTGAAGATAGATTGACTCCTTCAACAAATTAAAATCAAAAACAAATTTGTTTGTTTGAATATAGTTTTAGAGAGTTGCTGGGAATACTGCGAGATTAAGTGATTTGCTTATGGTCACACAGTCAATATTCATTCAATTATTTCAATATTTCAATAATATACAATTAATTCAACCTGAATTAAAGCCATGTCTTCCAAGCCCAGCTCTCTATCCACTTTTTCATTTCATGCCTCCTTTTCTAAGGAAAAATAATTTCCTTATTTGTGGTACTCACTCACATTTCCAAATATCCATTCAAGAATACCATCATCACGCTAACGAAAAAAAGATACATAGAAGCATCACCTGATAGTTCCTTGTGGATCAGGCAATGATAGAATAGGAAACTGTACTTTTGAAAAGTTGTTTTACTTGTGCCTAATATATTTTTGCCACCAGAGACCAAATGCCTATTCTTTGCCATCTAGAATCTCATTTATACAAGAAAATTGCTCCTCTGTATTGTAGTATATTTCTGCATTAGACTGCCACAACAAGATTCAAGCAGAAGTTATATCCCCATGAGTCCACTAAGAGTAATACTGATGGCCACAGTGTGTATTTTAAATTACCTAAATGTGCTCATGGCTTAATTGCATAGGGAGAACTTGTATTAATCTAATATCCTTGAGGGCAGAATCTCTCCCTTCTTCTCCCCATCCCTAGAGTCTAAAATACAGTATGCTGTGCATAGTAGACAGCTAATAAATACTTGTTGAGTTGAAATTTAGCAAATAAAAACACTGTCCTCCTAAAACTAGGATAAGAAGCATATGGCCATTTGCAAAATGGTCTATGTCTAAGGTGGTAGAATAAATAATAATTTTATAAATGTCATTTGACTAATTGGTATTGTATATTTATATCCTTGGTTCCTGCCAGGATTGCCAGATCCTTATCAAACCCAGGTTACATATATTTTCTTACAAGAGATTGTGAAGGCAGGAACTGAGAAACTTGTTGCTGATTCATTAAATGTTACCGTTTGTTCTATTTCACTCAAACAGATTCCTGTTCTGTGTTTTATTTTTGAAGAGGAAGGGAATATTAACCCTTTCTCCATTACATTAGATAAGAAAGAATTTCAATTTTATCTCAAATTCTATTTCCATCCATGTGTGGCCTAGATCCAGGATATGGATGTGGGAACTTGGACAGGTTACCTATTCCTCCACTAGAGTGTGATAAATATTAATCTTGACATATAGGTTCTGGTTGGAGTTTGGAAGTCCACAGATGAATGTTGGAATTTAGGCTATTAAAGTAACAGAGCTGCAGCTGTGGTAGAAATTGCACAGGTAGGCACAATGGACAACCACTAACTTGAGCAGTCATGTTAGCATGAAGTTTTGTTAGCAAACTGGAACTGAGTCTCTCTAGAGCATTTCAGAACCACCACCTTCAAAGGAATCATCATCATAGTCCGGATATGGCAGAGACTAAGGTATAAATCCTTGGAATTTCAAGAGTAGGTTAACCACAATCTTGTTGTCAAGTGATCCTGCAGTGATTGAGTAGCACTTGTATAAAAAAAATAAAATAAAACTATATTTCCATCTCAAATCCAGTAGGGGGAATTAGAAACTACAGAAAGTATGGTGCCTTCTAGTTCAGTGTTTTTTCTACTGCTGTTATATTGAATCTTATTGCCATTAATGCTGTAATACTGATTGAAATAAAAAAGAATATCATGAAATTAGACTTTCAATAACTTCTGAATCCTTACCGTGGATTCATTAAGGAACTCCGTTTAACGGAGTTGCCATGACCACATATTCTGTCAAAATTAGTATGCTGTCTACTGGTCCATGTATCAACAGAAAATTTACTTCAGATACATATCTACAATTTCTTCATAGATGAAGCTATACCTGTGCATAGCTTTCAGGCAGCCAGTCCCAATCTTCAACATATGTCCATGGGCAAAATGTTGATCCTTATGTCCTTGGTTCCTGCCAGGATTGCCAGATCCTTATCAAACCCAGGTTACATATATTTTCTTACGAGATTGTGAAGGCAATTCCTATGTATCTTTGTCTGCCATTCTAGGGGCCTCCAGTTCCTTTGTATAGTAGTCAAAGACCAAGAATTCAGAAAATAATTCTATGTTCTAGGAAGAAGTAGGGAAGAGTATCATGGTGACGCTCATTGTCTCTGCTGCCATTTTAACATTGCAGTATCAGGAATAATAACTGTTAATATCATTGGTCATGGTCCTATATCTTGCTTAAACCAAGTTTTAGGAATCCGACTCTTTTTCCCCCACTTCATTGTGATCTTATTGCTTTTGCCTCAGGTCTTTGTGAGATTTTCTTAGCCCAAAAGTTTAGCATTTTCTGTAAAATTCTATTGGAAATATCTTACCCTGTCACCATCTCAGCAAAATCATGATGTTGACTCAGTCTAATTTGGATCTTGAGCACAAATATTTTTCCCTCCTCAATACTTGTATATTATGATATATTAATGCTTACAAAATAATAAAATAAGTCATAACTATAAAACTAAGATAGAAAATCATTGATGGTCTGGGACCTGAACCAGCTGTTGAACTTCTCAATCCCTTCTCTCATTTCTCAAGCTTTCTTTAACTTATTAGCAACTAAACATCCATTAGTAAGTCCAACTACCCCTTAGAGTCTCAATAAAATAAAATTTATGTTTTTATTTTTCTTCATATATATATTTAAATATACATGTACATATATACATAATGGAGAAAGGAGTGGGGGAGATCAGTTGTCTACTAACTGTTGAGTTATTGAAATTCCAAGGGGCTTCAGAGTCTAACAAATTTCTTGTGGGTTCATTTCAAGAGTGAACTCATCCACTTCCCAAAATATCCCCATCCATAGCCCTTCTCCCTTACATGAAGTCTAAAATACCAGACTATTAATGCTGGAATATGATATCCTTTCCTCCCTTTTTCTCTCTCCTTCTACCCATTTTTTTCCTGAGAAATTCTAAGTCTTGAATGGACAATGGAGTGAGTAGTAACCGACATGTCAACTTTGATTTGTACTGCATGATTCATATAGGACAGATACTAGCTGTGTCCAATAGCCTTTCGCCCTTACCCCTACATAGAATAAAGCCATTTCCCCTGAGTTCTTAATGGTGAGTGGACCCGGAGAATGTAGCATAAGATTAGTCAACGAACTTGATGGTTATCTCAATAACTGGCACACTTCTGAATTAATGACAATTGGGCTTATTCAACTCAAACATACCTAGAGAAGTATTCTGAAAAGTAAATTTGACCTATGTTTTTAAATAAACCTTGCCTCAGACTCCTGAAGGAGATGATGTCTCTATCATCATTCTCTAGTCGTTCTAGAGTCAGTAATCAGAACCATCTATTTTTTATCACAAGATTAAATCAAAGATCTTCCTTGACTCAATGTACTTCAGTTGGAAAAGTAGAAAGGATGCTGTTCCATTTGAGGTAAGGTGTCATTTTGGAGATGTCCTATCAAGTCAGGTCTGACATCATAAGGAAACATGATAGTGTTGATTAGAATCCCAATGAACTGCTGTTCTGGAACATGCAGGGACCGATACATGCTACATTATTATAGTCTAGCCTGCAGCTTGGTTAGTCCCTGTGAATGAACCGTTTCAAATAATACATGTTCTGATCGTTGGTTAAAGGCTTTGGGGCAAGGAGGATTGCTGATTAAATTAGGAATCACTTCTTGCTCAGCAGGCTTTTAAAACACACTCTCTCTGTCTCTCTGTCTGTCTCTCTCTGTCTCTCCATGTCTCTCTCTCTCTCTCTGTCTCTCTCTGTCTCTCTGTCTGTCTCTCTCTGTCTCTTTCTCTCTCTCTCTCTCTCTCTCTCTCTCTCTCTCTCCCTCTCTCTCCCACTGCTTCCCATCCCCCCTCATATTTTGAATGAATGGCTTACTTTTGGCAATTATCCCTTGGACTTCTATGAAGGTGGTAGAAAGGGTTTGTGGTTCCTTAGACTGGGAGCCAAACTGAACTTCAAGTCCAAGAATATCTTTTCTGTTTTTTGTTTCTTTCCTTGAGATTCAGTGACCAAAAAGCAATTTTAAGATGAGGGTTTTTGTGCTGACAGCTATTTTTTAGGTTTGAGTCTAGGAGACTCTGAATTAAAATACTAGTTCCCTAGACCGTAATGATGAGTGCAGCAAACTGCACTTGTAAAGAAGACCAGGTGAATACTATGGATAACAGGATTAAGAAAAGCCAAGCCATGTCTTTCTTGACTTTAGTGAAATTAGGACTTTAAATGAGTTGCTTGAACAATGCCTATCCAAGGTGAAAGTAAAATTCTTATTCATCAATCCCACAGTGTTTCGTTTTTTAGGTATCAATATCAACCACCCATAATATTACAATAGGAGCCATGAGTTACTATTTCATGTTTTAAATATATATTAATGCTCATTTCTCAGTCTTTTGTGTTTTAAGCATTTCTTTGGGGTGGAAAAATAAATAACTATCTTGTGTCTGATATATGGTATCTACTACTTTATAAATTGAATAACTTTATAGAAGGGATTCTGTTAATCCTTTATGAAGAAACCCTAGACATGAGTCAAACCTAAATTTTGATTAAGAGATTTTCAGTGTACTTTCCAAAGTGTGTGCACAATAAATCAAAGACTTTGAGACAAACTTGATCACCTTTCTTTGGAGTCAGCCCTTCATCCATGATTTGAACTCGATTTGTGTAATTGTAAAACTATGTTTCCTTTTGTGTGAAGAGGACACACCACCTCCAAATATATCTCCAAATACACCCGCAGTCACGAGTCTCACCCTGTCTTGGCTCTGGGCTGTTAGCAGTCCATAGGGGATAGATCCATTACAGTTTCATTTGTACAAGAACAACTAGAAAACATTCTGTTCACCCCAAAACAATCATCAAAGTTCTCTGTCATGGGTAAAGCAAGCCTAAGTTCACCTCTTTCCTCAGTTATTCCTGCATTTTCTCTAAGGCCTGAAAACTTCACTAGGGTAGGGATGAGCTCATCTATAATTCTCCTTATTTGTTGCTGAATGCTTTGCTCTGGGATTTCATGTCCCTTGCACCTCTGTAACCTCTTATAATATATATAAGACAGAAAACAGTTCTACCACTCTCAGGACTAGGGGTTTATTCATTTTATTTTGTTTTATTTTAGTTCATGAAGTAAGACTGCCTTTCCTGCCCCATGAGGATCCATAGATGATTGAAAAGGAAGAATCAACAAGTTCCTATAAATAGTGTCTGAAGAAACATCCCAAGGCAGGAATCAAATGAGCAGCAGATAAGATAGTCTACAGGTCAAATTGAGAAATGCATCCATGAGATGCCAAACTTGTATGTCTAGACAGGAAATCATGGTCTGAATTGGAAAGCAGTGGGTCCCAAATTAGAGAATGCTACACAGAGCCATATCAGAACAACATCAGGAGCAGGAAAGGAGGAAAACATTTGGTGGGGGGGGGGTGGGTTGTTAATGACCAGATACTTCATGCTAAGAACTCAATGGAGGTAGAGCAAATTTTCTGTTAGAATAGTGCTGAACCCACTCACTCTACTTGCTATCCCCAGTTCAATGAAAACTGTCTAGCTATGGGCTCAGATAATATATTTACTTAGATTCCCCTTGTATCCAGTTCTGTTTCTGACAATTTGAAAACACTTGCCATACTCTCCATTCTGAGATCACCATTGTTCCAGGAATGGAGAACCTGCAACCTCGACAACACATGTGACCTTCTAGGCTCTCAAGTGAGGCCCTTTGACTAAATCCAAACTTCACAGAACAAATCCGGGAAGTTTGGATTCAGTCAAAGTGCTGCACTTGAGGGCCTAGAAGGACAAGCTTGGGGCCCTAAAGGGTTACATGGAGCCTCAAGGTCACAGGTTTGCCGCCACTGGAACATTACACATATTTAAGTGCTCACAGGTAGCTTTATAATCCTAGACTCAAGGTAGTCAAATGGGTTTCCCATTAGTCTTTAAATTCAAGATATATTCTAGCAAACCTATAACACTCCCTCCCTTCTGCTTCCATAAAGCATGCTAAGCTAACCTGATTTTATGTTGAAGTCTAGAGAAAAGAATATTTCTTAACGTTCTCTTTTCCAACCAAGATGACCAGTATCTCAGGGAAAATATGTTGGGCTTTTATTTTCTGTTGCCTGAAAATGTGTCCAGCGGCTAAAAAGCAATGTGAATATCCATTAAATATAATAAACAAATATCTGTTTCTTATCTATAAAGCTTCTTGGGACTAGCACGATAGAGACTATGTAAATTTAAAAGTGCTCTGGAATGAAAATGGCTTGGAGCTTTCTCAACTCGAGCAAAGCTATTAACCCCAAGGTTCTGGTCAAATTCTAACTTGGAGAAGTATGCAGGGCCAATTTAAACCAGGACCTCTTAGTTTGGAAGCCACATGATTCACAGAGCAGAACATGCACTCGAATGTCATGTTACTGGGACTTATTGCTAGCTGACATTCCATGTGCCCCAGCAGCCCCAAAGACAAGAGGCTCAATGTTTATTCAGGGGCTTGCTATACAGAACACAGGCATCATCTGTATCCAGTGGGTAAACTCAATTGAAACCAGAAGTGACTGAAAATGCCAGACCTGAATGAAATGATACCTAATGTACACAGACTTCATATATATGGGACAACTGAGTCCACTTTCCTTGTATGCCACATAATGATTCCTCATAAGGTAGGTAAATGGCTTAGGAAGCTTACTTAGGCAAATAGCAGAGGTAGCCCTAATAAAACCTGACCTATTAAGTGCCTGAAACATAAAGCTACTGAGTCCCTATGATGGCTCTGGAGTCCTCAGCGTCAGAGCGGGAGATTTTGATGTAGTGAAAAGAATATTGGAATTAGAATTAGTCATTCTATGTTTGTATCTTGACTTTGAAAGACTGTTTGAGTTAAGTAACCATTGGCAGATCAACTTGTTGTTTACCTCATCTGCAAACTAGGATTGATAATACATGTATGAGATATTTCAACTAGTCAACAAACTATATTAAGCATCAACTATGTTCTAGGACCAGAGGATACACACAAAAATGATGAAATCATCTCTACTCTCAAAAGTCTTGTACTCTATGAAAATGATACATATACATATACATATGTAAAAATGTGTGTGCATACATGGAGAAACAGAGACTCGGACAGAGATTACATAAAACAAGTACAAGACAGCTAAATATTATATAGGTTGAGGAGGACACAAATAGTTCAGGGAGGGAATTCAGAAAAACTTCACATAGAATGTGGAGGTTAAGCTTCTTCTTAAAGGAAAACAGCAATTCTTTAATACAGAATATATGACAAAGGAGTACATCAAAGGAGAGGAGATGGGAAATGAATTATTGTATGAGGAAATAGGGAGAGGGTTAATTTCGCTGGGATGGAGAGGGAGAGTAAGGTATAACATATAAATGTCATAGGATTGGTTAACGTGAGGAAGTATTCTGTAACAACCAATATGCCTTTTATATAGTGTTTCCCATGTGTCAGGCATTATACTAAGCACTTTATAATTGTTATCTCATTTGATGTTTACAAAAATTGAGGCTAAATATGAACTCAGGTCTTCCTGACTGCAGGCCAAGAGGTCTATATGCCACACAATCTTGCTCATATTTATATTCTACATAAATCTAATGAAAGTGTTTAATATATCTAGATCACCTACTATGGAGTCACCTTGCTTTTGTGAGAAGATAAGCTGTGTTCTCTTACCACATAACTGGAAATAGCCTCTTTCTATTGGTTAGGTAACGAGATGAAACAGCATATTAAAAACTATAAAACTGCAAGAGTCATGCTCATTTTTTTTTCCCTGTAGTGGTGTCCAAAAGAGCTTCAAGATCTTCCATACCCATTGGTGTCAAGAATTGACCACGTTAAGAGAAGGACAACATTTGCCTTTCTCCCTTTTCTCCTGTGTCCCAGAGAAACAGACTTATATTTGAGTTCATTCTATTTCATTGTCCTTTTTAGTTCTAGGTACAGGCAGTGGAATCCATACTGGACTTTGGTGCTCAAGTCATGGTAACTTTGGAGGAAGCATTTCAGGTCAGATGGGGAAGCCAGTCAACCTGGTAGGATGGCCTTGAGAAGTCAGGTTGCCTGAGACTCAAGCCTAAGACAAGGATGAGTTTGTACTTGGAGTTTGGTTTAGATTGTGTTACATACCTATGGACTTAATCTTCTTTCCCTCCACAGACTTTGAGGAGGTAAGGGGGAGAACGAATTACACCACTTTGGTGTTCTTGAGAGCTGTTTCTATATCTGTTCTTATTATACCTTTGAAGTGGATATTCCTTTGCAAAAGCTAATTTGATAAGGGATTAAATGGTGCTGGTGTATAGGAGAATCCTAAAATTCAGAGAACTCATCATTGTGGGCTAAAACCAATGAGAAGACATAGATACTCCCAAACCCTTAAGACAGTGGCATATGTGCCTTTTAAAGCAGTGGGGGTCAAGGTAGTGATGGGAATTATATAAACACAATTATAAATCACTTTTCACACAAATAAAGTCGGATTTAAACAACTGGGGAAAATAGCAGTTGCTCATAGGTAGGCTGAGCCAAGATAAAAAAATTGACAGTTCTGCCTAATAATTTACTTATTCAGTTCCATACTAATAAAACTACCAAAAAGTATTTTGTAGATATAGAAAAATATAACAAAATTCATCTGGAAGAACAAAAGTTCAAGAATATCAAGGAATTAATGAAAAAAATACAAAGGAAAGTGGCCTAGTAATACCAGATCTCAAGCAATATTATAAAGTAGTAGTCATAAAACCTATCTGGTACTAAGTACTGGAGTGGTGTGTGAATGAAATAGAACACAAGACACAAGCATAATCTGATGTTTGATAAACCCAAAGACCTCAGCCTTTGGGATAAGAATTCACTGTTTGACAAAAGCTGCTGGGAAAATTGGAAAAAACAAGAGCACGAGCTAAAGTACCATATACCAGGATAAGGTCAAAATGAGTGTGTGATTTTCACATAAAAGGTGACATTATAAGCAGATTTGAAGAACAAAGAATAGTCTACTTGTCAACTCTATGAAAAAGGGAAGAATTTATGACCAAATATAACATAGTGAGCATTAGAAAATATGAAATAGATGATTTTGATTATATTAAATTTGAGAAGGTTTTGTACAATTAAAATAAATGCAACAAAAATTAGAAAGGAAGCAGAAAGAAAAGAAACAATCTTTATAGCAAGTATCTCTGATAAAGGTTTCATTCTCAAAGATATAGAGAACCTAGTCAAATTTATAAGAATACAAGCCATTCCCCAGTTGATAAATGATGAAAAGATATGAACAGGCAGTTTTTAGAAAAATAAATCAAAGCTATCTATAGACACATGAAGAAGTGCTCTAAATCACTTTTGGTTAGAGAAATGAAAATTAAAACAACTCTGAGGTACCACACCATACTTATCATATTGGCTAATATGACAAAAAAGTAAAATGATATTTTGGAGAGGATGTGGGAAAATTGGAACACTAACATATGGCTGGTGGAACTGTGACCTGATTCAACCACTCTGGAGAGCAATTTGTAACTATACCCAAAGGACAACCAAACTATGGATACTGTTTGATTCAGCAATATCATTACTAGATCTGTATCCCAAAGAGATCATTTAAAAAGGGAAACATACCAACAGGTACAAAAATATTTATATCAGCCTTTTTTTCATGGTGGCAAAATATTGGAAAGTGAAAGGGTGCCCATCAATTGGGGTATAGCTGAACAAGCTATGATATATGAATGTAATGACATACTACTTCACAATAAGAAATTATGAGCAAACAGATTTCAAAAAAAAACCTGGAAAGATTTGCACAAATGGATGCAAATTTAAATGAGCAGAATCAAGGAAACATTGTACACAGTGTCAGCAGCATTGTATGATGATCAGTTATAAATGATTCAGTTCTTTTCAGCAACATCATGATCCAAAATAAGTACAAAGGACTCATGAAGGGAGATGCTATCCACCTCCAAATAAAGAAGTTCTGGACTCTGAATATAAATCGAAGCATACTTTTCCACTTAATTTCTTTCATGATTTTTGCTCTTTTTGATCTGTTTATCCTTTCACAACTGTGACTAATATGGAAATATGTTTTACATGACAACACATGTATAACCTATATCAGATTGTCTACCATTTTAGGAAGAGGGGAGGGACAGAAGGGAGGCAGAAAATTTGGATTTCAAAATTTTGCAAAAAATGAATGCTAAAAATTGTCTTGACATACTGTAATTGGGAAAATAAATAAACTATATAGTTTCAAAATTTTTCTGACTTTATTTTTCATAGTATTTTATTTATTTTCCCAATTACAGTATGTGGTCAACATCCATATATATATATATATGGATGTTGACCAGAAGAAGAATGGAGGGAAAGAACAGGGATGATCAGGGAAAATTATTGTCCTTTCTTAGAAAAATAAGGAGGAGAACATGCTACTTATATCAATGAGTTATCAACTAGTACATGAAACTACAATACATTATAAACAGGTTTATCATAGTGTCATAACTCAGTTTCAGCTGCAGTAGGAATCTTGGGAAGAAATCAATTCATCAACTCACTGTTCAAATGAAAAGATAGCACCCATAGACCAACCCAGTCCATAAAGTAAAAAGCACAAGATGGTTTTGTGTTTTGTTTCTAAAGTCTGAAGGCTCTTGCAGGTGATAAGGGGCCCTATCTTTTTCTTCCCTAGTGTTTAGTTTTAAATTTGTGTATTCATGTTAACTAAATTCAATGGATGAACAGGTAAAATTAATGAGCAGAGCTGTAATCTCTCAGGGAAATCTTAAAAGTCCATTTGAACACAGTCACAAAGAATCCAAACTGAAATACATTATGTTCCCCCCCAACCACGGCTAGTGATTTAAACTTCCTCAAGAACAATGTTCTTTGAAAGAACAAAAAAAGGCCTTGTGCTCACTCTTGCCTCACATTTGAATATGACTGCTACACAGTCGTACTAAATGAAATTTGTCATGCATCCTTAACCAGATGGATTTTGATTTTCTGTTGTGGAAAAGTAGTCATCCGGTGTTTGCATAGGGGGCTCATATTTAGAAGGAACAAAGAGCCCTAGGCCCTTAGGAGACATAAACCTTGCTTGTCTTGCTTTTCTTATGAAAATAGAGAGGTAGATGAGGGCTGGATACTCATAACTCTACAGAAAACTACCATTTAAAGTTCAAACTGCTTTGCTCTATCATCAAGAGCATGTATTCATTAATAATCTATTCCCACACTGACCATAAAACCTAACTGGGATTGAACAGTACAGTGCCCTACCACTCCAAAGGAGAAAGCCATGATCTTAATAGAGACACAGCTGGCATACCTCTTTTCTAAAGAGAATTGGCAATGCCAGGTGAAGAAATTAAAAAAAAAACAAAAACAAAAATACAAAAACAGGTGGCTATGTGACCTGCCCCCGGTTATAAGAGCTCATTACTTGAAAAGAAGAATCTAATTCTCATTGCTTCAGGGTTTTCCACTCCAGAACTCTTCCAATGAGCTACAGTAGCAAAAGAAATGGAGGTGATGGACAGCGACAACAAAAATAATTGGAATCTAATAATAATGGTATCTTATATTTAATATGCTAGTATTGAAGTTGATGGTCTGCTTTCCTAAGAAATGAAGTTTCTAAATTTGTAAAAAAAAAAAAAAGGATTTAATATCCCTTTAAGCTAACAAATATATCATAATATTGCTCAAACAGCTGTACCAGATAAATATCTACTTTTGTATAGTTAATAGGAATAGAGGAGGGAAAAGGGGATATGATCTACTTATGTTATTTTTGTCTTTTAGGAAACAATGAATCTTCTCTAGATTTCTCAATTCAATATCCGTTTATTATGCATCATGTGAAGATACTAAGTTAGATACTGGGGATAAAAGACAAAAATGAGAGAGATTCTGTCCTGGCGGAGCTTTCTTTCTACAGAGAGACATATAGCATGTACACAAATGATATAAACCTAAGGTAATTTTAGAAGAAAGGAGGCATTATCAGCTAGGGAGATCAGAAGGGTTTCACAGAGCAGATTTCCCCTGAGCTGAACCTTAAACGATTTTAAGAAGTAGTAAAGAAAGAATATGTTAGTCGTGAGCAAAAATTTTAGCAAATACACAGAGGCAGGAGATGACATGACGATGTCATGTGGCTGGAATATGTCATGAATGGTATGAAATAATACTAGAAAGCTACAATCAGATTATGGAGAACCATAAATGTCAGCCATAGAAGATTATATTATATATTAAAAGCAATAAGAATGAAATATCATTTATTTTTTTTTCGATATAGTCAGCCTTGCCTGCTTTCAAACCACTTTCTAATACATTCACTCACTTACGCATCATCACGACTGAGTGGGGTAGGCAGGACGTGTATTAAGATTCTTGTTTTCTAGATAAGTAAGCTACATTTCAGAAAAGGTAAGTAATTTGTGCTGGGTCACATAGCATTTAGTGGCTGTATCCAGATAAAACACAGGTCACCTTTATGTTAATACCCCATATCATTTTGCCCAATCCTCCTTTTCTATTGACTAACAATGGCCTGTATCAATCCCTTCAGAATTTTAGGGGGAGAAAATGTCATATCTAGGGCCTTTTATGATCTCTACACAAGGTGTGCACCATGGTATTATAGAAAAAAATTTATGAAAATATGCATAATAGGTGCAGTCCTTTGCAGGATATAAAAAGGCATTGAACAAGGAATCCAATTTCTCACATCATATTTTTTATAAAATAAAAGTTTAAAATAATTCATTTGAGAATATCATCCTTAGAGGAAAAAATAATTCCAGTGTAAATTTTATCATGTTTAAATGCCACATGACAAAAATTATGCTTTAAATGACTATATATATGTATATATACCTATATATGCATGTGTGTATCCATATGTATATATACATATATTTGTGTATATATATATATATACATATGTACACACATAAACATATGTATTTAAAATTATACACATACATAAATTTTTAAGGTACAAAGAGGCTCTTTTATAGAGAGTATCCATTTTTTTATCTTTGTTCCTCTTCCCCACCTACGCCCCAAAATTTAATATTGCCAAGTCAAATGGAACACCAAAGAAAAAAATGAAAACATACAATTAATCTTGAAACTTGTTCCATTTAGACATCTGTAGCTTCAATACTATCTTCTTGGTCTCCTAGAAAAGAATAAGGGCATTGCGATTCCCCAATGTAAAGGTTTTATAAGAAATTAGCAATAAAGGAAGAAGTAAAATTCAATTCTCTCAGTTTTCAAGACAGTGATCTAGAACTTCTTGCTTAAAGAGTCAAAAGTATTTCCCTGACACTTTTGAGGGGCAAGAATAATTGGGGTGGAGATAAGTGGTATTAGATTTTTTAAATTTTGTAATCCTTTGAGCACTTATTTTAGTAAGTTAATTAACATTTATATAAAGCATATATGTTTCATGACCATAATTTTATTTTATTCCCTGTTCTTGCAGTTCATTTTCAAGAATGTTACATTTTATCTTGACCTTTTCCTTTATTATATTCTTGTGATGAGCTCATCAACATTCTTTTAAATAAAATACCATTTTTCTCTGATTCTCTTAAAAGGCTGTATAATTAGTAATGCAAATTGTAAGCTTGAAACCTTGGAGATGTGTTAGCCTTTTGCAAGTATTTATCCTTTGAAGCATTCAAAATAACATATTGACAAAGGTGTATGCTTTACTGTAGCTCTTACAAAACATCTGTGATATGGTGGTTGCTATAGTAACTGCTTTATTAAACATTAAAATTAATAACTTTGAAAATCATTTATACTAAAATGGAAAGGGAAAAAAAATCTGAACTTTATAAGTGCAATGCCATAGGAAAATAACACTCAGAGGGCAGGAAAGCCTTCTCTGAGAGATATGCAGGGAAGTGTCATGCCAGTTGTTAGGGAGGGGCATCATTACTTGATGACCTCAAGATGTGTGGCATGCATAGCCTCTTAATACCTTATAAGAGCTGGCCAGGCAACTGTGCCTAGGGCCAGCCTGCTACTTAGGAGTTTAGGCATTCTCCATCCAATCAAACCCTTTGACTACATAACTTCACTTACCAGATTTTGATTTCTCAGGAATAATTAAGCCCACAAATGAGAGACTTAAACAAAACAAGTGTTTCTTTTTTTACACAGGACTTATGCAAGTCACTGTATGTGTTTTTTAGGTGAAACTTCTAAATGGAAGAGAAAATGGGGAGATCTGTCTTTGAATAAAGACAACACGTTGTGACTCCCTTTGTCAGGAACTTGATGAACAGAAGTGAAAATGAGAGAGGAAACATAGGTCTGAATTGCAGAATGAGGGATAAAGGAGGAAGTGGAATAAGCAAAAAAAGCATTTATTAAGTGCCTACTATGTGCTGTGTACTATGCAAAGTGCTTTACTAATATCATCTCATTTGATCCACACAAGAGAAACTGTGATATAGGTGCTAGAACTATCTCCATTTTTCAGTTGAGAAAAGTAAGAAGTTAAATGATTTCTCCACGGCCACACCGTTAATAAGTGTTCCAGGACAGAGCAGAAATCAAGTCTTCCAGACTCCAGATCCAGAAAACACTCTACTCACTATGTCACCTAGCTCCCTAGGGGATATAGAATGTTGAACAGCATTAAATCCTAATTAAAATGAAATCCCAAAAACAAAATTTATGAGTGCATTGGAACAGAATAGAGAATAAGAAGTAGGAGAGCGTTTCTGATTATTGTTCAGTTATTTTTAAGTTATGCCCAACTCTTCCTGACCCCATTTGGGGTTTTCTTGGTAAAGATATGAAAGTGATTTGCCATTCCATCTCCAGCTCATTTTACAGATGAGGAAACTGAGGCAGACAAGATTAAGTGACTTGCCCAGAATCACATAGTAAATGTCTGAGACTGGCTTTGAACTAAGGAAGATTGAGTGTTCCTGACTTCAGATCCTGCACTCTATCCATTATTCCAACTAGTTGCTAGAGAGTATGTAATCAATATTCAGTTAGAAGTAAAAGTCTTACTGAATTGAGAGTTTTATTTGGATGAGATTCTAGTAAAAATATAATCTAAAAATGCAGCGAAAAGCATACATAATTTCATATTCAGATTTTTATTTGTCTGTTTCTTTAGAGGGAATAAATGAAGCAAAACGTTATTAGTTGAAAGAATTGAGACTATTAAGCTTAGCAAACAGAAAACTTAGAGAAAAATCTTTAAGGATCCATGGAATTTTAGTATAGAAATAAACATTACAAATAACTTTGTTTAACTTCATCACTTTATAAATGAGAAGAAAGTGCCCTAACACTGGAGAGATGCTGCAGGTGGAATTTTTGTACTAAGCAGGAGGTGGGATGAGATGATCTCAAAGATTTCCTTTGGCTTTGAGATTGTATGATGACGTTTTCTCATCTCCCTTCACACACTTTTTGGTTTGTTTTTTAATAGCAAGACTTATAAAAGTTTATATGTAAAGGGGCTTCATTCCAGGGATTACTTGAGTTGAATCCTTAGGGAACTCCACTTATCCTGGAATCAGATTTCTAGAAATGCTAACCATCCAGAACAACCACATATATACAGAAGTACTAATTTACCCAAAGGTTAGTAAAAAAAAAATAACTGAGAAGAAATTGTCTTTAAGTTGCCTGAGAAGAAAAGAAGGTTGTACTCATGGACTTCATAAACCAGAAAAGATGTAAAGCTATCTTCAGGTCAACAGCTGCTTTCTTTAATTTGCATGCCAAATTGAAATAAGGTTAAAGTATTCTTCATTTTTTAAAAACTTTGATTGATAGTTAATTAGAAGTGGGTGAGTGAAGTTGAAGAACTGTTATATCTACCTGTTCTTCTCCATTTTTCTCTAAATAATATCATTTTCAATTCTTTGGGTGATGTTGATTCCCATGTCTTGCAGACATTCATAAAATTTATATAGCACTCAGGATGTTCTGAGTTCTTTCTTTTTTTCCATTTAGTGTTAAAAGTGGCCTGTAAAGTAGACAGAGAAAATACTATTATATTCATTCACTAAGGAAATAATTGAGACCAGCAACATTAAATATTTGATACAAGGAAATAAATCTAATTAGTCACAGAGCAAAACCTAGAAATCAGATTTTCTGATTCTTGGTCAAATAATGATGACATTCTATGAAATATATTTGACTCACCCAAAGAGGAAGATACATGACTTCATCAGAATTTTTTTAACAGAAAATGTTGAAACATATGAGTTGTATTTTGATGTTTTTAGCCAAGCAGAACAGCCATAGGATGGAGGAAAAAAAAGAGTCTGGACTAAAGTATTACTAGTCTTCATTTGGTCTGTGGAATTTTGCACAAGTCAGGTAAGATCAGAAAGTGACAACTGAAATAAATCGGGTTACTGGTTTTTTATTTAACTGCTTTAGTTCTATCCCAACAAACCGTTAAAATGCTTCTAACTTACACCCTGGACAAATTGTTCTATGCTCTTGGGCTAAGAATATCGGAAACCATAAACCCTCTTTACTACTATTAATCTATGATGTAAATAAGAGGCATATAAGCATAAAAATGTTATCTGCTCATCCTTTATTTCTTGAACAGCAGGGAAAAATTATTAAGCTACAAAGTATTCCAGATCACAGATAAAGAGATGAAAATGTCCCCAGAGACCATCTAATCTGTCCTCTCATTTTTCACATCAGAAAATCAACACCCAGTGAGTTTAAGTGACTTGCCTGAGATCACACATGTAGTAAACATCAGAGGCAAGATCTGAACTCCTGTCTTCTAATGTCAGCATCATTTGACCTTCTCACTGAACCACAAATCTACAGTAGCTTCTAGTCAGTGACACAACACACTTGTAAAATGTCTTCCTACTTTCTCAAGGTTCAATAACTACAAAAGAGATATACACTGTGTTCTCTTCTCATTTTTATCCTAGCCTAAAACTCACTTATTATAGAAAATATGCTCAAAATATTCAAGGGATTGTGAAGTTAAGAATAGCAATCTCCATTTCATTTCTTTTGAGCATCAAGGTGCCTTAATTTTATAATTCCCATGTGACCAAAGAAAGAATGAATGAATGAACAAGCAATTATTTAGGACTTACTCTTGACTAATAAACGTAGTAGGTGCTGTAGAAAAAAATTGAAATGATTCCTGCCTTAATACTCTAATAGAAAGAAACAGTAAATAACAAAGGCAGAAACATGAGGAAAAAGTTTTATTTTCAGACGTCTCAGGAATTATTAGTGGTGTCAGCTTTCTTTTTGTTGTTGTTTGGCAGTTACAATTGTGTCTGACTCTTTGTGACCCTATTCAGGGTTTTCTTTGTAAAAATACTAGAGCAAGTTGCCATTACTTCTCTAGCTTATTTTACACATGTGGAAACTGAGGCAAATAAGGTTAAATGACCTGCTGAGGGTCATGCAGCTGGTAAGTATCTGAGGCCAGATTTGAACTCAGGAAGGTGAGTCTACCTGGCTTTAGGCCTGGCACCACCTAGCTACCCTAATCATTTTTCATAGGCATTCCAAAAAGAAATGGTAACATTGATTTTATTATTTTTTCCCAAATATAAGGAGAGGAAAGTAATACGTTTGTGCGTGTGTGTGCATGTGTGTGTATGTTTGTGTATGTGTATTGATAGGAAGAATGACAAGATGTCTGAGGTGGGCATGCCCTAATTACTTAGTAGATAGCTGACCTGACTATGAAACATGGAAACAGATGATAGACAAAATTATCAGAAAAGTTCTACATGCTTGATTTAGTGGCTCATATCTGTAATCCCTGCGGTAAAGAAGTTGACTCTGGTTTTTTACTTTGAATTCATGACTTCTGAGATGCCTGCAATGATTCCTACACCAATATGGTAACCCCCCAGAAGCTTGTGTCAGGGCTGGATGTGTGTGTGTGACCATGCTTTCGAATGAAGAGTGAACTGGCCCAAGTGAAAATAAAGAAACAAAAAAATGAAATGGATTAAAGTTTCCATGATGATCAATATTGGGGTGGGGTCCATGGCTAATGGATTTCCAATCTGGACGATCTAGGAGGTCCAGAAAAGGAAGAAAGGAAGGAAGGAAAAGAAAGGAAAATAAAGAAGAAAGGAATGAGAGAAGAAAGGAGGGAAAGGAAGGAAAGGAGGGGAGGAAGAAAGGACAGAAGGGGGAAAGAAGGGAAATGAAAAGTTACATAATGTTCCATAGCAATAGGCTGACTTCCAATGACCACAAAATAGTAAAGAATTACTGCACCTGGAAAGTATATACCTTACACTCAAGTATGGAATTTACCTGGAAAAGTAAACAAAATAGCTAGATCTTTAGTCTGAGGATTCTAGGCAATTATAAATACCTGATCCCCCCTTTTATATTCCTTGCACCTTTGCTTTCTAGAAGTACATTGACAACATATGTGCAATCACTTTCTGTTATCCTCTTATATAAGAATTCTACTTGCCAGATGAATTCCACATCCTTAGAGAGTAACATTACATTCACTTTGTGGATCCACTTCTCAGACCCCATAGGAATACAGTGCAAAGATAGCACATTATCCTTTACTTACATTTACCATTCTATTCTGGGTCACACTTCAGGTAAAAAGCTTTATACTCACAATATTTTTTTGCTAGACTTGTGTTGCTTTGCTTAGTTATAAAGAATTGAAACACCATTTCAAAGTTATGGAAAATATCCATATGTTTAGTTACATCTCTATCTATGATTTGATCTAAATCTACATATATGAATACTTAATATACAGGGTACTGGAAAGTAGAATATAGCTGAGGATAGTGAAAATAGCTAAATCTTCAGACTGGGGATGACAGAAAGTTGTAATTGCTTGATTTATTTATGTTAGCAAATCCATTAACTTCAAAAAGCTTATTATTATTTAGTGATTTTTTTCAATAAAAAGAGCAACTTCTCCAAGTGTCTAAACAAAATGACATCTTCCAAATATTTCAAAATAAGAGTATTATACTGCCTGCCTAGGTGGGGGTAGGATAGGGGGTGTAATAAATACTTTTTGTCACAGTGGATATTTTCAAACAAACTCAATTGTTTAAATAATCAGACTGGCTCATTTAATCTATGATAGCTAATTTTGCTTTGTACAGGATAGTGTCACAGAGCATTGAAATATGTACCCTGTGTGCTTTAATAAATTATTTAAAGGAGCTGGGGAAACTAAGCATAAATCCCACATTTTGCTCTTCTGACACGTACTGTTCCACTCTCCTAAGACCATCACTATTATGATGACAGACAAGGTTAACTGGGTAGTTTCCTATATATAGTACAATCAACACCAGGGTGAACATGACGACTGTTTCTTTTCATCTTCAGCAGTGATCCCATAAGTGAACAGTAAAGCCTTCTAGTCCTGTTAAGCACTCACAGATCAAAAAAGCAAATAAGGAAATAAAAATCAGATACTCACACAGAGTATGCTATTTGCTATTTAAACGGAACTTAACAATCACTCCCAGTTCATGCACTCTCATAGAATTCTAACTGAACTGTTGCTCTTTTTTCTTACAAACATACTAAAAATCTGTGACTACATAGGTTTATCTTATGCCTAGAAAGTCAGACTGCTACACAGGGAAATGTGTAAAACTTATACTGTATCTTGGAACATGTGATTAATTATCATAACCTTTATCTTCTCTCTACAGCTTTGTATGGGCAATAGGCAAAAGCTAATGTGGGAATGAATGGACAGAGAGACAAAGAGATAGGGAGAGAGAGAAAGGAGGAAGAGGAGGAAAGGAAAGAGGGAGAAAGGAGGTAAGGAAAGGGAAGGAAAGGAAAGGAAAGGAAAGGAAAGGAAAGGAAAGGAAAGGAAAGGAAACTTATTATTCTTTGAATAAAATGAAATAAAACCAGAGAACTAAAGTCACACTAAAACAGAAAAAAATGATTTGACATTTTTTCCTGAACCCAAGTGTTACCTGACTGATTGGTTTATGACTTCAGCTGATTGACAGTTTCACCTGATTTGATGTCCTCCCAACTCAGCTGGGGTCCCTCCAGCTACGGACCTTGCCAAACCACTCTGAGAAATGATGCTGACAGTGAATCTACCCTTACCTAGAAATGAACCTGAGCACAACACAAATATACTGACATTTGAAGTCATAGTAAGGTGATCAACCATTTTCCAACTGAATTGGAATCTATAGCTGAAGCAATGTACTTAGTGCTTAATATAAAGTAATAGTATGAGATGATGTTATACATCATATTAATGTTTGTAAAAAATTTGGCATATATTATCTCATTTGATTTTACTAACAGACCTATAAGGTAGGTAGATAATGTTACCTGCATTCTAAAGATTAAGAAATTAAGGTTGAAAGAGGTTATATGACTTAACTATACACACAAAGCTAAGAGAAGTAATGAATAAGATTGGAAGCCAGGTCTTTCCTAAATCCATGTCCAGGCTGCTCTTTCTATAAATGTGCATATGTTTGTGTATACATTCACAGGCATTCTCTCTCTCTCTCTCTCTCTCTCTCTCTCTCTCTCTCTCTCTCTCTCTCTCTCTCTCTCCCTCTCCCTCTCCCTCTCTCCCTCTCTAGATGAGGTAAGAGATCTTTTCCAAAACTTCAATAAAAAGTTGATATAATAGACACAATTTGACAACTGAGATGTGTTTCACAATTTTCAAGGCAGTGGGTGAGTTCTTGATTGGCTGGCTGGTCCTGGATTTTATATTGCTTAACATCCTTATAAATGATCTGGATGATAGAATTGGACTCTTGCTCATGGAATTTGAACAAAAGCAGAGATAGAAAACTTTGGGGGGAATGAATTTTCTTAGGGATAAGTACAGAATGGGGCATTCTGAGAGACAGAAGGCATAGCATGCACAAATTCCTGATGGAGAATGAGTGAACATGTGCAAGCAAGACTGAAAAACATCTATGAATCACAGCAAATAAGTTGAGCATGACTCATGAAAATAGCTCTGTTGTCAAAATAAAGTCAAAAAATAGCAGTTCATAGAGTATCCTTTTTTTGCCTTGTGTTTTATTAGGAATTTGACAGGAGAAAATAAGCTTTGTATAAGGAAAAGGAGACATAGAAATAATCATTTTGACATTAAACATTTACACGCACACGCACGCGGCACACACACACACACACACACCAGAATGCCAGAGACATAGAGTAGGGATAGGGCAATAACATCCAAAGACTTCTCAAGTAGGGAAGTCAAAGTGGATAAATGTGGAAGAGTCTCAGAGAGTGATAAAATAGGGGGAAGGCAAAGACACCTTGGTGCCCTCCCACATCACACACACAAACAAACATACACACACATACTAGAGGTGAGGAAGGTAGAGAGACAGCATTGCTACCAGGATGAACTTCAGTATCAAAATCAGAATGAGTCACAGATGACAAAGGAAACCCAACATATATCATGAGGAAAACATGTGATATACTCTGTCATGGTTAAACAAATTGTAATTTTTTAAAATAATAGAGGGATTTGGACCACAGAAACAGATTTGTCAGTGTTCAGTGTTTAGTCCTTTGCCACTTCAAAGGATCTGTGATCTCATTGATGTGGGCACTCCCCCATGGAGCAGAGCTAGCAACCCATTCAAGGCTTCTTATCCTATATGACAATATCCTCCTATAAATCCGCCACAAGGAGTGCACCCAACATTGAGAAATGTTCCACTGAATATCTTAAGGTTATGTGAGGACCAAAAGAACCCATTGGGTGCCCATCTCTGGATCCTCCTGCTCACCACATGATCAACTCTTTTCTCATCTTTAAGATTTCCTGATGGTATATTTTATACCAGTTTTGGTGATGAACTGCAAATGATCATAGACTACTCAAGTCAGCCTATCCCTCTCCATTGATAATTAGAAAGCTTGCCAATTGTAATTTTTCAGAGATTGGAACATTACATGAGTCTGTCATATGACATACTCAGAAGAATATTAATATTAAAAGGAAGGGCCTGAATTTCAGGAAGCTTAGGCTAAGTAAGATCATGAATAAAAAACATTTGTCATACCCCAAGTGCAATATGAATTCAAATTGTCATTTTGTTCTTGCTATCAAATGTCTCTTCTCTTCCAGATACAAACAGTCCTGAGAAAAGACACTATCCTACATCACAACCTTCATATTTTATGTCCTATAGGCTGTTGCCCAGGTGAATAAAAGAATTGCTGTGTTGTTTGTTTGAATTAAAGGATTAGCATGTAGTTCATCCTCTATACACCCATTGAAGCATCTTCATTCCAACTCCAGTAGCAAGCAGGGCAACACTGGTGATAAGTATTTCATGTTGTCCCCAAATGATTTTTTTTTAAATTTTCTCACCCAAGTCTTTATTGTTCTGAAACCTTTTGTTTTAGTTATCTCACCTCCACCATCCATATAGCTTAATAGTTTTGAGTATTTGATAAAGTGATATCTAATAAAAATCCAAAGATGGCTTTTTTTACATTGTCATGTGCAAATATACCTGGACAATTGGACTTAATAGCAATATATGTGATAATATTCTAATACCAGGAGAGATTTTTTGCTGAATTCTCAAGACATTTTGAAGTTTGTATGTAGTATGGGAATTTGTCAATTCTTATTATAAGCTTGTAGTATAAGATTCTAACCATGAAGTTATGGGTTGCTAGATATTTTTTAGGTGGCAAATTCTTGCAGATTGCAGCAAGAAATTGTACATTTTCTACCACTGTCTTTCATAATGTGTATTGTTCAGTAAGTCCTAGTCACTTTAGGATAACCCAGCTGTGCCTGATTTTGAATTGGAATTGCCATTATAAATTCTTCCAATTTTAAAAGTAAATCCACACGATATAGGCTGAGTCTCTTTTATCAACATAGTGTTGCTTGAGTTCATATGGATGACTTCCATGGAGAGTTTTTTGACTCCACTCTTGAATCTTATATATTCTAGAGGCTCCATTTGGAGGTCTACCATTTTTCATTTTATTTAACAAATGTAATGGCTCATACCTATCTCTAGCCTTTAGCATTATTTTGTTAAATAATGGCTATTTGTTCTAAAAGCCCTTCCATAACATTCTGACGAATTTATCATACATTCTGACATCAGCTCCCAATGTCTTTCCTCCCTTTGAGTGAAAGAAAATGCTAGTCGTTCTATAGTTTCCATAGAAAAATGGCCACTATGTTTCATTAACATTGTATGGATTAATGAAAAACTAAAATGAATATTGAAAAATTTAAATAACAAGTTTAGCAAGAATAGATGCATGAAATATCTTTCCCATTTCACCCATTCCTTTGTAGAAGTAGTACGGTCCATGATTATGCAGCATTGTACACATAATCATTTTTTAATGGTTAATTGCTTTTGCTACTGTTTTCTCTCTTTCTACTTTAAAAAATACCCAGTTTAAGAAATGAGAAGGATAAGGGGGGAAATTTAGTCACAGCATAAAAACAACCAAAAAACCCTATAGAATTTATCTTTAAAATGTTATTAATATTTTACATATTTTGTCAGGATACCTCTCCAAATCTCCAAATTCTAAAAGAGTTGCTTAAGCAGGTGTTAATTAAGGTTAATTAAGAGGTAGGTGTTAATTATTTTGATCATGTTCCCTTTAAGCTTTGATTTCATGATGATGATGGTGAAAAACTGATGTGTTATGAAATTCTCTAAATGTTACCGCCCACTCTCTTCTCCCATTCAATTCTGAGAGCAATTCTTTGCCCTTCTGCAACATCTGGAAACAATGTATGTTTTGATGAAACAACCATTCTAACTGTGTATAATAATCTGTACAATAAGCATTCTTCAATCACTTTGTGTTTCCTGCATGGGTATTTGACCAAATTCTTTTGAGTGATAAAGAATCTAGTTTAGGAGATTGCTGTGTTCTTGGGCTTAATGTAATAAGAAAAATGATATTTGTAAAAAAAGAAAGTATCTATAGGAACTTATTTTTTTATACAGAAACTTTTTTTCCTTCCTTCCCATTTGGGTTCTGCTGGTCTTCCTTCATGACAACGGCATGCAATTTTTCTGAGTTTCAACTTTGCTTCATGACTGTCTCAATACTTCTCATCAGAGAGTCATCAAACAAAGCTCTTTTTGTTATGTCTCTTGTTGAATCTTATATACTTTTCATTTATATAAGGGAGAAATTTTGATGGAAAAAAACCTTTATGATTTCATAGCAGAATCAGAAACATGTGCATGGTCAACCAACAATGAACACAACAGAATTGCCTATTTTCTAGAGCTCTTATTCAGCAGTATGACCATCTAGATCTGATAAAAAGTAGACTTACATGGAGAGGGGGTTTGGGGGGGTATAGGATCTGTGATGTACTTGGGGTAGGGAGCTCTCAGTAAGGAAAATCTCTCCATTAGAGTAGATTGTCATTTGATAAGAAATTTGCAGTCTTAAAGGATTGCTGAGGTTACTTTTAAGCTAAATGATTTTCCCAGGATTGCTCATACAATAGGTACCAAATAGGATTTACTCCAGTTCTTTCTGTCTCTGAGACTGACCTTCTATTCAGTATTTCATGTTGCCACAGGAGTTAGAATATTTTTAAAAGCCTACTTTCTCCTCTTGTACCTTTTTCAAGAATATTATATATATACATATATGTGTGTGTGTGTGTGTGTGTGTGTGTGTAGGTAATTCTTACAAAAATTCTGTAGGTCTTGTATGTAATAATACCATTTTTAATATTATCAGCATTTTCTTGACCAGCGTTTTTTAAAGCAGTCACAAGAGCTAAATTTTCTCAATTGTTTTGTATTCTCCATTTTTTATTGAGAATCAATACTCCAAAAGTTAGGTCACTTTTAGTATAGAGCTCTTCTAGTGTCTAGTTATTGTTCTTATCTTTATATTTCTTGGTGTTCCTCTTCACTGTATTGTACTCATGTAGTAAATCATGACTTGTAGAAGCCGGCTATGATGTTTTCGGAGATGAGACTGTTATTAAAACTCCTTAAGGATTTTCTTTTTACATTTTTCAACTGATCATTGTCTTATTTTCAGATTAAACTTTAAATAAATCCAGGACAATCTAACTTAATTGACGGTCTCACTAAGCCTTAGTAAGTAGAATTTTTTTCACCAGGGTGTCTTATGCTTTTATAAAATAATACCTTTCGCAATCTTCCACCATCTTCCTCCCTAAGATTTTACTGAAAAAAAATTTGAATTATGAACTGCTGTTGTCCATTACTACCACATCTTCCTGCTTGTCAAGAAAATCACATATTTGTTATGTGGGACAGTTTCTAAGCTCTTTTAACTTCTATTAATCTAATTAACTTGAATTCCTTAAAATTCTTAGAATTTCTTTGCTGATAACTATTCTTTTATCAATTTGGCATCAAATTGTTTTTAAAATAGGTCACATTAGAAACGGTTTAGTTGTACAGTGTACCCTTGTCTAGAATGTGTCCTTGAAAATGTATTAGTGACCTGAATCTGATTTTGACAGAGAGATCAATTTTTCGTAATGGAGAAAGATCACTCCATAAAATTTCCACGACATATATAAAATATCCTTCAAAGGCCATTCAGCTCACTAAGCAAGCTTCAAGTAACTAATTTTGTTTTTAAGTAGTGATAAAAGAATGCTTTGTGTAGGGAATATTACTTATATTAGTTACCTGGAAGTAACTTCCGTTTACAGATCCCATGATAAAGAAATAAGCTGTTGATGTCTTTTACTAATCAATCTCCAATGAATTTAGTCCTTATGAATCAATCAGAGTCCAATCACTTTCAGATGAAAAAAAAAATTAAACCTCCCAACCTGGCAATTTGAGAATTTTGCCCTAGAGCATCATGAATCAAACCTAAGATTTCTTAATTAACAACCCATAACACTGAGGAATCTTCAACTCAGAAAAAAAAAACTAGACAATTTAATTAGTTCCTTTAAATTATTAACCAACTATTCAATTTTTAAAAAAGGACTTGAGCTGATGGTTTCATGTTAGAATATGAAATCACCCAATTTTTATTTAGTTTGTTTGTTTAATTGGTTTTGGGAAATAGTGAGGACTTGAAGATATTTACAAAGGAATTTTTAAAGACATATTGCATCAGAAAGTAAGACCGTAAAGGAAAGATCTTTCTGTTTTATTTTCTCCAGCAGTACCTCAAGTATTCATAATGTCATTTTCAGTCAATATGTATTTGAAGGACCTGTATTCAAGGAGGTCTAGCACCTCTGATGTTAGGGTTTACCAAGCCCTTTTCAGAGCTACTCATTCATATTTGGTATCCTCCTTCATCTGACTCTCACCGACGGTTCCAAGAAGTTGTAGTGTGTGCAGCAGCCACATCCTGGTAAACCCCAGGCTAAACCAAGTTGAGGGTAATCTACAGACCTCAAATCAGGGAGTTACATGGATTTCTACACCAAGCACGTAAAGACTTTCCCCATTAGAACAGGTTCATAAAAACCATTTTTTTCAATGGCCATAAAGGAGATTGAAGAAGCCCCTGTGGAAAATTTAGAGTTTGATTAAACATCAAAAACATCAAGGTCATCCACTACATCACAGACTAGCTTTCAGTGACTCTGGAAGAAAGTTGGAGGCTCATGACCGTGCAGCTCTGCCTCACCTAAATACAATTCACAGACAAGTCAAGACTTCACTTCTGAGGAGACTGATGCTCTTTAAAAAGAATGATGAACCATAACAGCAACATTAAGTACCCACTATATGTCAGGCGCTGGATTAAGACCTGGAGATAAAAAGAAAAACAGAAAGTCCTTGCTTTTAAGTAGCTCATACTGTAAATAGGGAAGGCAACATGCAAACAATGATGAATAAATATGCTGCAGCTGTTTGTCCTTCCTTGTGGAAGAAGACCATGGCATCAGAAAGGTGATACACTGACACACAAGTGAATTGGATTTAAGTGAGGGAGGGCTGTGAAAAGTCACCAGCCTCATCCTCTGGAGTCATCTGGGTCCAGAGGACACTTTGTTTGGCATTTCCTGAAGCCCTCAGAGATTATGACCCTTCCTACAATTCTGTACATGGTTCAGTGAATTGTTTGGGGGAAGGAGAGAGTGAAGAACCTGAAGTTTCTTGGGAAATGTGTCTCTTTTTTCTAACAGATGGAAAACATAGAAATAGAAAAAAGTTAGAGGTATCACAGTGTGGAAAGGAAACATGAACATATAAGAGGACAGGAATGAATTTGCAATAAGAGCTGTTTAGCTGTGTAACCTTGAGCAGGTCAGGATTGAGAGGCAACACAGGACAGGAGAAATAGTCAAAGGACCTGAGATCATAAACCAATCCTGCTATTTACTTCCTGTGTGATCTTGAGCTCCAGTTCCCTCACTTGTAAAATGATGAGTTGTACTAGATAACCTCTGAGGAAACCTCAGCTCTAGAACTAACTCCCTATATTTCTATGCTACCCTTCAGGGTACTCAGCTCTAAAAGGAGAGTGTTTGACTAAATGATTTAAAGGGATCTCCCAGCACTCGATCCTCTTATATAAAGCTATGATAGCCAAAAATACCAAAATACCAATACACAATCATTCTCTCTCTCTCTCTCTCTCTCTCTCTCTCTCTCTCTCTCTCTCTCTCTCTCTCTTCTCTCTTCATTTCCCTCTGTCCATCTCTCTCTGTCACTTTCTGTCTCTGTCTCTCTTCATTTATCTCTTCACTTCTCTGTCTCTCTCTGTCTCTGTCTCTCTGTCTCTCACTGTTTCTCTCTCTCTCTATTCCTCTGTCTTCATCTCTTTTTTATCTCTCCATTTCTCTCTTTATTTCTCTCTGTGTGTCTGTCTCTCTTTTTCTCTCCGGTTCTGTTTTTTTTCTGTTGTACCTTACTCTTTTTTTTCCCAAAATGCATAGTTTCCTATGCACTCAATGGTGAATAATCATAAATGTCTCTCGGATATAGAATGGAAATGAACTTCCACTCTCATTCTATAAATCCCTCGAATGATAGCTATTAGTCACAATTCACACTATTGAAATGTTAGCAAAGGTTTTTAGGATGGCAACCTGTATGTGAAATCAAACCACTAACCATGCCAAATCATTGCAACACTGCAGTATCAAACTGTTTTTTGTTTTGTTTTGTTTTGTTTTTGTGTCAATGGCCTGACCCCATAAGGCAATGCTTAGCATGATATACACGTAGCACAAATAAGCAGATTTGTCTTTCAAAAACAAAAGGAACATTATTGACCCAGCATCAATAAGGCATGTGCTTTGAATAATTCTTCCAGTGCTCACAGAGTTAGATTCACATTGATTGCATAGCACAATTCTCTTTCTCTTTCATGAGGATGGACTCACATTTCTGAGGCAAAAGATGCTGTCTCAACCTGGAGCAAATTCATGACTTTTCAATACAACATAATATCATGATACAATTGGAAAAGTTCTGGACGTAGAATCAGAAGACCTAGGTTCCAATCATGTATAATCTTGAAGCAGTCAGTTTCCCTAAAATGAAGTAGTGGGACTAACTTGTTTCTAAGATCCCTTCAGGTTATTAGCCTATAACCTTGTGATCTAAGATCAATGATCTCTATGATCACTATTTCACTAGTTTAACATATAAGTGCCTTAGTTTAACAGTAAAAGTAATGGTAAACTATGAGCAACTTAGTTTATCAACAACAGAAACCTACGCAATAATCTTTGAGAGCTGATGTGAGGTAAAAAAGTTGAAAAAGTGTTTATGCTCACCGTTATACCACAGTATTTCATTGTAATAGTTAGGGATAAATGCCTAAGTGTTGGTCAGTGTGTGACTAGATGACACACAGAATTTTTTCCCATTTATAACTTGAAAAATCATGGAAATATCATTTTTCCTCTTGAAACTGAAGGAAAAGAAACCATCAGAGGATTATTCTATAAAGATAAATCTTCTTGAAAGGGTTAAAAAGTAAATGAACACTCTACTGTAATCTGGCTCTAGCTTTCTTGCCTACAAAATGAGGTTAGATAAGAGTGGGGATTCTTAAGCTTCTTTCTGTGTCATCGATCCCCTGTTAGAAGTAGAGTGAAGCCTGCAGGGTCCCTCTCACATGAACACATTCAAATTCATAAAGCAAAATACAAAGGATCAAAAAAATATATTAAAATACAATAGTTTAAATATAAAAAAACCAAGTTCACAGACCCCCATGTTCAGAGCCCCTGATGAGATGACCCTGATGTCCTTTTCATGGGCTCATTCTCTTGATCTATAATTCAATGTCCACTAGACAGGGCAGGTGAACTTGAAGGGCATAAAATTAAGTGATCTCCTCTACTCCCTGTAGTTCTGTGTCATTCTTGAATTTGTCTAGAGCCAGAGAAGGGCTGAATTGATAATTCCTGCTGCTTGAGGGGAAGGGGTTATCAATTTCAAAGGAGAGAGAGAGAGTTTCTCTCTGGTCTCTGGTGGTAGTTTAGAAATACTGCTGCTCACTGTTTATCTTTGGTTTTACAAACACAACCAGAACAGACCAAAGACAACAGACACAAATGCAGTGCAACCGATTAGTTGAAACTAATTCAGTCCACTAAATTCAACTCAATTCTGGGTTTCAGAATAAATTATTTTCCTTAATTTAAAACAATTGATTTTCCTACACAGGCACAAAGTTCCAATGGTTTTATCTTTTACATATAAAAATCTTAATGAAATACATGTTAAATTCCACTTTCATATGAATACTTTAGCTTCTGACCCTTGTGCCAAAAAATAGAACTTCTGTGGAACAAAAAGATTAAAAGATTCTGTAGGAATTTTTGAATTACTTTATGAAATTTTGGGGAAAATCTCATCTCTTATTTTTGCTTAGAGTTCACGGTCCAGGATTTTGAGACTTGTTTGAAAAAACCATGTTGCAGCCAAACTGTTTCCCAAACTTGTCATTCTCCCTTTAAACTTCAAGTCATTGTTTAGTCTTTGCCGAGATAATGGCTTTCTATATCTGGGATTCCCTCCACTTCACCATCATCTCTTAGAAACCATTGCTTGTTTTAAGTATATGTAAAATAAAATGCACAGCATTATAAAGAAAATCAATTCTGTCATAATACATTTATCAAAACATTTATTAGAAAAATAATTTCACAGGCTTCAGGTTTAGAAGCCCTAGACTAGTTAATATCTAAAATCCTTTTTATTCATTGAAAATTCTATTGGACATTTCTAATAGAAGGAACTTAAAATTAAGGAGTCTTCCAATCCTTCACAGGCCTTGTATTTATGCCTATGTGTCACCTCATTACTCTCTCTGCAGTTTAATTCTGTATCCTTCATCAAATAATCTTACATTTACTTACCTGTGTATAAATTGTGTCTCCTTGTAGAATGTAAGATCCTTTAAGATAATGACTGTTCCTGGTCTGGTCACTTTTTTTTCCACTATTATATATATATCAGGTACTTAATAAATGTATTTGAACTGAATGATTGTTCTAAAAGTGACCTTAGAGACCATCTAGATTAATTCCCACTCTTTTTTTTTAACAAATGAAGATGTTGAAATTAAAAAAACAGGTTAATGAAGTACTGCATACCTAAACTCACATCAGTATATGTATCATGGGCATTGTTAGAAGCAACACAAAATCTCTTAATTTCCAGGTCTCTTCCCTGGAAACCCAGGGAAATTTAAAAAAAATTGAAGATTTGATGTTACTAACTCCTTCTATTAACATTAGAATGTGACCATTAAATTATGTAAATGAAAATGGTTCTTTAATGTATTTTCTTCAAAGCATTTTTTGTCATTAAAGATAAGTTGCACATATATATACACACACACACACACACACACACACATACATATTCCTATAGATAATCCCAAAAGAAATAACATAGTTATGTGTAAAGTCTTATGTATGTTTTAAAAAGACAATTTCACAAATATTGTGTAGGGACTTTGTTATTTGTTATAGTGTAGGTTTTGTTATTTTTTTTCTGGGGTTAAAAAAAAGAAAACTTATTTGTGTTAGTGAACTTCACGCTACCCAGTGTGGTATGGCAAAAAAAAAATGGTTGCATTAAGAAAGACACATTCTGAAGAAATAGGGAACTCCACTGTACTCTGCTCTTATCAGTTTGTATCTGGGTTATTGTGTTCAGTTCTGGGTGCCACATTTTACAGACATTTACAAGCAGAAAAATGCCCAGAAGGTGAGTGACAAAGAGATAGGTTTGGGTAAAGACTGAATGATGAAAATGTGGGTATTGAATCTGGAGAAGAGAAGTAGACTGTGGGGAGTGGAGTGGACCAGATAGTGATCTACCAGTCATTTGAAAGGTTGTTTTATTGAAGACAGATTAGACATTTTCTACATAGCCCTACAAAGCATGTTTAGAAATAATGAGTAGAAGTTGCATAAAGATAGCTTTCTGCTTCATCTAAATAAAATCAAATGAAAACAAAAAATCAAACTTTGTGACCATCAGTTTTATCCTCATGTAGAATGAGATTTCTTGGGAAGCTGGGTGATCCCTCTCTCTGGAGGTCTTCAAACAAAACCTGCATAATGAATTGTTAGGCACATTATAGAGAGGATTTCTACTTATAAAGAGATTCATCTAGCAAATTTTAAAACTATCTATTATGATATACAAACTTGCACACCCATACTATATTGTCTTGATACTGCACGGAGATTTTTGGGACATCATGAAACGAAGCATGCATTTTTCTGTAAAAGATAGATATGTACATCCTTTCTCTGATAAAATAGTAACTCTTTAAAGACCAGGACTGTTCATTTTCTTCTTTGTATTGCTAGGACTTATCATTATGCCTGGCACATAAAAGTTGATTAATAACTCTTTTGGGACTTGTAATAAAAATGGCATAATTTCATTTAACTACTATAAAATAAAAGGAAAGAGAAACATTTTCTGAATCTTATTTCTAGGAAATAAAAGAACAGCTTTCATATGTCACTCAGAATTCGAATTGCAATGTATTCCTAAAGACTATTGTTTTGTTTATGATTTATAGATAAATTAGAGAAGAATAGGCAAGTGAGTTCTTACAAAGCAAGAATATTGAAGTCTCTAAATAGCACAAATACCTTCAAAGAACAGTTCTCAAAACAACAGAAATCTTTAAGAATTTTAATCTCTTTGTATATTTGGGAAGGCTAGCTTAGACTTGTGAAGCCCAATTAGGACATCAATTATATTTTCAAACATGTTTAATGTTTGTAAGACAGGTTGAACACAAATAAAAAATATTTGGGAAAAAATGTTTTGGAATCCAGATAGGTTCTCATTTAAGAAAGAAGTTCCTTTAAGAAAATTATTTTGAATTCCATGAGTACCAGTCAGCACCCCACCACACTCAACTCTCACCACATACCCTATCACACATACTCCTACAGAAAACAAAATGAAATTATCTTGGAAAGTGTCTATGCTTGAAAAACAATTTCTTTCTATTTTTGAAAGGAAAATTAGAAACTATTCAAAATATGTACAAGTATATTAAAGGAAAATAGTTAGCCAGAGGCAGGGCTTGCTTCAACAATTTCACTCCTCTTTCTTGGGTAAAACTGATTTCCAATTACTGAGCTCCATGAAAATTCAGAACTATGCAAATATTCTAAGAATCTTCTCTGTTTGGCGCTTTGGATTTAACACTATCCTCTTACTGGCCTATCACATCTTCCAATGAAGCGTATATACCACATTGCAATAGCAAATGGCTTAATCATCTTTCCACAAAATTTAAATGTTTTCCCAAATCTTACCCACCATTCATTTCAGAAATGAACATTTTATCATCCTAGTTTTAAGTATAATTTTTCAGCCTTTGATCTAATATAATTTAAGGTGCATCAAGATGGAACTTGGCAAAGTCATCTCCTCAAAAGAAGCGTTTAGTGCTTCATTTTGGAGAGGCACATCACAGACATATTACTTTGGCAAGAGCAAGTACTGTACAGCCTGTTTGACTACAGGAAATAAAGGAGGCACTTTTTAAGGGAAAGGACCTGGGCTAGCCTAGAAATGTTGCTGTAAAGGATGTTCAACTTGCATTACCATATGGCTTTCTTGGAAGGATTCCCATGTATATATATTAGCTATATTCTTGGGCCTTGGAACTCTCTTTGAATCTACAACATGATTAGGCTGCTTTGAAGATGTCTTAAATGGGTTTAGTATTGATGATAATGTAACATTGCCACAATTCACCTCTATAAAATCACTGACATTTGTAATAAAAAATAGTTGTAAGAGAATCAAAATAATTTATCTCTGCATAGGAGTGCTACCTATAACTACATGTCTATCCATGTGCATTTTTACACATATTCATACACACACATATATATATATACATGTATATGATAATGCATGTATAGATTGCTTAAATGTGTACACATATATGTCTATTTGCATAGGCAGGTATATACATATAGGTTTATGTAAAGAGATAAAGAGACAGAGACAGGAAGATAGACAGACAGATAGACAAACAGACACAGAGGGATGAACTTGTGATCACATCAGTATAGGAAACTAGAGGAAATTCTTTCTGTCAGTGTAGGCTGACAACTGTTTCACTACTTATAGCCCTAGAGAACTGAGAAATTAGCAGACATGCCAGGGTCAGACAAGTAGTATGTGTAAGAGGTAGAATTTGAACCAGGTATTCTTGGTTGAAAGCAGGCTTTCTATCCTCTAATTTATTCTACATTTCTACCATAAATGCTTATTAACAATATAACCCAATTAATGCATTATTTCAATGTGTTCTACAAATTTATGGAGGAAATTAGGGAAAAATGTCTCTTAGTTTTACATATTTACATAAGTGAATCAGTACAAACAAAAGCAAATTTCAAAATAATGTTTTTTTTAAATCACTGCTATAGTACGGTTTGATCCTGCGTTGAAATTAATCAACAAAGCCATTAAGAAAAAATTCTGCCAGTTTACTCAAATATGAAATGACATTCCCAAAACTGAAAAAAAAACCCAATTTGAGGATAAATGTTAAATCTTGAAGCAATGGAAATTCTAGGCACTGCTTACCTCCTTTTCATCACTTTGTACTTGTCTGACATTGAATACTGACCACAATAAGGTATAGGTGTAAGGAATCTTTCTAGTTTTGGTTGCTTTGCATTGGTCTTAGAATATTTTGACCATGTTTAGATATCAGTTACTTCTTCTTCCTCTACCATCTACCCAACTGCTGTCAACTTCATTGCAAAGGAAACAATAAATAAATCTAAGAAAAAAGATATGCATGATGTATCACCATCACATATCTTGTCAGATAATCTTGAGTTGACTTCCTGCCACTCTTTTCTTGGTTAATATTGAATTCTTTTTAAAAGTTTATCATACATAAATTCCTAATATTATTGCATTTTCAACATATGAGTAAGAACTTTTCCCAAATCTTAATTGTGCATCACTAATCTTCATTTGGTATGTTCCACTGAGTATTTGTATTATAGTATATTTCATATTGACCAATTTGAACACTAGGCTCTGCACTTGTCCTACTTCATCTACAACATGACTTTCACCTCTAGGTATGATATTTTTTGAAGAACATAGATATAAAGAACATCCAGGGAAGGGCTACTAGGATGGGTGAAAGGTCTTAAAATCATGTCATATTGACATGAGCCATATGGAAATGTTTTGCATGACTGCACATGTATAATCTATATCAAATCACTTACATTCTCAAGAAGCAAGAAAGAGAAGAAGGGAGAGAATTTAGAACTCAAAATACAAAAGAAGATAAATGTTAAAATGTTTGTTTGCATGTAATTGAGAAAAATTTTAATAAAAATTAAGTGGAAAAAGCACTATTACTCCCAAAATCTTCTATGTCCTCAACTATACTTTTGGTAAATGGAATGACCCTCTAGGAGGATTTGACAGTGAAATTGTTGTGATTCCTCTGAAATGAGAAACAGAAGACATCAATGAAAACTTATTTATATTAAAAAAAATCATGCCATAAAAGGATTACTTGAAGGAGAGATGTTTAACCTTAATAAGGGATGATGAGATGATGATGGGTGACAGGTGACAGGTTTAGTATAACGTCTTTAAATATTTAAAGTGCTGTTATGCAAAAGAGGGATCAAATTTCGTAACTCTAAGGAGCATCACTATAGAAAATGGGACTGAAAAATCTAGAGCATCAAATTGAAGTTTAATAAAGGACAGTTAACAAAGGGTCAGACAGATTTACAAGCAATTTCTATCAAAAGTTTAAAGAAGAGTTAATTCCAATATCATATGGATTATTTGGGAAAACTGGCAAAGAAGGAGTCATACAGATTTTTTTTTTTGACACAAATAGTGTTCTGATTCCTAAACTGAGAAGAGCCAAAACAGAAAAAAAAATTATAGGCCAATTTCCCTAATGAATATAGATGCAAAATTTTAAATAAGATATTAACAAGAATATTATAGCAATTTATCTTGAGAATAATATATTTTGATCAGGTAGGATTTATACCAGGAATGCAAGGCTGGTTGAATATTAGGAAAACTATCAGCGTTAAGTGACCTTATCAACAACAAAACTAATAGAAATCATATGATTATTTCACTAGATGCAGAGAAAGCTATGATTCCTATTGAAAAACACTGAAGAACATAGGAATAAATGGAGCCTTCTTTAAAATAATGAGTATCTACCTAACACCATCAGCAAGCATTACATCTAATGGGGATAAGCTAGATTTCATTTCCAATAAGTTCAGGGGTAAAACAAGGATGTCTATTATCATTACTGTTGTTCAATATGGTAGTAGAAATGTCAACCTTAGCAATAAGAGAAGAAAAAGAAGAAATTAGAACAGGCAAAGAAGAAACTTAGTTATCACTCGTTGCAGATGATATGATGATATATTTGGAGAATCCCAGATATTCAAGTAAAAAACTACTTGAAATAATGAACAACTTTAGCAAAATTGCAGGATACAAAATAAACCCACATAAATCATTTGCATTTCTATATATTACTAATAAAGCCCAGCAGCAAGGTAGAAAGAAAAATCCCATTTAAAGTTAATGTAGACATGATAAAATATTTGGGAGTCTACCTGCAAAAAAAAATGGAGGAACTATATGAACATAATTACAAAACATTTTTCATGCAAATAAAATCAGATTTAAATAATTAGAAAAACATCATTTGCTCATGGGCAGGTCAAGGTAATATAATAAAAATGGCAATTCTACTTAAATTAATTTACTTATTCAGTACCATATGAATCAAACTCCCAAAAAATTATTATACAGAGCTAGAAAAAATATCAAAATTCATCTAGAAGAAAAAAAGGTTCAGAACATCAAGGAAATTAATGAAAAAAAAACAGTAGGGAAGATGGTTTAGCTATATCAGATCTCAAATTGTATTGTAAAGCATTAATCATTAAAACTGCTTGATACTGACTATAAAATAGAGGGAAGATAGGCCTAGCCATATCAGATCTTAAATTGCATTATAAAGCAGTAATCATTAAAACCACTTGGTCCTGGCTATAAAATAGAGGGATAGATCAGTGAAATAGATTTGGTACTCAAGACACAGTAGTCAATGATTACAGCAGTCTACTGTTTGATAAACCCAAGGACTCCAACTTCTAGGATAAGAATTCACTGTTTGACAAAAACTGCTGGGAAAACTGGAAAGTAGTATGGGAGAAACTGGGCATAGACCAATGCTTGACACTGTATACCAGACTAAAGTCCAAATGGGTACACAATCTAAGTATAAAGTCTGATACCATAAACAAACTAGGGTAGCAAGGAATAGTTTATTTATCAGATTTATGGAGAATGGAGAAATTTATGATCAAACAAGAGATAGAGAACATTACAAAATGCAAAATGGATAACTTTGAATACATTAAATGGAAAAGATTTTTCACAAATAAAGCCAATGAAATCAAGATTAGGAAGGAAGCAGAAAATTGGGAATGAATTTTTTACAACTACTGACTGTGATAAAGGCCTCATTTCTAAAATATATAGAGAACTGCATCAAATTTACAGGAACACAAGCCATTCCCCAATTGATACACGGTGAAAGGATATGAACAGGCAGTTTTCAGAGGAAAAAATTAAAACTTTCTACAGTCATATGAAAAAATGGTCTAAATCACAATTGATTAGAGAGATGTAAATCAAAACAACTCTGAGGTACCACATCACACCTATCAGATCAACTAACATGACAAAACAGGAAGATGATAAATGTTGGAGATGTGAGAGATTTGGGACACTAATTAATTGTTGGTAGAGCCGTGATCTGATCCAATCATTCTGCAGAGCAATTTGGAACTATGCCCAAAGGGCTACAAATATGCTTTGACCCAGCAATATTGCTTCTAGGACTGTATTACAAAGAGATCATAAAAATGGGGAAAGGTCCCACATGTACAGAAATATTTATAGCAGCTCTCTTTGTGGTGGACAAGAACTGGACATTGAGAGGATATTCTTCAGTTGGAGAATGGCTGAGTAAGTTGTGGTATATGACTGTAATGGTATACTTTTGTGCAATAAGAAATGATGAACAGAAAGACTTCAGAGAGGCCTGGAAGGACTTATATGATCTGATGCTGAGTGAAGTAAGCAGAACCAGTAGAATATTGTACATAGTAACAGCCACAGTGTGCAAGGACTGCTTCTGGTAAATCTAGCAATGCAAGGACTTAAAACATTCCCAAAGGACTCTTGAAGCAAAATGCCATCCACATTCAGAGAAAGAACTATGGAATTGAAAAGCAGAATGAAGCAGAAGATTGTGTTATGTTATGTTTTATTTTGTTTTTTCTCAAGGTTTCTCTCATTCATTTTAATTCTTTGATGCAATGTGACTAATGTGAAAATATGTTTAATAGGAATGTATGTGTAGAACCCATATAAGATTGCATGTCATCTTGGGGAGGGAGGGAGGAGGAGAAAGGGGGAAAAATTTGGAATTTGTGGAAGTGATTGTGGAAAACTGAAAACAAATAAATTAATAAATTTGGGGGGGAACAAAAATATAAAGGACATTTCCCGAAAAATTAGAATTATCTCAAAATAAAATTTGCTACCTTGGGTTTTTTTTTCTTGTAAACATCATGTTTTATGATGCTTTTTAATCTATTCTGCTACCTGTTTCTGTCCTATGAGCGGGTTTATCTCATTCACATTAAGAGTTATGATAACTAACTGTGCATTTCCCTCCATGCTATTTTTTTTCCTATCTCCTTCTCTCTCTTAACCACCCATTTCTGTTCTCACAAGTGTTTTGGACCCTCCTATATACCCTACCTGTGTATATCTATATGTCTACCTTACATACCCATATATATGAAACTTTATATACTTCCCTATATACCTACTATATGCCCTCCTTTTAGTCAGTCCCTGCTCCCCCTTCTATTATTCCTGTCCTTTTTTTACCTGCTTATAGGGCAAGATAGATTTCTGTATCAAACTTAGAGTATATGTTATTCCCTCTTAGAGTAATTTGGAGGAACGATATGTTTTGCTTGTTTATCCCTCCCTTAATCCCCCTTTCTCCTCCTCCTAAGTCTGACTTCTGATCATTGCCTTCTCCAATATACCCCGCTGCCTTTTATCAGTCTTCTTTCCCTTTCTATTAACCCTGTCTCATTTTACTTCCTAACAGGATAAGATAGATTTTTAGATCTTAATGAGTGTGTATTACATTCCCTCTTTGAACCAATTGTGATGAAAGTAGGTTTTAAGCTTTGTCTGCCACTTCATCCACCCCTATCTCCCCTTTTTTGCCTCTTTAATGTGGAATAATTTAATCTCCTACCTCCTTCTCCCAGTGAAATTTTTTTCTTCACCCTTTTATTTCATTTTTAGGGGTCTCATCCCATCAAAGTCACCATATATCTACATCTTCTATCTACATATACTCCTTCTAATTGTTCTCAGAGTAACAAAGTTGTTAAGTTACAACAATTATCTTGCCATACAGAAATATAAAGAATTTTTCATTATTGAATTTATTATGTTTTCCTTCTTGTTTCTTTTTTAACTTTTTTTGTTTCCCTTAAGTCTTGTATTTGGAGGTCATTTTTTAAAATTCAGCTCTGGTTTTTAAATTAGAAATGCTTAAAAGTCTTCTATTTCATTCAATATCCTTTTCTTTCCACATTTACTGGTAGGTGATTCTTTGTTGTAATTCTAACTCCTTTGCCTTCCAGTAAGTCGTATTCCAAGTGCTAGGATTCTTTAACAAACAAGCTGCCAAATTTTGTGTAATCCTGACTGTAGCTCCACAATATTTTAATTGTTTCTTTTTGGCTGCTTGCAATAATTTCTCCTTGATTCGTGAGTTCTAGAATTTGACTATGATGCTCCCGGGAGTTTTCATTTGGGAATCTCTTTCAAGTAGTAATTGCTGGATCTTTCAATTTATATTATATATATATACATATATATATTATACATATATCATAATTGATTCTAATATGTCAGAAGAGTTTGATAATTTCTTCAAAGTGTTTTCCAAAGGCTTTATTATTTGTTTACTGGTTAATTTTTAATGATGACTTTCAGGTTGTATAATTCTTATATTATTTCTCCTGGATTTTTTTTCTAGATCAGTTGTTTTTCCAAAAAGAAACTCATATTTTCTTCTACTTTTTTACTTTTTAAAAACAATTTTGTTTCATAGAGTCATTAGTTTTCACTTATTCAATTCTAATTTTTAAGGAATTATTTTCTTGAGTGAGCCTTTGTGCTTCCTTATCCATTTGAGCAGTTCTATTTTTAGGGAATTAGTTTCACCAGTAAATTTTTATCTATCTTTTCCCATGTAATTGACTACTTTTTCATTATTCTCTTGCATTATTCCCATTTCTTTTCCCATTATTTCTTTTGCTTCTCTAATTTACTTTTTAAATCCTTTTTAAGCATTTCTAAGAATTCTTTTGTAGCCTGAGGCCAAATTATATTTTTCTTTGAGGCTTCACATTAGCCATTTTGACACTATTGTTATCTTCTAAGTTTATGCCTTGATCCTCCCTGTCATGACAGTAACTTTTTATGGTAAAATCCTTCATGTTTGATTTTTGATCTTTTTTGTGACTTGGTCTTTTTTTTACGTGAGAGTTGGGCTCTGGTTCTACACTGTCCCAAGCTTTTTGTGCTGGGAATCTGGGTTTTATTTCTGACTTACTCTGGGTTTTAGGGCTTAGCCACTTACTTATTCTGGAGAGTCGCTTTCCCTTCTGGATTGTACTGGGGGCCAGGCATCACTGTTGAACTTCACTGGATGTGGGGTTTAGCTATTGCCCTGTTCTAGTGGTAAGGACATGCTGTTGGGTTTCTATGGTAATGAAGTCTTTCCAGTGACTGGCCCAAGAGGAGAAATCTTGTTTCTGGTCCATCCCAGGGATGTGACCCTGCTACTTGGTTGCTCTGGAAACAGGGTTTCTCTGCTGGTAGACCCCAGGGACTGAGCCTCACTGTTGGACAGCCTCAGAGTTTGGGCTTCACTACTGGTCAGCAATGGAGTCAAGACCTTACTGGTGGCTTGTGCTAGGGGTGGAGTCACTGGTATAAGACCTTGCTGTGTTACACAGACTGCTAACTTGCCTCAGGGTCTGCAGGTTTGCAAGAAAGTGGGACCTCCCTGGAGGACTGCCCCAGGTGGAGCCTGGCTGAAGATACCATGCAGTGAGTCTGAGAGCTACTGCTGCCCACGGACCTTGCTCTCCTCTTGCCCCAGGGACACAGACCCTCCCCATTGTGCTTGTAAGCTGCTTCCACGCTCCTAGATCAATTCCGAGGTAGTTTTTGAATTGTTTGGAAGGGAATTTGAAAGAGCTTTAGAGGTTTCCTTCCTTACTCATCTACCTTGGCATTGGAAGTCAGTCCCCCTTTGTGTTTTACAATATGTTACTATTGTGATCTCTTTTTGGTCACAGACAGAGGAACATTCTTCCTTGATTGTTTGGTTTTTTTACTTCTCAAGGACACCTAGACCCTTCTCCTCCCTTCCCCTACCCTCTTTCCCCTCAGTGGAGAAAAATTCAGCTATGCCTTGAAGCCATATCCTGGGTACAAAGTAGCTCTTGGGAGAATGGTTTTGACATGCCTAAGAAAAAATGTTATGAAGTTTGCTCTAGATCAAGCATCTATGAACTTAGAAAAAAAAAACTACATTATTTTCACTAACCTCTAATCAAAATTTGGCATTTCCTTCAAATATGAATGCAAGCCCTAAACCACACTGGTATGAGCAGCAGTTATGACTTGTTCACCAATAAAAATCACAGATATTTTCATAACCCATTATAGTTGTTTTAGATATCTCAAAATGTCATGTATGCTCATCAGTATTTTAAAGTCATTGTAGTTATTGGACCTGTTGCTAAATCACACATCATTGGTCATCCTTCTTATATATACTTATGCAACAAACCACTGTAACTAGAAGTGCTTTTGCCACCAAAAGCAGTCACATTTTCTCATATTAGCAATTCAACCATTTACATCAGTTTCAGATATGACCTACTTGCAATTGTTTCTTAACCAATATATGGAAGTTCTATAAAAGGTGTAGGTTCTGTAAAACAGAACAGTTCCAATGAAAATTCCTAAGTCTTTTTAGACAGGCAGGCCTTTATAATGAAGAAATCATTAGAACTACAAATACAGAATAGGTAATTTCAAACATATTTGTTGGATGGAATAACTATATCACTCATGGATTGTGCAGAACAATGAGTTGTCCATCATGTTATAATTTCTGTGATGAGAGAAGGTTTTATTCTCACTTATTTATCTCTTAATGCAGATTGATCTTGGGGAGTGGGGATACTTTTGCAACCTAGTTCAAAAAGTCTTATGAAATTCTAGTTCCTTCTTATGAACTGGGATTTTGAATGTTTATGACCTCCTCCCCCTCCAAAAAAAGAAATTAATTGAATGTATAATATGACCTTAACATACACGTATTGCTTTGTCAAGAATCACCTTACATTTTAATGCTCCTATTCAAGCCTTCCCACTGATATGTCTTTAAAAGATAAAACTTAACACTCATATGTCTTTTTAAGATGTCATCTTGTAATGTAATGTAATGTATCAATGTAATACATTGATAAAAATTGCAAATGTTATAAAATCACACACTTTTTATTATTTTATTAACTACATTTTAATATAAGTGACTTCATTGTAAATTTTATGTATTAGAAATGATACATTGAGAAGGGATCTATACACTGTGAAATATGTCCATAAAAATGGTTATTAATCTCTGTTATATATATATATATATATATATATATATGTGTGTGTGTGTGTGTGTGTGTGTGTATCTTGAGATTTGTTTCTTACTTTCCACCCCAAACCTAAGAAAACTAGGGACTGGGGTATTTCACTGTAACTTTCACAAAAGGGTGATATGAAATATGTAATTCACAGATAATGCTTAAATCAACTTGGTTAATACAAAAATTTTATTTATATGTATATACACAAATATATGTTTTAAATATATATATATTTATATATAAAGAATTGTGCTTGCACTGTTTGTATTTTCAACTTGTGGAGTTAATGTTAGTCAGAATTTCAATTCCTGAAGTGTTTTGCTCTCTGTGTTTAAATTGGCAACATAAATGCTGCTTCACCCACAGTTTTGCATCTAATTACCTAGGATTTAATATTAAGTAAAAAGCAGTTTCTTTAGAAATATGTATTTGAAAATATAAGGGAGTGATATCATGTAGGAGGAATTTGGAGAGAAAAAAAGGGTACAAAGCAGCACCAGCAGTTAATGTTTAACTTTCTTATTTTCCATTAAAATGATTTTCCCCTTATGGCTCATTATAATTCCAATTAAGAATTTATTATTGATGGAAATTTGGGGCATATTCCTTTTTAATCTCTTAAGTAATCAAATAGCTATTGATGCTGACAATTCTTTTTATAAAGTAACTATCCTTTAACACTAAGTGTTCCAGAATGAGCAAATGTAGAAATAGCTAGGCAGCAGAATGCTTTGGTTTAAACAGTGAACTCTTTCCTAAAGCTTCAGGAAGATAACACTTTCGGTTGAGTTAGAGACTTGCAGTAGTTCAGTTACTCCCTGCTTATAAATTAAGTACCTTGGGAAGCTGCATTAGGCCTTTGGGATCCCCAGGGTTCTGTTTAATTCACTGGAGCTGTAATTTACTAAATAGTGCTCTTGTGGCCTACAAGAGCTAATGGAGCCTCCCAAGGTGCCTCACTTCAAATTGGGAAGCAGTTTGGACACAGGAGCAATCTGTTTCTTTTATCAAAAATAAGTTTAAAGTTGAAAATGCATAGCTGGAAAAAAATATTTTCAAAGCATCCATGTTGGTGATGAAACAAAAAAAGGCATTTTTCTATAGAAATATGAAAAATTCAACATTATGATATTTTCTTATAAATTAATCAGTGTGAAAGTTCAGAGTGTCTTCATATGATTTCCAAAAAACTTCCATGACAAATTATTTTATTCATGTACCTTATGTAAAAAACAATGCCCTGGAATTGAGGTCAGGAAAACCTGGATTCAAATCCCTCAGCCACTATTTAATGTAGATTTTTAACTTCATAAAACTTCAATTTTCTCATTCTCTAACAACATAGATAACATTAGCCTCTGTAAAATGAGTTGAAGAAAGAAAGGGCAAACACCTCTAGTATCTATGCCAAGAAATGACCCAAAATGGGAAGAGTAAAACAAAGATAAAATGATTAAACAACAAAAATTAATCTAACAAGTTTAACATGAGTTTCAAACTGTGATCATGCTTGGAAAGTCCCTTGTAAATTTTAAAATACCATATCAGCATTAGGTATCAATATTTCTGGAGAGGCTATTTTTTAGGAATCTCTTCCTTATATTGAGGAGAAAGAAATAGAATCTGTTTGGAATGGAACTATAGATTTGATCAAAAGGGCTTTATAAATCTTCAAGTGCCTTCTAAATGTGTGATTTTTGGTATCATTGTTGTTAGACTGCTTAACAAGAAACTACAAAATTATTGTGTATATTATAAAAGAAGGCTTACTTTTCCTTCTACCTCCATGTTAATATTTTTTCTCTAAGAATATTTCCAATTTACCATACACACACACACACACACACACACATATAATGCTTTTTTCTTTGTTATCTGAATCTTCACCTACCCATGGTGCCTAACATGTATTAAACATGAGTGCTGTGTCTTTAAACTTTTTCTTAGGGTGAGAAGGAATTTTACTGTTGTAGCTAGCTTAAAAGTGCAAACTCAACTAACTTGTCCAGGCAACAAAGTTCTGGGACTGTGTATCCATATGAAACATATTTTCAGAATAGTAACGCATTCACCCCACAAACATTTACTGAGCATCTCTTTGGTGAAAAGCCTGATACTAAACCCTGGACAGATATGTGTTAAAATTAGACATTTTATCTCTTCTATGAAAATAGTAACCTCAACTCTTATTTTTCTAAAATGTTATTTTTACTCTGAGTACCAAATTCTCTCCCTTCATCCATCCTCTCACCCACTCATTGAAAAGGTAAGAAATACAATACCAATTATACACACAAAGGCACGCAAAACATTTTTCCAATTTAACCATATTGGGAAGGGACCAAAAATATAAAGGGAAAAAATTGATCCAATCTGAACTCTGAGTATCTCAGTTCTCTATATGGAGATGGATAGTATTTAACATCCTGAGTCCTTTTTGAGGTATGGTGGATCAATGCTAAGTCTTTCACAGCTGATTCACTTTACAAGATTGCAGCTACTATGTACATTGTTCTGTTACTACTTACTTCACTTTGCATAGTTTCATTTAAGTCTTCCCAAGTTATTCTGGAGTCAACTCCACTCACCCTTTCTTATAGAACAGTAAATATTCCATGTACCATAGCTTATTCAACCATTCCCCAACTGATGAGTATCCCCTTAATTTCCAATTCTTTGCCACTAAAAATAGAGTTGCTATAGATAATTACACACACACATATATATATATATATATATATATATATATATATATATATACGCATAAATATATGGGTGTATGTATGTGTATATATATACATATATACACATACATGTATACGCATACATATATACATATATGTGTGACATCTTTTTCCTTTTTTATTTCATCTCCTCAGAGTATAAAAAGTAAAAATCATATTGCTAGAATTAAGGATATGCACAGTTTTATTGCCCTTTGGGCATAGTTCAAAGCTATTTTTTCTACAAAAGTTCACAGGTATGGACCAGTTCACAGCTCCATCTATAATGCATTAATGTACTTGTTTTCTCCTATCATCTTCAAAATTTGTCATTTTCCTTTATTATCATCTTAGCCAATCTGATGGATACAAGACAAAACCTCAGAGCTTTAAATTTGCATTTCTCTGGAGGAGGCAAGCCAAGGTGATAGACTAAAGCCAATCCAGCCGAGCTCCCTCAATATTCCCTTCCAAACAAATTTAAAATGTCAAAAATCAAATTTTGGAGTAGAAGAACCAACAAAAGGTCAGAGTAAAACATGTTTCCAACCCAAGAAAACTTTGGAGGTGAGTAAGAGGAGTTTATGATGCTGGAGTGGAAGCTTGTCCATAGCGCATACACACAACAAGAGCAGCAGCATCCTGAGAAATGATTTCAGAAACTTTACAAGCACTCAGCTCAGAGAAAGCAAAGGAGATTGGACAACCAAATAGAACGAGATTGTGTGGGACTCTTTGATGGCACTGAGTAAAGCTAGCACTGATTGGTAAGTCTATTGCCCATGTAAAATTCTGAGTCATTGCTCCATGTTGGAGACAAGCACTGGAGGGTGAATCACAAGGAAGCAAGGGTCCTAGTCAGAGTTCTAAGGCAAAGAGAGGGCTAGAACTTGTGGCTGCAGGGAATCAGAAGCACTTTCTGGGTAAAAACCAGACTGCAAGCTAGGAATGCATTCACCTCACCCCTCCCTGCATCACAGCACCTCATGAGCACTGAAAACTTGAAGAACACCAGAATTAGCTTTTTAAATAGCAGCAAGAAAAATTGTGAAGTTTGAGATAGTACCTCTCAATAAATATGTTAGCAGTGTCCAACTTTAATATGAAGTTCAAATCAAGAAGTAGGTTAGAAAATTGAGCAAACAATAATTAAAACTTAATGACAAAAAGCTGCTATAATGACAAATAAGACCAAGACAAATTCAGAAGAATATGACAATATGAAAACAGGTACAAGTAAAGCCTCAAAGAAAGAAACTAATTGGATCCAAGCCCAGAAGGAATTCCTGTAAAAAATTAAAGGAAGAGTTAAGAGTGGGACAGGAAATACTGAGAGTAGAAATGAGAGTGATATAAGAAAATTATGAAAAGAGAATTAACAATTTTGTAAGAAGTATAAAATTATATTGAGAAAATAACAATTTAAAAAGCAGAATTGACCTAATAATAAAAGAGGATAAAAAATTAACTGAAAAAAAGAACTCCTTAAAAAACAGAATAGGCCAATTGTGAAAGGATGCACAAAATCTCATTCAGAAAATACATCCTTTAAAGTTAATGACTCCATGAGACATCAAGAAACAATACAACAAAGTCAAAAGAACGGAAAAAAATAGAAGAAAATATGAAATATCTCATTGGATTAAGAGAGTTAATCAGGAAAATAGATCAAGGAGAGATAAAAAAAATTGCTGGATTACTTAAAAGTCATGATCAAAATTCAATATAATCCTTCAGTGGGAGGAAACATGAATATTTAATGAGATTGAAGACTTGGTTCAAAGAAGGAAGAAGAATGCATATACACTCTAATTTGTGTATAGAAATGTTACTTACCCAGTAGGAAAAAAAAAAGAAAGAGAAGAAGATAAAAGAAAGGTGGGAGAATGGTAAAAGTGAGGACTGATAAAGGGAGGCAGTGGTTTGAAGTAAAATATACTGTTCAAGAGGGACATGATAGAGAGAGAGAGAGAGAGAGAGAGAGAGAGAGAGAGAAGAAGAAGAAGAAGAAGAAGAAGAAGAAGAAGAAGAAGAAGAAGAAGAAGAAGAAGAAGAAGAAAGAAGAAGAAGAAGAAGAAGAAGAAGAAGAAGAAGAAGAAGAAGAAGAAGAAGAAGAAGAAGAAACAGAAGTAAATGGGACAGAGGGGAAAATACAATTAATAATCATAACTGTGAATGTGAATGTCATTAGTTCACTCATAAAACAGAAGTAGATAGTGGAATGGGTGAGAGACCAGCATTCTACAATACGTTGTTTAGAAGAGACACACTTGAAACAGAAAGACATATACAGAAATTAAAATAAAGGGTTCAAGTAGAATCTAATATGTTTCATCTGAACTAAAAACAACTCAAGCAGTCATGATTTCAGACAAAGTAAAATAAAAAATAAGTCTAATTTAAGGATATAATCAAGGAAATTACTCTTGGCTAAAATGTGCCATGAGCAATGAAGTTATATAAAAATATTCTTATAAAAACTCATTTCTAAAATATATGTGGAGTTTAGAACTGAGTCAAATTTATAAAAATAAGAACCATTCCCCAAATGACAAATGTTCAAAGGATATATAGATAGTTTTTCCAAAGAAGAAATCAAATCCATCCATAATCATATGAATAAGAAATGCTCTAAATCACTTAGTTAGAGAAAGGCAATTAAAACAACTCTGAGGTATCACCTCATGTATCAGAAATGACAAGTGCTGGAGAAGATGAGGGGAAAATAGGTACCCTAATTAATTGCTGGAGTAGTGAACTGGTCCAACCACTCTAGATACTAATTTGGAACTAGGTACAAAGGGCAATCAAAATGTGCATACCCTTTGATCCAGCAATACCACTGCTAGGGCTGTATCCCAAAGAAATCGTAGAAAAGGGGAAAAGACCTATATGTGCAAAAATATTTCTAACAGCTCTTTTATGGTAGCAAAGAATTGGAAATCAAGAGGAAGCTCATCACTTGAGAATGATTGAATAAGTTGTGGCATATGATTGTGATGGAAAGCTATTGTACTGTGGAGAATGCTTGGGAGGGTGATTTCAGAAAAAAAAATAAACATAGCAAGACCTATATAAACTGATGATGCAAAGTGAAGTGAGAAAAACTGAGAGATCATTGTGCTCAGGAAAAGCAATGTTGTAATGATAAACTATGAAAGGCTTGGCTACTAGCTGGTCAATACAATGATCTACGACAATCCCAAAGGACTAATGATGAAACATAGGCTATCTACCTCCAGAGATGATGATGATGAACTCTAAGTGCAAACTGAAGTATAGTTTTCTCACTTTAATTTTTTACTCTTTTTAAATTATGGTTAATATGGAAATATTTTACATAATTTCCCATGTATAATCGATATATTGCTTGCCTTTCCAGGGGTTGCAGGAAGATGCGCAATGGTAGGAGAAAATTTGGAACTCAAAATTTGAAAAGAAAAGAATGTTTAAAATAAATAAATAATGCACTGTTTTTACCGCATTTGTCTATTTTAAAGCATTTTCTATGACTACTAAGAACTTTGATTTCTTCCTGTAAAAACTGCCTGGTTATATATTTGACCACTTATCAATTGAAGGATGGATTCTATCCCTATAAATTCTCTTCTACTTTTACTAGTTTAGCATTTTGTTTTTCTTTTACTTTTTACTTTTGATTTTTTTAAATCTTTTCTTTGATTTTTAAGATTTCTGTTTTGGTGTTTAATTTGTTGTTTTGCTAGCTCCTTCTATCTTCAGTTGCATGCCCAATTTGTTTACGACTCTTTCTCTTTTACCAACAAATGTTTAGAGAAAAAAGTTTTCCCTAAATACACCATTGACTATATCCACAAAATTTTGATATGTTGTGTCATTGTTACCATTGATTTGAGTGATTTTTGTTTGTTTCTATGGTATGTTGTCTGATCCGCTGCATGATTAGATTATGTAGTGTTTTCTTTTGGAGGTGGGGGTTTCAAGGATCTTGGGGTTAAGTGACTTGCCCAGGGTCATGTAGCTAGAAAGTGTAAAGGTCAGATTTGAACTCAAGTTCTCCTGACTCTGGGGTTAGTGTTCTATCTATTGTGACACCTACCTGTCCCAAGATTATTTAGTTTTAATTAATTTTTCAACTAAGCTTCAAAGGTCATTTAAGTGAATGTAATTTTATTACATACTGGTCTTAAAAAGGTAGAAGTAGCGTTTTTGGTTTTTCTGGAATTTCTTTCTGACCAGATATCCATTCTTCTTGCCATTACTGGACACTGAACACTTCTGGTGCTGTCACTGACTCCAACATCTTCAAGCCCATACCACTTTAATAATACTCCCAGCTAGCCCCATCCCAGGATGCACAGACCTCTCTTCCTTCCCTCCTATACTGCCTTGAGTCAGAAAAAAAAAATGATTTATTCTGACTTATTAGTTATCCCAAATCTCTGGTTTTTCCCTTGGAATTGATATTTTAAATATAATAAAAGGATACCAAATTTAGAGCTTTCAGAAAAGACGTCAAAGGTCATCCAGTCACACCCCCTCATTTTAAATGAGGAAACTCAGGCCTAAGATGTTTATCCATTTCCCAAACTCTTGGAAAAGGGTTCTGTTCCTCAGAAATCCCTTAGAATAGAAAGCTGACAATTATTTTCTGACTAGGTCCAATTGCTTCTTATACTACAACACCTTGTAGCTGAAAATAAAGGAAATATGGCACCTAAAATAACTATAGGAGTCTTTCTCAATTGGTAGAACCCACAGGCTATTGGTGGTTAATTATTAATTCTATAACCTTACAACCTGGCCTCTGTTCAAATATGGGATTGGGTACTGAAGGTGGGAGAGATTGTTTTTAATTTTATCTGAACCAGTTCTTTCATCCTAAACCATTAACTTCTATTGTTCAAAGATGATGTCTTGCAGGATAGATTGACTGCGGAGACAAAGTACAGGCTAGGCACACAAAATTTATTTGCTGCAACCCTGCATTCTTGTAATGTTTCTGTGGGTGCCTTTCAGGGTAAAGTGGAAACAAAAACAGGAAAGTGACTCCATGATAAATGAATGTGCCTAAAAACATGAGACAGTAATACCAGCCAGAATAACTGATTCAGTCTTGTCAAGAACAACATGAAAGAAAATAGAAAAGTTTTGTACAAATGCCAACTTAATCAAAGGCTTCAGCCCTGTTAGCAATAAAAGTTGATAGAAAAAAATGAGTATACTCGGCTGATTTTTCCCCCTGACTGGTGTGAGATAAGAGTTTGGGATGAAATATGAATTTTGCAATTATATAGTATACAGTTAGTCAAATTTACTCTGAATCGGATGTTCCTCCTTAATGCTGCCATGGTCCAGATTACATTTGTAATATCTATAGTTGCAGAAACTGTAGAAGATCAATGGATGAGACATTTCTTAATGAAGTTATAAAATACTATGGAGATTATAAAGGTAGAGATGGGTATGTAATATTCAATGGTTTGTTAAATTATTGGGAAAAGTACTGGTACTCCTGATTATATGTAGTAAGGGAATATTTCCTAGAGAAACAATGAAATACAGGTAAAATTTTACAGAAAGAAAAACAAGTGTAAATATATATATATATATATATATATATATATGTATGCATGCATATGTATGTGTGTATATACATGCTTGTATCTGTGTACATATGTATGTGTTATGTATATGTATGCATATGTGTATACATTATACATAACACATACACACATATTTCAAACCCCTGGATTTTAGCCTGGTGCCTTAGTGGAATATTCTCTGTGCTTCATCTTTATTTTGTACCATTCATTATTTTCTTTCTTTCAAAGAGATCTCAAACTAAAATTACTAAACATACAAATTATATTTGACTCAAGAGGAATGAATTATGAAACAAAAGACAGAAAGTATATGACAATATCAAATTTCTTACAACCACTCAAGAATCTTATATGTGAAATTGAAAATGTCCAATGGAAATTAGCTTACTTTCCTGATGATTAGATTGTAAAAACATTAATGTCCTAATAATCACATTTCCAGGGAAAATGTCTAACATCATGCATATTTTTAAACTCAGTTGTGTGATGAGTTACTCTGCAAAGGTAGGCTATGATGCCACTACATTTTTAGCAGATGGTCATCACAAGAGGTGAAAGTTCAGAAACTCTATCACTTGTTAGCCCACAATCTAATAATAGTGCTCTCCCAAAATTCCAAAATTCCATCCTTACATATCAGAAAGAGTCCATAGTTGGACTGACTGTGAAAGTCCTCACAGATTGGTTAACTCTTCCAGAATATGTGCTTTAAAAACCCTTGCTTATCCAGGATCGCTTCCGAGCCAGAATGAAGAATTAGAGGGGGACCTCAATGTAGTCATCTATGCATTATGTTGTTACATTACTTCATGTTATGTTACATCATGTCATATTATGCAAGATATTACATTTTCTACTTCATATATAACATATTATATCATATTATGCCATATAATGTCATATATTATTATAAAGTTGTGTTATATTATGTTTTGTTGTATTGTGGTATGGTATGGTATGCTATTATATTGTACATATAATGTGCTATATGCTGTGGTATGATATAATATGATGTAGTAAACATGGTATGCCCTATCTTGTGCCATGTTATGTTGTTATATATCATGTCAAGTCATATCATACTATATATTGCATTATATTTTGAATAAATCTTGCATTGAAATTTACAAAATGTTAGTTTCCTCAGCCCAAATTTTAACATATGCAATGTGTCATGCACAGACCAAACTAGCAGAATAGACATTGAATGAAAAAGAGATCGTGGAATAATTGTATCACTTTAAAAGTCACCAAGGATTTTTCTTTATTTCCTGATATAAACTAATGTTCTCTCATAGTCATGAATTATGACTGTAAAATTTATATATCCCAGAAAACTGCCTAGGAGATCATAAAGTACTAATCAACTAAGCATAACTATCAAATTGGCAGATAATATATTTTTCTATTACAGTGATCACATTTCACTGATGCTTTGTTATTTGAGTTTAATGGAAAGAGGAAAATAGATGAAAGCCTGTGTAGCTCAACTCCTACATTTAGAAAGTTACATCATATTTAGAACCTTTAGGATGAGAAATGTTTCTTTCATGGAACCCATCCCTCCCCTACTCCTCACCCCCAACATTATTGTGTTAGGAGTACCTTTGCATTATCAGCAATCACCTAAGCATCTTTGGGAGTTTCTAGTGTTAATACTTTATTTAAATTCCATGAATAAACAGTTTAGCAAAATAAATGTGCGTGACATGGCCACCTACCACCAAGAGACTCCTGTGTTTGTTGGCCTTAGTCCCAGATTATTGTTTGGGGAAATCAGATTGGTAGTAAAAATTGCCATTACATGAATGGTAATCACTGAATTTGTTTAGAGCCTAATCCATCAAGATAAAGGGCTAGCACAGTACTTTATTCTTACTAGGTCATCTATTAATATGTGTTGAATAAGTGAATGAATGAATGAACTTTATGATGAAATATGGATTGCCAGATTTGTAAATAAAATCAGGATGAAATGAGTCTTTTATCCTTTCTGTGGTCACACATGAATTGTTGCAGCAGAGAGGGAACAGCTAGGCAGAATATTTTCTTTAAATAAATAAACAAAGAAAAAAGACTCTAAAGGCAAAAGAAGTTTAACATGTATTGCCCAAAACTCTACATTTGTATGAGGAACTAGAGAGAGTACAAAGAAATAGAAAATAATTGTTTTCCTAAAAATAGAAAAATGAAAGCTTGGTTGAAAACCCAGTCATTTTGCTAACTCCTCCCTTGTGTTGAGGATGTCCATGACCTTTCAATTGCCCAGTGTGTCAATCATTGTTGACTCTTCAAACTCTTTCACCATCCATATTTAATAGCTTGTCTAGTCTTGTCAATTCTACCTCCATAATGCCTCTTATATCTGTCCCCTTAACTTATAACTGTCCCCTTCTCTTTAGTAATATAACCAACACTTTTGCTGCAGTTTTCATGACTTCTGTCCCGGGCTTTTACAAATTTACAAATAAGTTTCCAAATTAGACCCACTGAGTCATCTCTCCCTTCTTTATTCTATTCCAAAGGTTGGTTGGTTGGTTGCTATCCTTTGTTCTCAAAGAGGACCAAAATGACATCACCATTGTACAGTGAAGTTTCAATGTGTCCTACTGTGGCTGATAAGACCAATATGAACTTGGAATGCTCTACCAGAGATTGCACACAGCTATTCCAAAGGTACTCTCCAAATGGATATTCCCAAGACCTAGGTCTGACCATGCATCTTCCTTTCTCAAGAAGTCTCAGTGACATTTGCATAAAATTAAAATTCCTTTGTTCATAATTTAAAGTTATTTACAAACTGACTCCAACTTCCTTATTACACATTATTCTGCTTCATATAGTCTATGCTTTATTCAACATGGTCCACTGAATATTTATCAAACACTGCATTCCAGCTTCCATATTCATATTTTGCACTGACTGTCCTTTATCCTTTAATGGCCTCCTCTCTCACCTTCAACTCTGAGAATCTGTCTCCCTTCATATTACAGCTCATTTTTCATCTCTTCCATAAGATCTTTTTTCTGCTTCACACCCATCTCCTCATAGTAAAGACACTTTTCTCTTCCCCTCAAAAAATACTGAATTGCATTTGTATAAAATCTTTAATTTACCCAAATGTATATATGAATACCCTAAGTAGAATATAAACTCCTAGATGTTCCATTTTTTCACTTTGTATCCCTGGAATCTTGAACTATGATGTGGACATTGCTTTTATTTTTGAAAATTGATTAATTGAAGTCTTAGAAAGCTATGTAGATCAGTAAGTGTTTAAGTGACTTGCCCAAGGCCACTCAGCCAGTGTATTTCAGGAAAAAGACTGAAATCCATGTATCGCTGAATTGAAGGCTGTCTCTCTATTCATTATGGCATACTGACTCATGACAAATCTATTGAATGAAGATCACTTTCATCACTATAAACTGAACAAAATCAGCATGGAGTGCTGGCAATATATTTGGAGTCAGAGTTCTACTCTGCTACCAACTATCTGTTTGACCTTAAAAGTCACTCTCATTATCTGGATTTCAGTTCCTCATCTATAAACTGAGAGTATTGGACTGCACAATCTCCAAGGTGTTGTCTAGCCATAAATAATCTGACAGTAGTACTTTTGCTTTCAATTTGCATCTCTTTTCACTTATGTGCCAAAAGTCATCTCTCTCATCATATTCCATGATTCCCTATAAAAATGGGAATATTAATAATAATAAATGTAGCTATTTCAGCAGATATATAGAACAGTTCATATTGTTATCTACTTAATGGGAAAATTTACAACTTTAATGGTCATTTTGGGTGAGATCCAAGGATTAAGAACTTTTTGTAGTTTTTCTGCTATTTGTTGGGATTTATGTAAGCTGATTTATAAGAGCTATTTGAAACAATTTTGTTACATGCTACTATGTCCAATATAGTCTAAAAAAAAATCAGATCATTGCAGGACTGATGAATCAGGACTAGGTAATAAACATACTTAATTGGTGAAGAATTAAAGGAAACCAAAGCAAAGTTTTGAAAAAGGAACTGAATTATGAAATGATACTTTTATCTCTTATAATGAAGTTATATTTTCATCCTAAATTTTCTACCTGGAATTCATTAAAATATTGTAGCTATCAAGTCCTTGGTATTCAAACAAGAATATATCCTCACTCAATGTCTTAAATGCCAAATCTAAAGACTACTTTTTAATGTTATACATAGCACTGACTATGCATCTTGGACTTATAAAAAATGAAAGATACAAAGATTATGTCATCCTGGTAAATGGCCTAGATCACATCCTTAGTAAAAACAACTATCTTGATTTCCCAGAAAATCTAATCAGATGTGGTAACTGTTTATTTCTCATATTGAGTAGTTGTACCATTTCACTCTCATTAAATAAGGGTTCACATTTTACCTCAGTGGTCCCAGCATAATGTTTCTTGAGTACTACAGGAGGGTGCATGAATAAATATTTTGATTTTTTTATTATGATATTTGAAAATGTTGATGAATCTGTTATTTCAACGTGGGCACTTCCTTTAATGGAGTTGGTCATAATCTATCCATGCTTCTCCTTCCTGTTGTCACTCTTTCTTTCTCTTATATGAATTCTCTAACGGAGTCTATCCTTCCTCTATGTATTGACAGTATGTGAATGCTAATAGAATATTCAAGTTCTCTCCCTGTTACTCTTTTAACAGTGTCTGCTGCATGTTTGGTGCTTAATAAATGCTCACTGATTTGACCTGACTGTACCTTCATGAATGGTTTCTCTATAAGGAAATGTTGAAACCAGTTCAAATTGTCTTTCAAAGCTAATGGTTAAATTTTCAATTCTAAGATTTACATCTCAGAAATTCACAAGCATCAATCAAGGCTTGATTTATTTATTCAAAATTCATTCATTTATTTATCCATTTATTTATTTATTCATTCATTTATTTATTTATTATCATCATTGGGGATTATCTAACCTAAAAAAATTATGGAGGAAAAGGCAATGATGCTAACTAAGCTTTAAATTGTGTCATCCATGCATTCTTTTCAGAGAGTCGGTTGTTAAACACTTACCACTGCACCACTACTCACATTCTTAAAATAAATTTTTGCATTGTCTTTCCTCTGTATATATATATATATATATATATATATATATATATATATATATATATATATATATATATATATATATATATATA
>CM053771.1:413809469-413867628 GCA_028658325.1 Potorous gilbertii | reverse complement strand
CACCCAGAATCATGTAAAAATGAAAGGAGAATATTTCATTTATTTGTAGAGAAAGGAAAAAAATACCATATGTCTTCTTAAACCAGGATTTTGAGCTCTTCCTACACTTTTGAAGTATAATATAACAATTAAAGTTGAATATATATGACAGAAAATCAGTTAGTGACATAGGGACTCATTCTGTGAGTAGATGAAGAGAGTGGAAAATGAATTTGTGAAATATGCAGCAATAAATTTCCAGAAAACATGGACAAAATGAAAATTAGAGAAGAGTCTAAAGGATTGTCAAATATGATCTGTGGTAAGTTCAATACCTATGGAATTTGATTTGCAATCTATGAAATGTGCCGTTGTTTCTTCCTACAGCTTTAGTGTGGAATGTTGCACAGATTAAAACTGTCGTGATTTGTGGTAAATCTTTCTGACTGCCCAATGTAATATTTGGCTTTACAATTAAATCATCATAGTCTGGAAACTTGACTAATTTCAAAATATTCTGGAATGAAAGTTATTTTTAAGTTGAATAGTAGTTGAAATGAGTGTCGATTGAGAGCCTTTGGGTTTGATTCAAACAAGAGATCAAAAATGTGAATTTTTAAGCTGCCCTCTTCTTTCTGTTCAATTGGAATGGCATTTCCAGCCAAATAATTTCCAGAGAAATGATTGATACTTCTTGTATATAATCAAATAAATCGAGTGTGTATTTTTCTTTCTTTCTCAGCCGTACTCTTGGGGTTTTACAAGAAATAGGAGATAGCACACTATATAAGGTATCTGCCATTTAAATAAAAGATGTAGTTTCAACCTTTCAGACATATCTTGTGAAGAACTATTTTTTCCTCTTTTTTGCAGTATGACTGTGAGTGTAGTTCCTCACTTCTAGAAATACTTGAGATGTGAATCTGACTTGTAATTAACTTGTAGAAAGGTGCAAGGTCTCATTTCAATAACTGGGGTCTTTTCCTAGACAGCCCAGAAAGAGTTAGGTTAAAACAACCTAGTCTTAATACTAAGATCTTAATGATTTCAGTATATTCTCGACCACACTGTTTTCACTTCTTTATGTGTATGTTACTGGACAACTCATGGAAATGGGTCCATATCACTTTAAACTGCTAGTATGTATGCTGATCGTTTGGTATTTGAATGCAAGAGACTTGCTTCTCCAAAACCGTCTTTGTCAAAGGAGCTAAGTTTGAGACCCAGCTGCAAATCTTACTAGATGTGTGACGAAGGATAAATCGTGTAATTGCCCTGATCCTCAATTTTAAATATTAGATAAAATATTATTTTTTATTACTGACTGTAGAGTTGTCATGAGGAAAATCCTATCTAAATTTTCATTATTGTGTTCTAGGATAATAACCATGGTTATAGGAATTAAAGTCAAGCGTCATCTAAGGGTAATGGAGATGCATGATGGGAATGAGTCATGGAAATCCATTGTAAAAAAAAGTAATATAAAGGATATCATCAGAAATATGTGTGCATATATACACACACACAAATACATGTATGTGTATTACTGTGAAAGCAAGTAATCTAATTACATAGCGTGAGCAAAGGATAATCCATGAGCATCCTTGGCAGTCTAACGCTATGTATGCCAGATAAAAAGTGTGTGAAGAAAACTATCATGGTGGATTATCCTCCCCCTCCTCTAAACACAGACACACACACACACACAGTTGTACACTCCCCTGTGGAAGAGCTACAGTAAGATATGGACTAAGTTTACCTAAGATGAGAAAGCATGGATGGAGTTTAAATTTCATATCCACATTGTTGGAGGGAGTGTGTGTGTGTGTGTGTGTGTGTGTGTGTGTGTGTGTGTATGTGCGAATAATCAGTATAGTCACAGAGTCTTTACACTATTGAAATATTATTCATGGTAGTAATGGCAGTAGTAGTCGTAACAATGGTAGTAGTGTGATAATAGAGTTGTTATAATGGTGGTATTGGAAGAGGTGGTAGTAGTAGTAGTAGCAGTAGTAGCAGTAGTGGTAGTAGTGGCAGTGGTAGTAGTGGTGGTAGTGGTAGTAGTGGTAGTAGTGATAGTAGTAGTAGTGGTAGTAGTAGTAGCAGTAGTAGTAGTAGTGGTAGTAGTGGCAGTGGTAGTAGTGGTGGTAGTGGTAGTAGTGGTAGTAGTGATAGTAGTAGTAGTGGTAGTAGTAGTAGCAGTAGTAGTAGTGGTGGTAGTAGTGGCAGTGGTAGTAGTGGTGGTAGTGGTAGTAGTGGTAGTAGTGATAGTAGTAGTAGTGGTAGTAGTAGTAGCAGTAGTAGTAGTGGTGGTGTTATTTTATTGTTTCCTCTTCCTTCTTGTCTTCCTAATACTACTTCTTGGACTACTACTAATCTCATAGGATTGTTGTGATGCAATATTTATGTGAATATGAGTAATTATATCATTTTAGGGACATAGAGTTATTATGAAAGACAGTTATTAAAATACTAGGAGTAATATAAGTTTATGATAAGCCATATATAGTCCCTGAAGATGAAATACGGAACTAGAAAATCAGATGATTCAGAAGTATTATAAAAATAATCACCTTCACTATATAAGTTCCTTAAAGATCTGCTTTCTTTCCCTCCCTCCCTCCCTCCCTCTCTCTCTCTCTCTCTCTCTCTCTCTCTCTCTCTCTCTCTCTGTCTCTTCTAAGTAGAAGATAGTGACCCAGACAAGCCTGTTTCTGTCTAGTTCAAATTATGTTTAAAGATCCTTATGATTTATTTGGCACAATATATCTGACACATTATTACCCATCTTTTGCTTAAAGACAACCGGTAAAGGGAAGCCTGTTCCTTTCCAAGAAAGCCTATACTATAGACTCAACTCCCTCAACCAATTCAAAGATATAGCAAGATCTCAAGGGCTTTCATCATCCCAAATGTTTTTTTTATCCAGATTATCTGCTGTTTATCAATGTCTTTACTTAAAATGTGTAGGTCAGAACCCAGTTCAATTATACAGATTGACTGGCATCTACTTGAAAGTTTGGCCTTTCTGAATGTAGCCTAAGATAGTCGATTTTCTTGGTGGCCAGGCCACATTCTTGATTCATTATCACAGTTCAGAAAAATCCCAAGCTCTTTTTCATAGTAAATACCTCTCTTATAATGCCTAGCCCATCTTATATTTGTGGTATTTTTTTTTTCAAACTGACATGGAAAATGTTGTACTTAGCCTTCTTAAATTTCATTTTATGAGATTCATCCCAATAGTTTACTCACTTAATATCATTTTAAATCCTGACTGTCATATAATGGGTTATCTCTTCTTGTTTTTGTTATTTGAAAATTTGTAAGCATGCTTCTTGTAATTTAAAGTCATTGATAAATATGATTTCTGTAATCTAGCCACACCCCCAAAAAGTAATGTACCTTCTGGTCAAATGAGATGAGTATATAAAGTATATTTTAGTCTTAAAGTGCTATATAAATATCAATCTTTATTGATTTCATTATTGCCATTGTCCCAAGTGTTATAATATGTTTCTTGGAAAGTACACTGGTTAGAGAACAGTTCCATATAACTACATTTGTGAAAGGATAAACTCATTTAAGGAAATAACCGATAAACCGTGAAAAATGTTCAAAGACTAGCAAACAAATCGAACTTAATTCAGGTTAAAGATGCTTTGACTTTTGACACTATGATTCATGATCTGCAAAGAAGATTGTACAGTCTTTAAATCCTATTGTAAGTTAACTTCTTTCTTCATGTTACCGTTGGGCCAGGAGAGATAATAGGCAATCACTGTGGATCTGTGGGTAAGTAGGAGATAGTGACCCAGACATTCCTGTTTCTGTCTAGGTTTCTTGATTGTTCAAATAGAAAGTGACATTTAAGAACAGCCATAAAACAGGTCATGCTTTCCTTAAAACAGGGAGGCATGTTGTTCTTTAGCAGGAAAAAATGTAAAGTCTGTTTAAATTTAGAAAATTGAATTCATGTTTCCTTTATGAATCAGAATAGACATGACATGCATTAAAATATCTTTTATATTTATGATGATAGTCACAAAAATATCCATGGTTTCACTGCATTTTGTTCTGTATAAAGTCAAGTAAAAAATGTACCCCATCCCTCAGAAGTTTATAACTAGAACCAAAAAAATAACCATTATAAGAATCACTTCCACCAGCGGAGCACTTCATATTTTTCAAAGCACATTCATATGCAGGAGACTGCCCTTGGATCTGTGGTTCATGGTTTTAGAAATGTGTAGGCTCTTTGCCAATGCACACTCTTTTCTCAATGAGATTGTTTTTACAGGATTGGTTGCAAAGGTGAGGAATGGGGGGGATGGATAATGTGTATGGATTTTATGTCCTGCTGAGAAGGGAGCAGCTCGTCAGAAATAGTAAAGGAGGGCCTTGAAAGCTCCCTTGCTTGAAAATTAAACCCCTCAGGAATTCCACCAATTAGAGGCTCATTTGGGTTAGCAAACCCCACTTTAAAAAAATGCAAACACTCTCTGGTGTCCCCAGCTGCCTAAAACTGCCCATGGTGGTGGTGGATGCTATCCAGCTGCAATGGATTTAGAACATGGTAGAGGGTGAAACCAGTCTCACACTACCAGGCATGAAATCATGCTACTCAACCTAGAAAGCTGTCCAACAAATTGAGTCTTTTTTTACAAAATCAATCTTGTGCTCCTGTTTCTTGTGGAAATATCAGCATCCTGCAGCCTGACCCCAGATAAGTCTCTTTGTTTATACCTTGTATGCTTTTCTTGGTTCTTCCTAGATTAGGAGCAGCTTTTGCTTTTGGAGACTGTTTTCTTTCTCCACACTTTGTATCTATGTTACACATTCCAGGTTGTGCACCACTTTCAGAGCTGGACCATGTTGGACTCAACTTAGTATCCAGAGAAGGATGCTTCAACCTGCAAAATGGAACTTACTTGGGTTCATTCTCTGGCAGATCACCTTACGGTTACTGGTAGCCATCTTCACAATCCAAATATTGTTTTAATAAATAAATCAGATGAAAAGCAACTTGATCTGGAGTAATGGCAGTTGTTTTGATTGGGACAAAATGGGGAAGAATAATTTTATGGTATTAAACTCTTGAGGGAGAGGACCATTATAAAAGCAGAATTAGTTTTTACCTTCCTTTGTTTCTACTGCTTTATACAGTATCTAGAATATAGTAAGTACTTAACAAATGCTTTCTTCTTTTTATTGTGGTAGATTTTGGAAAGCAGAATGCAACATTAGAGTATCTGGTATATGAGCAGCAGGATAGAGGAGGCACAAGTAGAAGGGTTGAGAAGAGAAATGAAAAGACATTACATGGTTTGTCTGGATTGCTCGTGACAATTAGAATTTTGTAATCTCCTGCATTCAGATGCTACTAGTTTGAAAATTTGAAAACCTCCACCTTCTCAACTTAGTACAGTCTACCAATCCTGGATAGTTAAGTCTTCCCAAGATTTAATCAACAATCAAAGAATCTCCGAGTTGCAATGGACCTTAGAAATAAATTATTCCAATTTCCATATCAATGTGAGGATCATTTCTATAATATATTGTCTATAGTCATTCAATCCCTGTTCAGACTCTTCTAATCTTGTGAGATATCTCATTCAATTTTTTGCATATATCTAATTGTTTTAATATCAAATTATTTATAAGGTATCTATAACTTTTAAACTTATTTATAATGTGGTGAGAACTGAATATTTCTCTCTCGTAATTAATTACTATCTTAGGACCAAGTTTTTTTTCTCCTTCCTACTTCCTCATCCAAAGATCTACAGTGTAGGAAATTTCTCTTAAAGATTTACCAAGATCAAAATCTAACCAGACAGTAAAATAAATTCTAAGTTTTGGCAAATAGGTGTATTTCTGCTCATTGGGTTTTCTCAGACAGGTCCTGGCAAAATGTTGATTCTCCCTATTTTCAGTGCAGGTGATTTTGACTCCTTGACCAAGATTTGAGTGACCTAAGTCATAGAGTCCCAAGATAACCTACCTCCCATTTGATTAACCACTCAGAGGTGATTAGGGACACCTCTTCTTCAAAGGCAGGTAAACTGTGACTCCAGTACCATTAGGGCTCTTTGGTTTGAGAGAGATAGTCAAATGACCATCCTTTTATTAATGAACTACTGCTGATAGGCTATCCAGAAATGGGTGTTTGGTACAATTTTCATTGGTTTGGGGAAAAGATAGGATCAGGTCAAGTTGTAAAGGAATGTAAAAGGGAGTAGGATTTGATATTTTATGATAACCATAGTTTATTGAATAAGGGAGTGACATGAGCATATCTATAGTTAAAGAATACTCCCCCTGGCAACAATATGGAGGACAAATTGAATTAGGGAGATACTTGAAGGTAGGAGAGTGTAGTTAGAAGCCTGGGTGGAGAGAGTTAGACCTAAGATGATAACAGAACTAGCAGAAGGAAGTGGTCATATATTGTGGTTTTACAGATATAATTTTGGCAATTGTTTGAGTGTATGGGGGAGGCAAGATAAGAAATTGAGAATATACTCTCAGTATGGAATGTAAATTCCTTGAGAGTAACAGCTCTTCTTTCCTTCCTTCCTTCTTTTTTCTCTGTCTTTCTTTCCTCTCTTTCTTCCTTCATTTTCCTTTCTCTTATCTTTTATTGCTTATTTGCTTCCTTCCTTCCTTCCTTCCTTTCTTTCTTTCTTTCCCTCCTTCTTTCCTTCATTTCTCTCTGTCTCTGTCTCTCTCTCTCTCTCCCTCTCATTCTTTGTTCCTTATTTGTACACTTCAGTTCCTAGCACAGTGCCTTGAACACATAAAAAAAGTGATAATGCCTGAGCTGGGATCTTTCACTGATAGAGGAAACTCTTAGGTGAGAAAACTCTCTCTTCAAAAGCAAGCAGGCATGCTCTCCTCAGCTGAGTCTTAGAGAGTTGTTACGAGCAGCGACCTACTGTACTATGTTGCCTGGCATATGGTAGTGCTTAATAAATGCTTAATGGCTGATTGACAAACATATTTTTATTAATTCATGTTTATATTGATTTAGATGTTTCAAAAACTTTTCAGAATAGCATTTTGTTTGGATTGATGATAACTAAAAGCCTTAGATCTTTCTTACACAAAAATAGTTCTCTTATAAAAATAGATGAGAACTTGACTTTTATCTGTTAAGTCATACACAGTGGGAGGTTGTGGCCACTCTTCTAGCCTACGTATACCTTTTAAGATCCTAATTCTTTCATTCAACTCATTAGTTATCACTCCCAATTTTGTGTCCCTTACAAATCTGAAAACCAGGTGCTATTTATCATTGTCTAGGAAGCTCACAAAATGATTTGGGGGGAGAATTTATAGAAGAGCCCTGAGACAGGCCACCAGATATCTTCCATCAAAGTAACAGTGATTTATTAATCAGCACATCTCAAACAACAAGCATTATTAAATACCTCATGTATGTCACATAATATTCTATGTTCTAGGAGATTTAAGAGCAAAAAACAGAGTACCTGTCCTTAAGAAATGTATTTGGTTTGGTAGTGAGAGGACTTATCCACTCTATTGTGATACAATCTAGCCCATATTTGCCAGTCTTGTCCAGAAGAGTTTGATGAGAGATGTTTAGTATTAAATATCCTGTGGGAATAAAAATATTCTATCCATGGCAGGCTACTCATCTTCCAGTCTAACTCTGCCAAAAATGATTTTCCTTTTGACATGAATTTTTGTTTCTCAAAAAGCTCATATAGTGACTCACTGTGATAACTACTTCCTTTTCCAGGTGCTCATAAATTATCTATTTAATGACTCATTTTAGAAATTTTCTGCAGATTGACATTAAGCTCACCCATAATTTCTAGAATATATCCATTTTGAATACCAAAATATCTTCCAGTCTTTTATCTTCTGTTATGCCTCCTCTCAGCATTATTTTTTAAATAAGCTCTTGTTAATGTCTTCTATGATTATAATAGGTTTAAAAAAACGTAAAAAAAAAAAAACAGTCCCATGCTCCTAATCCAGCTCTGCCTCCTTTATCAAAGACCAACTGAAGAAAGAAAGAAATTCAACATTATTTCTTCAAGATCACTTACTGCTAAGCATTCTAACATCACATTTCCTTCAATTTAGTGGCAGATGGATAGATCGACAAATAGATAAGACAGATAGATAATTCATAGTATATATGCTATATTAAATATTACATATATATGCATATGTATATGTGTGTATGGCACACCCACATTATATACATGTGTGCATGTCATGAATAAAGTAGTCAGATGGTGAAGTTTGCAGAGTATTACTCATATAGCCAGGAGTCAAAGCCATCCATGTATGCTTACTATCTATGTGTTCTTGTATAAATCACCTAATCTTTGCCTGAATTTCCTCAACTGTACAACAAGCTAATAATACTATCTGCTTCCTGAGATTTTTGTAAGTATAAAATGAGATGATCTTAAAGTTCATTGCAAACTTGACGATGCTATATAAATGTGATGGTGATGATGATGGTGATGGTGGTTGTAGTGGCATGTATTATTGTGTTGTTTCTACTCCCTTTAAGGCATGAACTCTTTTGGAGAAGAAGCTGTTTTTGTTTTGGTTTTTCCCCTTTCTTTGTATCCCCAGCACTCAATCCTGTGCCTGGTACAGAATAAACTGCTAAAAACTTGTTGACTTGACTTGACAAGTTTGATGAAGCACATCCAGGGATGGAGATTTTTTGAAGTAGCTATATCTTTTCTTCCTTTCTTCTCTCCTCTAATGTATTGAATTGCAGAGCTGGAAGATTCCTTAGAGGTCATCTGATCAAATTCATACCCAAAGAGGAATTCTTTCTTTAATTTCCAAATAAGTGATCATCTTCCAGTATTTAAGACTTCTTCTGAAGTGGAAGCCATCAATTCTCAAGAAATTCTATTCAACTTTTTGATATTCCTGTTAAGATTTTTTCTTTGCATCTGCTTTGAGTCTGCATTCCTGACACTTCTGAGATGATCACACAGGCAAAGAGAAATGTTTTTATTTGTTTATTCATTCAAGAAAACCACACAGCAAGGTATGGCTTCTTTGAAGACATAATTTTCAATGAAAAAATATTTGTCTATGAAGTCAAAGCTGGGGAATAGGGAATAGGCACCATCTAATGAAAAGAAAAATCAATGGCTGGTAAAATTCTGATCCACCAGTGTTCTAAGAAACAGGATCAGAGGGAGAAATAAATATGGGTCAGATAAGTCTTTTGTCTATATTAAATGCTGAGAGACAGCCATATACCTGGCCAAGTTGTTTGGGGACTGGAGAGAATATGATCGAATAACTAAAGACTCTCTTTTTGAATCAAGGCCAATGGAGAAATTTTTCCATTTTCTCCACCACATACAGCTCTTTTTTTTTTCCTGAGCAATTTCAGCACTCTTCAGAGACATTAATTGCCTGCTGCTAAAATAAACAATCAGGGTAAAGCCATTACAAGAATAGCAGAAGGTGGGGAGTAGATCAACTGCCAATTTGTACATAGGGGCCATGATTCCATAATATGCAGATGTGGAAGTCTATGATCCCAATAATTAAATAAAAAGCAGATATCCCTACCCAACTGGGTTCCTTACACTTTTGAGAAGGTTCATCAAAATCACATGATGCTCAGCCTGTCTCTAACTGGTAAAATAGACCTCAGAGCATCTCAAGCTTAGAAGTTTGCCTATGCTAATCAACAATTTAATAATCATGTGTTTTATTTCCAAACTCACATGTTCTACATTCAAGAAGTCATATCCATGATGAATCATCAATGCCACCATAGGTAAAGGGAGTACTCTCTGGTTTAGTAATTTCTTGGATCTAGCCTCTAGGAAGATTTACTTCTTATGGATATATTTCTGGCTGATCCCCTTTAAATCTTTCTTATTCCTTCCTTGTCTCAGAGTCACCCAAGGCTTGAAATATTTACCCAAGAGGAAGCAATTCTAGCACCACTCAACTATTGGGTCTCCTTTCCACTGGAGTGGTTCAGGCAGCTTCTTCCCAGAAATGACTTGGAGGAACAAGTTGTGGCAATTTTGAGAATTGTTTTGCTTTCCAGAAACAAGGGTAGAGATTAAATTATTGTTAAATATTTTTAATTGGTAAAATGTATTTACCTAGAAGAAATAGGTTCCATTAGGTGACTTAGTGGCAATACTGAGCTTCTGGATAAAGGTGAAGAATAGACTATCCAACTTCTGTAAAAGAAGTCAGCCCCTTACCATAAGTCTTTAAAGCAGCCAATATGTGACATTACTTCCCCAGTGAGGCTCTCAAAGGGGATGTTCTGGTTGCTAACTTGGAGAAATTCTGTGCTATGTCACTAATGCTTCTGAGGCTGTTCCTGTTCATTAGAAATTTCTTACATCAAGGAGACTGAAATTTTTGCTACTTGAACCTAATGCATAATTTAAAAAAAAAACTGTCAGAGGTATCATCATCTGTCTTGCAGCACTAATGTTATTGATGCTGCTTCTGTTCATTATCACTGCAAATATTTGGTGTCTCCACCACATGTTGAAATCGAAGGCACAGTCCCTATGAAATAGACTATCTGATTTTTGTTTCCTTCCATATCTGGACACTATTACAAAGGACCATTTTTGATTTTCGTTGGGGGAGAGAGGAAAGCACAAGTTTAATTTAGCTTTCTATTTTTCCTCTAAAGTTCTGCCTTTGCCAGATTCTTCACATCCTGGAGATAAGGTCAACAATTAGCCAAAGTCCCTATAGGTGTTTAAATGGACAAAAATTCTCTAGAAAACCTTTAGTACCTTGCCAACATGGGGTGGAGAGTATGCTAAGATCAATATTTCCCAAAGTCTACCCCTAACCTCACTAGATTAGTTAAACTAGTTATTTTACTCAATAAAAAGTTGATTTGCTCAGGGTTCTAAGGCTCAAGTCCCTTAAGTATTGATGCAGCTTTCTGATATTCTCAGACCATGTTGACATGGTTCCCTGATTCCCTAGGAACATAAAAGACTGTCCATGTGAAATAAAAACTTTCCAGATTTATAGGATGTCTCAAAGCTACAGGTCACCCTAGCCTTCTGACAAGATATTCTTCCCTGCTAATCATATACATTTCCATATGGAGACACAGAAGATTGCATTTATTCTAGTTAAGTGTTTTATCTTTCTTTCCTATCTTATCTATTCTATGGTTCCTTTTGTTAACAGTTGTGTATCTCCTTGTGATTATCTTATTTCATTCCAATATTGTCCCTAAACTACTAGGATATTTAGGTAACAAGGGATTAGTGCCTAAATTAAGGCTATGGCTATATGTATAAATATAAAAGGTAAATGGTAGAGATATTCAGTTAGAAATTGAAAGATTTAGCAATTGAATGGTTATATGAAGTAAGGAAGGGTTCAGACTAAAGAGAAAGGGTCACTGAGGTCCTGAAAGGAGGTGATTGGAAAACAAAAAGGCATCATGTCTTTGGGAGACAAAGGGAATTTTAGTGAAAGGTGGTTTTGGGGAAGAGTAAATGTTCTGTTTGGGGCAAGTTGAGTTTGAGATGTCTCCAGGACATTCAGTTTGAAATGTTGATAAAGTAGTTAGAGATAAAAGACTGAAACTCTGAGAAGAGGCTGAGACTACACAAAATAGGTCTGTGAGTCATCTGCCTAGAAATGATTGAACCATGGGAGCTAACGATGTCATGAAGAAAGAGAGAGTGCAGATAAAGAAAAGAAGACCTGGAAAGTGATATGAAAAATGACCATACCTAGGGGACATGATGTGATGAGTTAGCAAAGGCAAGTTTTTCAGACATAGAGAACCAGGAGAGGGTAATGTGATGAAAACCCATAGGGAAGAGACTATCAAGGATGTGAAGATGGTCAACAGAGCTGAAGGAAGCAAAGAAGTCAAAAAGAATGAGAACTGTGAAAAGATTTTCAGATTTGTCAGTTAAATGATGATTGGTACATGGAGACAATGGTTTTATTTGACTGATATCATCAAATGCCATATAGAAAAGGGTTAAGGAATGAGTGAGAGAAAAAAGTGGTCAACAAATATAGATAGATTGTTAAAGGCGGTTCACTGGGGGAGGAGTGGGGGAGAAGAGGGATCATAACTAGATGTGGTAACTAGATGATAACTAGAGTGGTAGATAAAGTACAGGTTTTTGTGTTTTGTTTTGTTTGTTTTTTTTGTTGTTGTTGTTGGTTTTTGAAGGGAGAAAAGTGTAGATGCTTGAAGATGTCAGAGAAGGAACAGAGAGTGTATATGGAGCGAAAAGTTTGAGAGGGCAATCTGCTGGAGAAATTGAGATGGACTGAGATCAGGGCCACACATAAAACAGCTCTATCTCAATCAAAATCACTGAGAAGATTTTTAGTATCACAGAGCTACACATAGATTTCTAGTGCTCCTGAAGAGATACATCTCTCCTGCTTCATATCAATTCACTAATGATTACTCTTTTGTTCTAACCATTTAATCAGCTCTGAATACATCTGAATAAACTATAATCTAACCAACATCGCTCAATATTATCCACAAGTATTCAGCGATAGAGATTTTGTCAAATGTCCTTGCTAATCTTAGCATTTGCTTAAACAATGCTTTTCTTTTTTCTTAAAGGTTTAAAATGAATTTTTTTTTCTCACTAGCGAGAATAAATATTCCTAGATTGCAAGGAATGACTCATATTTCTTTTGGAAGTTTATAGCTATGAAAGTACTCAGGTTTAAAGGGCTCAATGAATCAATGAGTGAACATTGAGTAAAAACAATAGGAGCACTTAAGGGCAGTAAGGGACCTTTGGCAAATGGGAAATGTTCTATGAATCACAGTATCCAACACCCGTTACAAGCAAGATACCATAGATTAGAACAAAAATTTAGAGTTCAAAGTGGCATCGAACAATAGGTCATCCAGCCTTCTCATTTGATAGATGAGAAAAACTAAGAAGCATGAAACCAAAAGGTGTTGCCCAGGCTCACACAGTTAGTGATTCCCTGAGGTGCGATTTGAACCCAGGACTTCATGATTCTATGTTTAATTCTCTTTGCAATATGCCACATTGCCTCAGATGTTCTACCAACTCTATTTTGAAAGAATTGAAAATATATGTGATTATAAATAATTATGATGGAACAGAAAGTGATGAGAAGTGTGGGTTAAAGGTGTGATAGATGCTTTTCTGTCAATGTCCAGTGGGGAGAAGACTTAAGGAAGCAGCAGGAGAACTGAGTTTTAAAATAAAGGAGGTAGAGCAACAGTGAGTGTGTAATTTAACTAGGGCATATGATTTAATTAAAAGAGTAGTGGGAGATAAAGGTAAATGAAAGGTAAAGGAAGATCAGATTCGGACTGGTAGACTTTGACACGGTCAACCATTCTCCTCTCCTCAATTCTCCTTTTTTCTCTAGTTTTTCATAATACTGTTATCTCTTCACTCTTTTCTTATCTGTCTGACCACTCTTTTTCAGTCTCTCTTTCTGGATCTTCATCTAGGTCATACTAACCATTGCAGTCCCATAGGTCTTTGTCCTAGACTCTCTTTTCTCTCACCTCTATATTAATTCCATTGTCATTTTTATGTTGATAATTCTCAAACCTATTCATACTCGAAACTCTCTGATGACTTTATGAGTCATCAAGAATTGGATGTTCTAGAGACATTTTAAACTCAACATGTCCAAATTTAAATTCAATATCTTTTAATATCCTCACTATACTGTTAACTCAAATCTTGCTACCTCCCTCAGTCTCTGCTTTGCTCTGACTGGAAGACAAGGAATACCAAACTCTTCCCAGTGTCTTCCTTTGTAGATGGCAGAAACTGGATGCTCAACTTCTCCACTGTGCATCTGTTGTTCTGCCTGGTTTCAACTTAACAGAACAGGTGTGTATCTCCCTGATGTCATGTCCTCCTCCCCACAACCAGCCCCTTCCTGCCATCTTTTATATGTTGTTGTCTCCTCCATGAATTTGTAAGACACTTGAGGGCAGAGTCAACCTTTCTTTTTACTAATTGTATCTCCAGCATTTAGCACAGTGCCTGGCACATTATAAGCTGGTTGGTTGTTATCCTTAGTCTTCAAAGAGGACCAAAATGACATCACCATGATAAAGTGAAATTTCATTGTGTCCAACTGTGGCTGATCAGACCAATATGAGCTCAGAATTCTCTACCACAGATTGGACACAGATAGTCCATGATAATATTTGGGACAGATTTCCCAAATTTGCACATTATAAGCACTAATAACTGTTTATTAGATTAGAATAGATTTCTTCTAAAACTATTCCATCTTCTGAAGTTCACTACTATTGTCAAGCATATCATTATCCTCCCAATTTTCAATCTAGGTGTCATCTTCAATGTCTTATCCTTTCATCCCCCATATCTAATCCGTGGCCAAGACCTGTCTTGATAACATTTTCCCTATATGCCCCTTTTCCTACAGATATCGCTACCATCACCTCAGATAAGCTCAGACAAGTCTTCATCTTTCATATTGGTCTCTCTGACAGAAGTCTGCTCCCATGTTAGTCCTTCATCTCCTCAATGTAAAAGTAATCTATTTAAAGTATAATTCTGATTGTGTTTCCCCATTCCATATTCAAGAACTCCAGTGCATACCTATTACTTTCCATATAAAAGCATATTTGTCATTCAAAAACTTCATAACCAGGAATGACCTGATGTTTCCTGCCACCATGATAGCTTTATATGATCAAATACTATTTTTTGCTATTTGCTTTTTTTCTTTTCTTGAGTAAAGCTTATTTGTTGACTTAGAACTTTATGTTAAAGTTAAGCTCTGCTCACCAAGTCAACTTATTCATACTGCCATTTTCAGAGGTAGTTCTGGGGTTCTGTGCTTCCAAGGTGGTATGATGCAAGGAGAGGTAAGGTCGCTATTCTTTTGGTCAGCACTCTGGCTTATACTCAGGTCCTCTACAGCTACAACCTTCAGCCCATTCTTTGCCTTAGAACTGTGACCAGGGTCCTTACTGCCTCCACACTCCCTTCCACCCAGAATTCTTCTTCAACCTGGAACGATGAATTAAAACTCCATGTGAGCTATAGGATTGCAGATCAGTAACAGCTATGCAGAGTGACAGTAAAAGATCCCCTGTAATCTCATTCTGACCAGTTGTCCAACACCCTTAATGTCTCTTGGCTGAGAGCCCCTGAAGCTGCCACTGTCTTCTTCTATGTACATGAACTCCAGGGAGGCCTCACCCTGATGTCACTAGCTACTCCTGCTGACCTTTTAACGGTGTTTAGGCCTGAAAAATGTTTCACCCTGACCTTTGGTTCTGCAGCACCAAAATTTGATTTGGGGTGTTATTTAAGGGAATGTTGAGAAAGTTCATCTGATTGCCTTTAATGCTCCCTCTGACTCTGGGCATTTTCCCTGCTTATAACCCATGTCTGGAATGTTTTCCCTTCTCATTTCCCCCTCCTGGCTTCTCTCACTTCTGCCAAGTTCTAGCTAATATCCTGCCTTGTGCAGGAAGGCACACACACACATACACACACACAGACATACACACACATCCCTTAATTTTAGTGCCCCCTCTCTGTTGAATGATTCTGATTTATCCTGTTTACTACATATTCCTCATAGATAGTTGTTTTCTCCCTCATTAGATTGTGAGCTTCTTAAGATCTGAAATGGTGTTTTACCTTTTCTTTATATTCTTGGGGCTTAAAATGCCTGTCGCATTTCATAAATGCCCAGCTAAAGTATTCGAGCTTTATCCTGTGGGCTATAAGAAAATACTTAATATTTCTGAGAACATTGTGCATGTTCATCCTTCTTTGCTGAAGAAGATCATGCCATCAGAAAAATGATGACATGACTAGCACTTGATTTTGTTTTGAGTGAGGGAGAGCTGTGCAGGTCACCAATCTCACTTCTCCTCCAGAGCCATCTGAATTCAGTGACCAGATATTCATCAGGATGACTGGAGATGACCCAGGATGAAGCAATTGCGGTTAAGTGACTTGCCCAAGGTCACACAGCTAGTGAATGTCAAGCGTCTGAGATGAGATTTGAACTCAGGTCCTTTTACTATACCACCTAGCTGCCCCTTCTGAGAATAAGACATGAGATCAAAGGTATACTTACATGAAGATTATTCTTGATGATTTGGAGGAAAAGACATCTGAGACAAGATGCCTGCTTCTGTCATCTAGGAACTGAGACAACTGAGATGGGCAGAATGATGCTCACTTCAGTCACAGAGAAAAGTACAGAGACCAAAAAGGGTAGGTTGGGGATGGGTGACAGAGATTACCCCAATGTGTCTAGATAAAATTTAGAGTACTTGAATCCTTCTATTTTGACATAGCTCTAGTCTCTTGAAGGCAAAACCATTTGGAAATTTGGTTCTTCACTATGAAAGTATGAGGAAGGCAAATTCTAGGATAAGAAATAAACTGCATTTTCTCTCAAAACTGAGATGACTTTTTACTGCAATTCACCTGGAATCTGTAACAATCAATCAACATAGAAATCACTCCTGCTTTGTTTCTGTTCTTGGGAAGGTATTGAGACTCAGAAGATAAAAATGATGCTATTTTATTCATTCTGCCTTTTCATTTGAAGACTATTCAATTTATCTGATAATTTGGAAAAATATGTAGAAAATGTAAATATCCATCTTCCTCTGTTACCTACCAATTCCTCCAATAGACACCTTTTCTTTCCTCCAAAGGCCAATATCAATTTTCTCCATTTTAGCCTTTCTCTAATGCCAACTGACCTCTTCCACTCTCCTGAGGCAAAGTGGAGGAAAGAAAAGGAATAGAAAGGGGTGGAGCCCAGGCTTTCTTTTAGGAGACAAGCAAATCAGAATTCTGTTTTTCCATTATTTCCTCAGCAGTCTCATTTGTAGTTAATATGAGGGACTCTCATATGCATTATCGTTTAATCCACGGAACACTTAAGATGTGAAGAAAGTCAGGGACCATTATCTTTATTTGAGAAAGAGGAAACTGCAGCATGGAAAGACTCAGGACCCGCCAGGTATTCACATGTATTGCTTACATCAAGATCATAGAAGACAAGGGTTTTTATTCCCAGTTCACTTCAGTTTTCACTATACAATTGATTCCACCAATATATGACAACTATGACTTGTGAATTTTTCTGAAATAGTCACAGTTTCAAGAAAATTCAGGACTTTTCAAAAACCTTGGTAAAATAAATATCCTTTTCAAGCTGTATATCTCAATTTACAGTTTGGAAAATGTATTTGACTACCATAAATATAGACCACTTATAAAAGACATGGACAAAGATACATCCAATTCTACAGGTATCAAATAAATCCATAGATAAAACAATTTACATTTTTAATAGTTTAAGTAGTATGTATGCATATATAACTTGAACCTAAAACAACAGAACTCACAAGATTCCCATAAAGAAAATTTACCAGTTTACTCAGCGTTACTTGTAATCCTTTTTTTGTAGAGGTAGAATTTTTAGAAGACACGTTTGATGTATGCTCCGTTTTTTAACTACATTAGGATAATTCGTGCACTTTCAGGACATGTTTATATTTTAGTCAAAAACACTTTTGAGTCTCTCTCTGATATTATATGGAGCACCTAAGTGGAACAGTAGCTAAAACTCTAGGCCTTGATTCAGGAAGACCTGAGTTCAGATTCAGTCTCAGACATTCACTGGTGATGTCACCCTCTTAAAGTCACAGCCTCTCTTTGCTTCAGTTTGCTCATCTGTAAAATCAGAATGCTAATTACACCTACCTCTCAGTGTTGTTTTAAGGGTCAAATAAGAAAGTATTTATAAAGTCCATGAAACACGACAAATGCTATATGGATATTAGCTATTATTTCAACAATTTGTCTTGGGAGAGGAAATAAACATCCATATTTACACATCCTTCTGAGTGCTCTTGCATTTCATTGGTCTCTCTTTACTGGGCACTAAGTCAATATTGATTCTGGGGTACACTTATGCTTGGTACATAGTGCCTAAAAATAAGCACTCAGGAGTTTGTAAAAGTGCTGATATATGTAGCTATCAATTCTGTTTGCCAAGAGTGTAATGAACTGCGATATAGAGTTATCAGAAGACCCCAATACCATAAAGTCAGCAAATTTCACAAGATTCACTGAGTAAAGGAAACTTTAAAAACCAACCAGGTAATTGAGGCCTTGATAATAAATCTGGGGAAAGCAGAAAAGCCAAAAGATTTACTTTATATGTGAAATTCTGTGTAAGGCATTCAAAGCAGTGAAGATACCAGGAGCGTCAATATGCGTGTATGTACATTCATATACATATACACATATATGCATGTGTATATTTGCAAGTATGTATATATTTGCAGGCATATATGTGTGTACATATGCAGGTGTATTTATGCATGTATATGAGTATGCCTATATGTGTGCATGTATATTATATGTATATGTGTATATTTATGACTATGTGTGTACATATGCATGTATAGGTATGTGTGTCCATGTGTATGCATCTATATCTGTATATGAATATGCAAATGTATATGTATATATAAATATTACATCTAAGGAATGATCACTGCAATATTTTAATGATGAAAAAGTAAATTTAAAAAAGTTCTAGATATCTAAACAATTTCATGATAATGCTTCTTAATTATGAATCCACTTTCCTCACTTTATATAAGACTTATTTAATATAATTTATTTTCCATGAGTTTGTCTTCGGTTTTATTATACTCACAAGTTACATTATCTCAGCATCTAAAATACTCTCTGGTATTAATTTGGGCACCTTGCAATCTTCATTATCTCTTCCTTCCAGATCTCTAGGGTACTTCTCAGTACCCTAAAGTACTAACACATTATGTGCATGTGGGTGTTTAGAAAGTAGTATTTGATGATGATGATGATTTCCGGAGACTAAGTATTATTCAGCTCAGGAATGTTACAGTGGGAGGCTTTGGAATTGGCCACCTTGGACATCTTGAAAGTAGGATAAATTTTCATCTGTTTCAGATATTTTAAGTGCAGTCCTGTCTGAAGGTGGGGAAAGGACTAGAAGACTTCAAGGTTTCTTTCGATCTCTGCTTCTATTGAGTGGGATGATTTATCCTGTAGAGACTTAACAACTATCTTCAAGTATATGAAGGAAAAGCTTGTCTATAGAAGATGATGACCAGCTGCTCCCTATCTCCACTGATTACAGAAGAGGAAATGAATTTAAGCTTCAAATGAGGGATTAAGGGTTTGAGGGAAGAAAGAATTTCCTGACGCCAAGATTGAGCCAGGACTTGAGGTGAAAAAGCCCAGATAATGAACTCAGAGTTGCATTTCTCAAGAAGAGAACTAAGAAAAGAGTTAAACATAGGAATGCATTCCTGAAAGAGAACTTTTAAGATGGCTAGCTCTCCTAGGCAGACAGGTGTCTGATAGATTTTACCTTCTTCAAATGTGTGTCACCTAAGGAATGGCGCCTAATAATCTCTTCTAAATTTATGTAATATTGAAATTGCATTGTGAATATCAGTCAATGAATCTATGATTTTACCTGCATAACCACATTAGCCAACTTATAGATGGACCACAGTTTGTCTTTCCTTAGTGGAATGACATTCCAAAAATTTCTGTGGTCAAAAAAACAATCACTACCACTGGTCAACTTTCTGGTTATTAGACTCTCTGAATTTAGCTAGACTACTGCTTGGATGATAGAAATACCTTGCCATTTCATAGGACTTTCTATGTCCCTGGTCTCAACATTTTGTTCCTGGAATACTTCCACACTACAGTGAGTCTTCAGTGTAAGACTTTACTAGCAAAATAAAAATGATGGCTGTTATGATAGTGTAATGGCGATTGTGTAAAATGGAAAGAGAACTGGTCTTGGTGAGAAGACTTAGCTTTGAGTCCTAGCTCTGATACACATTGTCTGCGGGATCTCTCAAAGTCACCACTCAATTCTCTAAGACAAGTTGCAGAAAGGGTGCCAGCTTGCTCAGAGAGAGAATTCCCTACTCTGAAAAAAATTGCAAATCTCTAAATACAAACAAATAAAAACTTTTACTATTCATTATGGCTTTTCTTCACGTATTTATTTTTCATGATTTGGCATTGAATTCATACAATGTTGACATGTTTTAAAAATTCCTCATAATTAAATCTTACTTTTATTATATTGGGTATTAAGTCTACCTTTGATAATAAACTTCATTTTTCCCAGTCTAGCTTTGATTATAACTCACAGATTTTCAATTACCTTAAAAATAGATGAGTTCTCAGATCACTGAAGAATACATGTCTTCTTTCTCATATAAATTTCTTGATTTTTGTGGTTTGTGGACTGAAAGAAGGCTAGGTTGCAGTTTTCTAATTCCATGTGGAAATTCCTTTAACTAAAGAACAAAGAATTGTTCTTCTAAGTAGGAAATGCATGATAAGAGTCCATAATTCCTTCATCATAGATAAGAATCCTGGGCCCACTGAAAATTAAAAACAAAAACAAAATAAAAAAAAACCATCTTATTTAATGTTTGTAAGATAAGATCTTTCATAATATAAAGATACCTGTATCATATTTCCATTAAATTTCTTCTAAATAATGAATTTAATAGTCTTGATAGAAAAGATTAGTTCCTTACATATATATTTTCCAGTTTTGAATGCCCCAGTCTCTCTTAGCCATCTTCACTCATATTAGGGTACTCTGTCATACATGTTGATGCTCCCTTAAGTATCCTAAATTCTCACACTTCAAACTACATAATTCCCATGACTATTACTTCACAGAGGGAAGCTAGATGTCACAGTAGAGACAGTGCTGGCCCTGGAGTCAGGAAGACTGCTCTTCATGAATTCAAACCTGGCCTTAGTTAGTTACCAGCAAGTCACTGGGCAAGTCACTTAACTTTGTATACCTCAATTTCTTCATTTATAAAAGGAGTTGGAGAAGGAAATGGCAAACCGTTACAGAATTTGCCAAGAAATCCCCCAAAAGAGATTGAATACAGCGAAGAAATAGCTCAACGGCAACAATCCTCAACAGAAATGATCGTACTGTTGATCCTAGCATCAGCCCCAAATATTAGAATTCTGTGTCCATGAAGTCCAAAATCTTAATACAACTTTCTATCTTCCCATATTTCCTTATACCTTATAACTTCTCTCTCTGTTCTTCAGCCCCATTATCCTCTTTCACGTGTGTATTCACTGTGACTAATTTTACATAAACACCTCAGTTGCTTTTGTTCCCCCTTAATAATCACCTGTGTAGTGGCTACATTCTTCTGCCTTTCCTATAAAGAAAACGCTCCATTAATGACCTAAATCAACTCTACAAGTCCCTCATTCCCTGCCAAATCTTAATGCTGGATTTTTTCCATAATCTCCCACCCTTGTTCTTAGACACCTAATGGTGAAGGGAGGGTAAAGGAAATCTCAAAACTATGTGTCCTGGATCTACTACAAATTCATGTTACTTTATTTCAGTGGGACCCTCATTGTGGTAAAGGCAACAGTTCTACTCTGTTCTAATCACTATCCTACTCTGAGGAGAGGTGGTTTCAAACTTTCTCTTCTCTCCATGAACCTCCTATAGAATTATCTCCCTTCCTCCCCTCTAAGTCAGGAATACTACCTTATATTTCACTGGAAAAAAATGGAAGACATTCCTAGGTTTCCCTTTATCCTCATCTCACTCTGGTCTCAAATGAAAAATGTAGTCCTTCATGACAAGGAAAACACCTGTATGTGTCTTCTTGATCACCTACCCTGCAATTATATTAACTGGATTATCACCACCTCCCATCCTCATTTACTTCAGTCTTCAAAATCTGCTAATACTTTCTCTTATTCCTACTAACATTATCATGTCTCCCCATACTTAAAAAATTTCATATATATATATATATATGTATATATATATACATATATATATATATATATGTATATGTATATACACACACATGCACACATACATATGTAATATAAATAATATATGTACATGTGAACCTCTTAAAGGATTTGACTGTGTTTACCTTTATTTGTATCCCCAGTAGTTTACTTAATACCTACATAGTAAATCCTTATCACATTTATTTTGTCTGTTTGACAAGAATTTCTTTTCTTCACAGAATTAGCAGCTGTTGTGTTACTGGTATTTTCACTGTTCTTCTAACTTTAAGAAGCATCTGTTGCACTATTGAGCACTACTGCACTATAACAATCCTTTCAGCTTCCAGGTCCCATTGAAGGTCTTTGTTCAATCCATGAATAGTTTATCAGTTCTTGGCATTGCTTTTTCTTTTCTACTGCACTGTCCTTTGGGCTTTTGCGGGACTAATATTGTTTTATTATATAACTCACTAAAATCCCAACCTGGGGAGGTTTCCTAAAGAATAGCCCTGTGGCAAATTTGGTTCTGTACATAAATAGAGGAGAGGAACAATGATTTCTTGTTAACTGACACCTCTGAACCCACAATGATACATATCTCAATAAGTGGAAAATGGACTTCTTGAGATTGTTGGGAGAAGGGCAAATGGGTGTTTGAGAAATAAGGCAAACTTTTGAGTGGTTATAAACCAGGTCACTTTGGAGCTACAAAACTGTGGGAAAGTTAACCCTCGAATTCTAAGAATAGCAACTTTAGGTAATCCTAAAAGTGAATTTCCCCTCCTGTGAAATTCTTCTCTTTCCTTAAACTAAGATAATATCTAGATCCTTATGAGCTCACGTACTTTTGTGTATTCATTGGTCTACTCTAATATGTAACACTTGATTGATTGGTGTGTAATATTTTCTTCTTACTTTGATGAACAGAAACATCAACTATCTTGATTGCTAGTTGTCTAAAGTGTTTGGCAGGAGTGAGCTAGGCTAGTCAGATTCAACCAAATGACACTTGCCCTTTCCTTTTTAGAGTGACTACAGAAAGTTCCTTTTATCCTGAACCTCATTCCTAATGACTATAGGAGAGGTTATAGATAAACACCATTCTATCACAGTGCTCACCTTAGAGATAAGAAAGTGAGAAAGTGATTGCCCACTCATATCAAACACAACAAAAGAACTCAAAGAAGCCTGTATTGAAAAAAAAAATGTAACAATCAACTGATGAAAAACTAAAGACAGGGGGGAAACAGTAGCTCTGTATGGTTTCATCTAGTCAAGAGAAGACACTTTTTGCCAGCCTAACTTCAGCAGAAGTGCACATGATTAACTATTACTTGTCAAAATGGAGCCATATCAAGATGACTCCTTTTCCCAAATAATTTACATATAAATGTAGGTACCATTCTTAACTCCATTTTAGAGATGTGAAAATTGAGTCTCAGAGGTTAATTGACTTTACCAGAGTTATAGAGCTATTAAGAATGTGAGGTAGGATTCAAGTTCATGTATTACTAACTCCTAGACTAGCATCTTATCACCTCGCTGACATTTCTTGTGACTTTTAGACATTTCTCTTGAGTAAATTGTCATAGTAATATTATATTTAAAATGTCAAAGTAAATTAAAGAATTATATTTCAAAGTGCTTCACTTTATGTTGTAATTGCCAAATTAAGGAACCAATCAGAGAGCAGCAAATTAGTTTTATAACATAAATTTTACCAGCTTTTGAAACAAGTATATATTATTATGAGGACTATTTCAAAATCACATGAACTATATGATGACATTTTTATAGCACCTAAATAAAAGATGACACTATCAAACTATTGCAGTACTCAAGGAAAGTTGACACCTCCATTAACCACTGACTGCAACATAGTATGAATTATATAATCTAATCACAGAAGAATAATGGTTTCTGAAATAAAAATAAATATTATAATCCACTAATTATATTTGTATTTTAATATACAATATTGTTATAATATGTTTAAATACTAGAATTTCTTCTTTGAGTTTTTACTTAAAGAAATATTGGATGTAAGCTTGTAAAAATTTCAGATAAATCTTTACAAGGACATTTATAATGACATAAAAATGAATTTCAGCACATTTGTTTTCTTTCTTAGTTAAAAATAATTGCCACTGAATCTTAATAATAACATTGAAGCATGTTTATAGATTACTATGATATGCTGGTGAATTTAGAGAAATATAGCATTTGAGAAAGATTTTGAAGTTGTAATTGAGCCCTGATAATTCAAGAACCAATTACATTATAGTATCCCAATTTTTTTTTCAATGTTATAACAGTGGGAGATCTGGAGGAAAAAAAAATGCTTTATTTATCAGAGAATCTATAGAGTAAAATTCAAAAGATCAACCTAATTTATCTTGGGTGTTAACATCCTCTCTTAAGTATATAATATATATATATATATATATATATATATATATATAATATACATATATATACATATCTATGATTTCCCAACATAAACAAATAAGTGAATAAATTATTATGTATTTAATACTATTTTAATTTATGCATTTAAACATCATGCATATTTAATTACAAATAAATTATTTCTGTAATAGTATTTCAATATCATAGTAATTAAATTATTGTTATGAAATGACTTCAATCTCAGTACCAAATATGCAATAAAAACAGTATATGTACAGTTCCAAAACTTTAAATCTAGCTAAACTAGTTAGTTTTAAACTAGTAAATGTAACTAAAATCATGAACACAAAAATTATTGAACTGATGGACATGAAGACAGATGCAAGAGATGTTTGTAACATTTCAATAAAAGTCATTACCCATGAAAATCATTAATAATTAATGAAATTGTATCTTTGAAAATATATTTAAAAGTTAAAATATATACAACTTTCAAATATTTATAACATGAACTAATTTTGTTGTTTACTCGCACACACATATATCTATATCTGTAGATAGATAAATCTTTCTATCTATATCTCTATCTATATATAGAGATATATGCATATATATGTGTGTGCATTCTCAGTATTCAACCAGAAGATTATGGAACCATGGAATCAAAGCTAGAAGGGATCTTAAAATATATCAGATAAAATATTTTCATTTTTCTGAAGGAGAAAAATGAAGCACAGAGAATTTAAATGGTTTTTCCGTGGTGATACAGCTAATCACTGACTTAGGAATTCAATTCAGGTCTTCTATGTTTCATATCTAATGCAATTCCACATCTACTATGCCAACCTAAGTAATCCATTTAAAAGATTGACACTGTACTTCTAATTTCATTTTTCTTTTTAAATTTCATGTGTCTCAGACAAAATGTCATATAAATAATCAATCAATCATTTGCATTTATTAAGTGCCTACTATTTTAAATGAACTGTACTATTTGCTGAGAAAACTGTGAAGAAGGTGAAATAATCTCTATCTTCAAAAAGACTGCAACTTATCAGAGTAATAAAATGTACAGTTGGTATAGATATAAATTAAATATAAGATCATAGATATGTACAAATAAATATACATATATTTATATATACATACAAAATAAAATGAAATTGGAGCAGTCATTGGGGGAAAGTTCAGGAGAGATTAGTACTTGTTAGATCTGAGACTTGACATAGGCAGGAAAGAAATGGAAGAGAGAAGGGAGGACATTACAGGAATGGGGATCAGTCAGTATAGAAGTGTGGTGATGGAAAATGGAATCCTCCATATGAGAAACAGTAGCAAGACCATTTTATTGTGTCATAGAGTATGTGAACTGGTGTAATGTACAATAAGACATTAAAGGTAGGTTGAAAGCAGGTGGTAAAGGGAAGTAAAAGACAAACAGAGAACGTACATCTGATACTTGCGGTAATAGGAAGGACTAATAATGGTAGGAGTGATAAGATCAGAACAGTGTTCTGGGAAAATCATTTTGGCATCTGTGTGGAAAATGGATTGTGGTGGGGAAAGGGTTAAGAAAGAGAGACTAATCTGGAGTCTATTCAAATCTTCAAGGCAAGAGGTGATAAGGACCTGATTTGAGTATGTGAAAGATAATTTATAAGAGAAAATGTAGAGATAGAAAAGTGTTGACTAGTGATCAGATCTATAGGATAAGGAAGAAATGAGGAGTGAGGAATGACACTGAAGTTAGAGTCCTAAGGAACTTAAAGAAAAGTAATATCTTTTGACAGATAGAAGTTGCTGTTCAGGCACATCCAACTTTTTGTAACCTCTTTTTTGAGTTTTCTTGACAAAAACACTGGAGTGCTTTGACATTTCTTTCTCCATCTCATTTTAAATTGTATTTTTTTCATTCTTTTCATTCTGTTTTATAATTTCCTGATTTCTCATAAAGTCATTAGCTTCTATTTTTCCCATTTTAATTTTGAAGGAATTATTTTCTTCATTGGCCTTTTGGACCACCTTTTCCATTGGACCAGTTCTACTTTTTAAGGCATTCTTCTCCTCGTTGGTTTTTTTTTTGCACTTCTTTTGCCATTTGAGTTAGTTTATTTTTAAGGTGTTTTCTTCAGTATTTAGGGGGTCTCCTTTAGCAAGCCATTGACTCAGATTTCATGATTTTCTTGCATCACTCTGATTTCTCTTCCCAATTTTTCTTCTTCTCTTGATTTTCAAAATCCTTTTTGAGCTCTTCCACAGGCTGTAACCAATTCATATTTTTCTAGGAGACTTTGGATGTGGAAGCTTTGACTTGTTGTCTTCTACTGGTTGTATGTTTTGATCATCTTTGTCACCAAAGTAAGATTCTATAGTCTGAGTTCTTTTACAATGCTTACTCATCTTACTAGTCAAACACTTGACTTTCTAACTCTTTATCAAAGTAGCATTCTGCTTCTAGGGGTAGTGCAGGCAAGGAGGAGTCAGAGTTGTACTGTCCCAGGCTTCAGGAATTTTGTATCAGTCACTTGATCCCCCACTGTCTTTGGGCCATGAGACATGGAAGCAGCCTCTGCTGCTGTTCCTGTACTGCTGCTGTGGCAGCTGCTGCTGCCATCACCCCCACAGCCCTGGGACTGGGACTGGACAGCCCAAATGGCATCCTCCTTTTTTACCCAGGTCCCACAGAGTTTTCTCAATGACATTTTTGGCATTTGTGGGTTGAGAAATCTGGAAATTGCCACAGCTGACAATGACTTAATCCCCTGAGGTCTGCTCTGATCTCTCTGTTCAGGTGTTACCAGACTGCGCCCCTGCCCAGGGTGATAGTCACTGTTGACTTTCTGGGTTGTCTTGGCCTGGGGATTTGTTTCACTCTGACATTTTGTGAGTTCTGTAGCTCTAGAATTTGATTAGAGTCATTTGTTAGAGCTATTTAGAGGGTTTTGAGGAATAGCTCAGGGAAATTCCTACATTTACGCCACTATCTTGGCTCTGCCTGCCCAGGTCATTTTGCAGATGAGGAAACTAAAGTAAACAGGGTTAGGTGACTTATCCAGGTTCACCCAGATAGCAAGAGTCTGAAGCTGTATTTGAACTCAGGAAAATCAGTCTTCCTGACTCCAGATCTCACACTTTGTACCACATTTTACCATGAGTGGTAAGTATTGGAGAATAATTGAGTTTAGTTTTGTACAGAAAACTAATCACTAGGTTATACTGATTTTTATGTTATCCCAACACACATTTTTCTGGCTTTTTCCCTAAAACAATCCCTGTCTGCTAAAATTAGGGTTCATGTAGCTGTCACCACATTGTCCTATTCAAATATATTTAAATCCAGATACATTACTACAAGTTTAGAGGCAGCCAGGAAGTAGAGTAAGCTAGGTGGAGTAGTGTATAGAGTGCTGGTCCTGGAGTTAGGAAGATTCATTGTCTTGAATTCAAATATGACCTCAGATATTTACTAGCTATGTGATCCTGGACAAATCACTTAATCCTATTTGTCTCAGTTTCCTCATATGTAAAATGAACTAGAGAAGGAAATGGCAAACCACTCCAAGTGGCAAAGAAAATCCTAAATGGGGTCACAAAAAGTACGACACTCCTGAAAAATGACTGAACAACAAAGCAGGGATGGATTGCTGGACTTGGAGTCAGAAATGTGGAAGCCATTATGATTTAAAATTAAAGTTTCGTTTCACACACAGTCTATAACCATGAGTTCAATGGAATTTAAATCAATTTATCCCAACTATAATTTGAATTTCTATAGTTTATAAATTTTTAAAAATTATTTGTTCCAAGATAATTCCATATATATAGAAGTAAAGTTGCAAGCCTATAATTTTTAGGACTCTTTTTGCTTCTATTATATATATATCTTTTGCTCCAGGCATCAAGAACCTTACCTATGATAAAAGTCAGTTATGTGGCAATTATACAAATATATTGGAAGAGATGAGTGATAAATTGCTTTATCACTTCTTAGCAGTGGAAGTAGTATTAGTTTTAAAAACATTAATGATTGGTTATAACAATATGTTGGACAACTTTGAAGATCTCAGGTAATAAAAGTGCTATGATATTCAGATGTCTACAATCACTTTTAAATAGATGGCTTTTCACATTGCTTTCAACAGAAATCTTGATAATTCATATAAACATATTGTTCAGAACTCAAAATTAAAGTATATGTTTTTGAAATGTTAATATCCATAAAACTACATAATTTATGATCAATAGAATATAAATTTAGTGGTTGGGTTTTCCTGACATTAATAAGAGTAAAGTTGAGTTATATATATTCATAGATGTTAGTTTTATAATTAATATATATCTGAAAAAATGTAAATGTGCAGACTGTAAAATTGCTCCATCCTTCTCATATATTCTGTCAAGTTCTGGCCTACAAATAACTCTCTCTAAACTTTCACAAACATCCTGAGTACTTCATTAGTGTTAAGATATTTTAGAATATTTATAAGATGGCCTATTTTTTCCTCTTTTTATTTCTTGGGAAGTGAAAAATGACAGATACTAAGTATATATCCAATCAGTCACCAATTTTCATGTGCATCCATTTTCTTGGCATGCAAATTCCAAGGGTCATCTAATACAAAAATAAAAGACAAACAAGAACACGCTAACATAATTATTCATATCTAAAAGGTTAGGCACAATCCCGCCAAATCCATGCTGCTTACTAGTGAGTTGGAAATTGCTCTAAATTGTCAGATTTGAATTGATTTTAGTTACCATAACAGGACAAAATTCCAATATTCACAAACATTTAGTGAAGTGGTAAATGATATGTGAATATAAAACCGAGCACTTGCAAATTTTACCTCTACAATGCATATGATACTTTCTCTTCCCTATCTATTTACAACAAATGTCCATGCAGTTGTAAACTCTTATAGATTAAAACTGCACTAAGACATTTGGAACACTCTATATATGTCACATATGTCCTTGATGATGACTTATGGGCTTATTCATACATGCGTACTTTTGCTGGCAACAGCTCTTTCATGTTGCCAATGTATTTTTTCATTGTCCTTTGAGTCACCTACAATTTCTGATTCTTCTGAGATCATGGTATTTTTACATGATTCATAGTCACGTAAGTTCCCTGAAAGAATATTGATATTTTCTATGTGTGATCTGATTAGAAAATGAAGTGGTTGACCATTCAAGGGTGAGAGATAACAGATTGATTGACCATGTGTTGCACTGGAGTATGTGGAATGCTGAAACAAACAAATAAAACAACACAGGAGTATGTTCTCCAGCTTTTTGAGTAAAACCTCTATGGAGAGTTTATGAAAGTCATGGACAAGAAGTACACAAGATAAGAAGGTCTGAAAGACTTGTGATTTATGTTAGTTTATATAGTACGGAATTAAGAACACAGAGAAGTATTACAACATTTACAGAGTATCCCCAAAGTCTGGGAAGAGTTTTAAGGTTTTTTGGCTTTTTTGACATTGTATTTATCTATAACAATCTTTGATTTGATCATTTTTCATTCATGTTTTTCTTAAATGTCACCAATGAGCTTGTATTCTTACGAATATTTTTACTCAGTACTTTTATCTCCCTCTCCATAGAAAACAGAATAAAATCCATGTAAGATATCAAGTTTCTTCCAGTTTTCACAATGTCATGTATGATTTTTATATTTATTCCAAAACCATGGACGATACCTCTACTTTGTGTGTCATCCCTTAGACTGACTTTCAGGGTTTAGATGGCAGAAAATTAGAGATGATCTCCAGTTGTTCTACTTGTTGTCAGGTGATAAATAGTGACTTACTTTGTTTTCCTTTCAAATTAAATAAAAAGCCATAATAAAATAGGATATATGGAGAAACAAGAAATCTAAGGCATCATCACTATAATTTCGATGCCTAATCTAGAAGAAAAGAGGAGGATATTTGATGGATATTCTTTTGTATTTTAAAGTATTTGTTTTTATTTTTCAGTTGTGTATGACTTGGTTTTCTTGGCAAAGATGGAGAGATTTGTCATTTTCTTCTCCAGCTCACTTTAGAGGTGAATAAACTAAGGCAAACAGTCTTACATAACTTGCCCAGGGTCACAAAGCTAGTAAGTATCTGAGGGCAGATCTGGACTCAAGAAGATGAGTATTCCTGACTCCAGACTTAATACTCTATCATTCTGCCACCTGGCTGCCAGTTTAAAGTATTACTTTGCTCTAAAATACCTTTATTTAATATTTACTAAAATTTTGATAATGTGGTCCAAAAGAATTCATTCATTCCAGAGGTAAATTTAAGCCTCATCTATTTCTGTCTGTAGCACTGTTACTCAGCCTGTTTAACCAGGTTTACAACCTTGAAGTTATCTTTGACCCTTCCCTCTTCCTTGATTGTCATATCCATTTAGTTACTGTGTTATGACAATTCCACCTCCACAGTACTTCCCATGTCCATCCTCTCCTCTCGAGCCGCACTGTCACCACTCTAATGCAAGTGCACCTGAATTACTGTAATAACTTCCTCATGAGTTTCTGTGACTCTTTCCTTCATGACATCTATCTTTCATCATAATCTGAAAATAATCTTTCTTCTACAAAGATCTAATCATGTCACTTCTCTATTCAAAAATATATTGCCTAAAATAAAAATTCTTATCTCTGGTATTCAAGAATATTCACAATCTCAGGCCACCTTACGTCTGCAACTTTCTCATATCATTTCCCTATGGGCAAGTTATGCTCCAGACTAATTGTGTCCATAGAATGTGCCATGCACTCTTGTCCTGTGATATTTTCAAAATAATTTCTATGTCTAGAAAACCCTCTTCATTTTTCTTGTATGTTAATTACATAATTCTTAATTATTCTTTAAAATTTTATTCAAATGGCATCTCCTCATGAAACTCTCTCTGATGCCCCAGATGGTAATGACATTTCCTATTCGGAACCCCCATTGAACTTTAGCTCTTAATTCTTTAACTTATGTGATATTTGAGAATAGTGATCTGTGATTTTTTTCTTATGCCCCTACTGGACCATGAAATCCAGTAGAATAGAAATTATCCATTTTTGTGTATCTACCAGTAAGTACATTGTATATGCATAGAAACATAAAAAATTATGCACATGAGTAGAGATATAGATAGATATATGTGTATCTATGAACGTGTATATACGCATACATACCAATGTACCCATGTTTATGTTTTAGTTGATTTTGAATTATGCATTTGGGAATCAGGGTATTAATATTTCATGCTAGCAAGAATTTTTAAATGATGGATTAAAACAAATGAAGGCAAGTAATCAAGAAATAAGAAAGAAAGAATATTCAGCTTTATATACTAATAAAGCATCCAGGTAGAGATATCCTACAAGTTGCTGTAGATGTTGATATAAAGAACTTTAGGAGGTTATAAATGGAAATGTAGAGTTGGGAATCATATTTGTAGCATAAATAGAATTGAAACCATGTGTCAATGAGATTTTCAAAGGACTCAGTGGTAGAGAAAAGATGAAAACATTGAGTGATGTTCAGCTAAAGGAGTGGAAAAGAGAATGAGCTAAAGAAAGGGAAAGAGAATGCGTAATAGGAAAAGTAGAGAGAATTTTGGAACTACAGTTTCTCTGAAGTCAAGAATGGAGAGATCATGTTAAAGAACATATGCAATGTTATCAGGAAAACATATTTGAATTTCTTAATTAGGAAGTCACCTTTGACCTTTAAACAAGCTATTTCAGTAAAGTGACAGGACAAAAACTGGATTATAAAGAGTTGAGGTGAAAGTGGGTGACAAAGGACTAGAGGCATTATTCACAGTTTTTTTTCAAATGTTTCCATTAAAGGGGAGCAGAGAGGGGAGATTATTAACTGGTTAGTATAGAAGAGTCAAAAATGGGCTTCTTAAAAGATTATAAAGAAATAAGCTTATTTATGTGTTTGGGGACACTTAAGATTCATTTCAAAGGGAGAAGGATCTTGAAGAAAGAAAAGGAAAGTGTCAAAGGTACAGGGAAAGGGGTTGTCCTTATTTGGAAGGATGAGTACCTTTTCCTCTGTAATGGGAAGAAGGAAAGAGCCAGTAATTTTTGCTGAGTATTTTTGAGGAGTAGAGGCAGGAAGATGATGCAGCTTTTGTTGGATAACCTCCATCTTCTCGGTGAATTGTCTGTAACAATGGAGAGGTTAGGGATGAACATGGAAAAGGAAATGTTTCAAACAGCTGCTATGAAGTGTGTGTGTGTGTGTGTGTGCATGTGTATTTTAACTAGATCTGTGATTTTATTGGCATAAAGAACTCCCAAAGATGAATTTGCTTACAAATCAATACCTCTACAACGTATAGAGCTTAAAGACCACCTTGACTAGTGGGAGATTAAATGATTTTCCAAGAGACATATAGCCAGCAGACCTAAGGTGCTGTAGCATAACTCAAGATAAGCAGATAGAGCATTAAATTTGGAGTCAGTACAACTGAAATTTATATATCACCTCATTTACAGCTTATGTATCTCAAGACAAGTGGTTTAACCTTTCTATTCCTCAGTTGCTTCCTTTGTAAAAGTCAAAAAAGACCTATATGGTCCCTTCCAGCTCTAAACCTATGATCTGTATGGTCTGTGGTTCAAATGTGTGATTCTGAATCAGATAGCTATCCATATTTCTCTGCCTTGATCTTTGTGGGTTTTTTAAAGTAGTTATATAAACGATGACAAAAGTAGAAATGAATGAAGGAAAATGACATTTAAATAGTTCTTGTACAATATAAATGATCACCTCCTGATATCCCCATTTGATAAAATCAATTTGTTCATATAGCAGAATTAATTTTGAGGATGCAATCACAATGTTTTGACAAGACTCTGGCCCAAAGGAAAAAAGAAAACAAGAAATTAATATGATAATTTTATTGTATATTTGAAAAGAATAGCAAATTGTGCCTAGTAGATTTTCAGTTTCATATACAATCATCAGTTTTTTTCAATATTATAGAAAAACTTGTTTTACTCCATAAATTAAAAATGCATTATTTAGAGGAGAGACTTATGGGTAACTTTGTACAGTCAGAGTTGTCTGTGTATAACTAAATAATATCAAATAGTGTTTAAAAAGTGTCCCTTTTCTTTTCCTTTTACTAGTCCACAAAAAAAAAATCTACTCAAAGAAAAAACAAAATTTTAGAAAGTAACAATCTACCACTACATGCAAAAAATTCAATTAATTGTTTTTACCTCACTTCACCACCAATCTAGTCAAAGAATTAATCGCACAATACTATACTTCAAATTTATTTTTAGTCTTTATGTTTATGTGTAGACATTCAAAAGATGAAACAAGTTGGTACGATTCAAACCTTCTTGCTTCAGTTGATTTTCTGACAAAAGACAAGAACGTAGGATAGTAATCTGTGCCATGCTGATTTAGAATCACTACTTACCCAGCCCAGGATTTTACCTCTCAGAATGACATAAAAATAGTTTGTAAGACAATGACGTCCTTAGTGAGAAGCTGGATTTCGCTTCATTAAGAACAGTTGCCTGCTTTAGAACCAGTATCTACTTTTACATTTTTTTTTCTGTTTCACCTCTTTCATTATTTGATCTTTCTTGGTCCTTGTCACAGCCTGTGCTCAGTAGGTGTGACATCAGGCTCTGCCACTATTGCTCAGGACTTGATTGTATCTTCAGGAATATCTGTGGTTATTTCAAGTTTCTAACCTCACCATTTGGGGCCTCTAGTTTCTGCTGTTCCCATTGTGGTTGGACTTACGCTTTCCTCATCTCTCTTGTTTTCCCCTCATATCAAACAAGTTGCTAAGTTCTCCTTATTCTTATTGTAACCGCCCTAATTACCACAAGGTATCTGATTCTCATAACTACCTCCCTAGATAAACCATTGCAATGTGAAGTTTTGTTGACATGCCACATTAGTCAACCTCCTGCTGCACATATTTCCCAATATTGGTCATCTAGTCTCACTGATTAGTTGTAAATATTAATACTATCTCCATTACTTCCTTGAGAATGTTCATCCCTATTAAAATGTAACTTACTCATCTCCAGGTCTGCTTCCATCTGATTTATACATAATATTAGTCATTCTTTCTTAGATTTTAGTTATATCCCACTCTTTATGACCCCTTTTAAGGATTTTCTTGGCAAGGATACTGGAGTGGTTGCCATTTCCTTCTCCAGCTGATTTTACAGATAAGAAACTGAGGTAAACAGGGCTAAGTGTCTTGCCCAATCTCACAAAGTAATAAGTGGCTGAGCCTGGATTTGAACTCATGAAGATGAGTCTCCCTGTCTCTAGGACTGACATTCTATCCATCCTACCTCTTAACTGCCCCATAGTAACATTAATGCTCAATCATTCTACTGTGACTTCTAGAAGTCTGATCCTATTTTCAAAAAAAGTTCCCTATATCCTTGGATTTTTAACCATAAACTGACCCTACCATGAGGGTACACATACTCAATGACCCTTTCTATGGGAGGTTACTCCTCACACTCTCAGTGGGTAAGGAGAAAGATGAATAATGAATAGAGTTCTTTTTCTTCACTGTCACTTCCAAACCAACATTCCCCAGGGCTGGGAAACCTGTGACCTCAAGGCCACATTGGCCTCTTGGTCTTCCAGTGTGGTCCTTCGACTGAATCCAAACTTAAAGTAACGTAGAAGGCCACATGTGGCCTCGAGACCAGAGGTTCCTTACTACTGCCTTATATCATCTTTCACTGAACTTTTCCTGATGCTGATCCAAGCAACTAATTTACATCACCCTCTCCCTATCTTTTCATCTGTCAACCTCCTGATGGCTCTCATAATTTCTCAATGATTTTATTTCCTGACTCGTAGACATTTTCTCCACCCTATTCCCTTTCAACTTCCTAAGAAACATGAATATTTGAGTTTGTGAGTTTTAGAATAACCTGACCACAAAAGTCTTGAAAGTTCTCCAGTTCTAGAACCTTTTCCTCCTCTTTAGCCAAACATGGTGTAACAGCAAGGACCCCGGTACTTACAGGAGGGCCTGCTGAACATGTTCTTAGATCTGCTTTTGAGGGGTCAACAGTCTACTTTAATCAATTACATATATCATTCACTTATCTCAAGGGATAAAAAGTCAGCATCCTGAACTTCAGAGAAAATACAAGCAGAGAAATAAAGATGAACAGACAGGGTTTCCAACTGTCTAATCATAAGCAATACATACATCACAGATCAACAGAGAGATCCAACTCTCTGACTATCACATACACACATAGTTACCAGAGAGAGAAGCACCATCATTTGGGTTTTCAAAGTCAGGGTGCTCCTTAGCAGTTGCCCAGAGTCTTGTCTGGCCAAACAAACACTTCCAATAAGTAAACTGCAAAGTAAAATCTCAACTCAAAGAATTTATATATTTTTCAGAGTAGGAGGGCATCATAACCCTCTGATCCAGTGCCTCAGTACAAATTAGCAAAAGGTATTGAGGTCTATTAATGGGTGGAGATCTTTAACTCTCCAACTTATCATTAACCTTAAATTAACATTATCAATAGCAAGGACACACCTCAATATCACTCACATTTTTATTGCCTACAACATATGGAGCTTAGAAATGATCTTTTCAGAATACAATTTCCTATCATTGTTTTTTCTTCACACAAAAAGAAAAAATCCAGATTGAGCAGCTTGTACAAAACATAAACAATGCTATTTATAGGGAGTGAAGTTGCTAGTGACCCTGGGAGTCCCTTGTGAATCAATGCCTAATAAGTTTTCAGCAACTATAGATGAATGGAAATCTATCTATTTTAGTATCTGTTCTCAGATCTGCCTACTCCCACAAATTACATGTGTATGCCAGAAAATAGTGTTGTACAAGGTAATTACTTTTAGTATTCTTTCTGTGTTAATATAGTCATATTGATGATTTCTTTATCCTTATTCTGCTCACTTTATCCTTAACACAATGCTCTCATTCTCAGTAACTATTCCCTTATTTTTTAAAGTATAATTACTCCCATATGAATTAATATAATTATATCAGGGCAATACTACATGCCCTTTCATGCTTCAGACAAATAGACCTATACTTTGGAATTGCTGGATGGGATACTAGCATCAGAGTCACTTGCAAATAGAAAAGAATATAATTTTAATCTTCATGTTCATGATTTAGAACTTTGAGAGACTTTGAGGGTATATGGTCTATATTTCTTTACAGAAGAGTAAACTGAGACCTTGAATACTTCAATGATGTCCTCAAAGTCACATAGACAATAACTGTTAAAGCAAATACATGAACTCAAGTCCTGTGGGTTAAGATCCAGAGAACTTTCCACTGCTGCTCACTGCTATTTGGGAACCAAAATTTCATAATGAGTGTTAGTTATTTTAGCACAGATTGAGGAATATCAGGTACTAATGAATCTCAATGTATTTTTTAATAATTGCATGCATGAAATTGAATGTGACTGACATAATCAAATCACAAAACTGAAATAGTTATTCTTTGCAAAAAAGGTTCAGTAGAGGATAGTAACTTTTAAAGCAGCCTTATATAATTCATTTCTTTTATATTAATAAATGGAGGAGCTAAGATGAAAAAACTTATTACAGACATTAGAAATAAGCAATATTTTGGTAATATATATCTGTATGTGAAAAACTAGGAGAGAAAGAATGTTAGAGTAGATAAATAGCTCACTTCTGAACCAGGGAGACTTGGATTCACATTCTAATCTCTGAAACATGCTATCTACCCAGACAGTATGGCAAGTCATTCTGGCATGCCATACTTGGGTAAACCTGTCATCTAAATTCTCAGGACTCCAGGGAACCCTAAAACAAATTATAGAGGAGGATGGGGGTGGAGCCAAGGTGGCCAAGTAGAAAGATATACATACTTTAACTCTTACCCTATAGCCCATAAAATACCTGTAAAGAAAGGCTCTCAAATTCTAGAGTAGCAGAAGCCACAGAAAGATGGAGTGGAGGAAATTTCCAGCCTAAGGTGACCTGGAAGGCCGACGGGAAAGGTCTGTTGCATGAGACATGGAGCCCAGCCCAGCCTCAGCCATGTGACTCTGGGAAGAGCAGAACTAGAGCAGGCTGCAAGATGAAATCCCTGGGAGCAGCAGTGGTTCACAGGTTCTTCAACCCACAGGCAGCAAAGGTCAATGAGAGGGCCTTTTCAACTTGAGTAAGAAGGGAGCAAAGTCCATCTCTGGCCCTGGCCTAAGGTAGTGAAGGCTAGGCAGCCTAGGCTTCTGGCCATGGCAGGGAGGGATCAGCCGGCATTCATTGTTCCATTGTTGGAGCATTGAGCATAAAGTCTCTGGGGAGATTGAGCAGCTGATCTGAATCTCAGCCCTGAGCAGAGTCCTAGGATGAGGAGGAGCCTCCTAGGACCTTCCTTTTGAGTAAGGATTCAGAAGTCAAGTAACTGTCTGGGAAAATGCCCAAAAAAAGGGGAAAAAATAAGATCATAGAAGGTTATTTTCTTGGTGAACAGGTATTTCCTTCCATCCTATCAGGTGAGGAAGAACAAAGGGTACTGTCAGAGGAAGTCAAGGCTTCTCCATCCAGTACCTTCAAAATGAATGTACAGGGGGTCCAGGCCATGGAAGAGCTTGAAAAGTGAATTAACAGCTTGATAAAGCAGAACCCCCCCAAAAAAATGCTGAGGAAATAACACTTTTAAAAATAGGGTAACTCAACTGGAAAAAAAGGCCAGAAAAGCCAATGAGGAGAAGAAGACTTTAGAAAGCAGAATTAGCCTAACAGAAAAGGAAGTTCAAAAGCTCACTGAAGAAAATAGTTCTTTAAAAATGAGAGTGGAGTTCAGGGAAATTAATATCTATATGATAAACAAAGAAGTTGCAAAATAAAACCAAAGGAATGAAAAAATAGAAGAAAATGTGAAATATCTCATTGGAAAAGCAACTCATTTGGAAAATAGATCCAGGAGAGATAATTTAAAAATTATGGCACTACCTGAAAGCTATGATCAAAAAAAGAATCTAGACATTTTCTTTCACGAAATTATCAAGGAAAAATTGCCCTGATATTCTAGAATCAGAGGGCAAAATAAATATTGTAAGACTATACCTATTACCTCTTGAGTGAGATCCTAAAAGAGAAACTCCTAGAAATATTGTGGCCAGATTTCAGAGTTCTCAGCTCCAGGAGAAAATATTGCAGGCAGCTAGAAAGAAACAATTCAAGTATTGTTGAAATACAATCAAGATAACACAGAATCTGGCAGCTTCTACATTAAGGGATAGAAGGGCTTGGAGTATGATATTCCAGAAGTCAAAGAACTGGGATTAAAACCAAGAATGACCTACCCAGCAAAACTGAGTATAATAATTCAGGGTAAAATTGTAATTCAATAATATAGAGGACTTTCAAGTATTCTTGATGAAAAGACCAGACTTGAAGAGAAAACTTGACTTTCAAACACAAGAATCAAGGAAGTATGAAAAGGTAAACTGGAAAGAGAAATCATAAAGGACTTTCTAAACCTGAACTATTTACATTCCTACATGTAAAGATAATATTTGTAACTCTTGAGACTTTTCTCAGTATTTGGGTTATACATACACACACACACACACACACACACACATACAGAGAGAGAAAGAGAGAGAGATAGCGCAGATTGAGTTGAATCAGAAGGAATGATGTAAAAAATAAAATTAAGGGGTGAGACAAGAATACATTGGGAGGACAAAGGGAGAAATGAAATGGGGCAAACTCTCTATCCTTCATAAAAGAGACAAGAAAAATCTTTTTTCAATAGAAGAGAAAAGGGAAGAGGTGAGAGGGGAAAAGTGAAGCTTACTCTCTTCACATATGGCTTAAGGAGGGAATAACATGCTCACTCAATATGGTATGAAAATCTATCTTACACTGCAGGAAAGTAGGGGATAAAGGGACAAATGGGGTGGGGGGCATGATAGAAGGAAGGGCAAATGGGAGAAGGGAGTAACTAGAAGTGAACACTTTGGGTAAGGGGCAAGGTCAAATGAGAGAATAGAATAAATGGGGGCAGGGTAGGATGGAGGGAAATATAGTTAGTCTTACACAACTTGACTATAATGAAAGGCTTTTGCAAAGCCACACATATATAGTCTGTATTGAATTGTTTGCCTTCTTGGTGGGGATGGGTGGGAAGGGAGGAAGGGAGAGAAGTTGAAATTCAAAGTATTAGAAACAAATGTCGAGAATTGTTATTACAGATAACTGGGAAATAAGAAATACAGGTAATGGAATATAGAAATCTATCTTGCCCTTCAAGAAAATAGAGAAGATGGGGATAAGAGAAGGGTGGGGTGAAAGGGAGGGCACACTGAGGGAAGGAGTAATCAGAATGAAAGGTGTTATGGGGTGTGGGGTGGGAAGAGATGAAGAGAAAAATTGTAACAAAATTTTGTGGAAATGAATGTCACAATCTAAAAATAAATAAAGGAAACTACAAAAAAATTATGGTGGAGGTACCAATCTGTATTTGTAAGGAGTTTTAAGTTTCCATATACCAATAAAATCACAGTCTGTCTATTCTTTTTTAAGAGCACAAGCATAGTTATGGTTATATGTCTGAAAACTTGCTTCTTGTTAATTTTTACAGTTATGGTGATGATTATGTTTAGAAAAGTCTTTAAAAACAAACAATTTTGGTTTAAGTTGAAGAAAATAACAAAATTCACAGACAAGATACTCTTTAGTATATGTCTGATAGAAATATTAATAATTCCAAAGATATATTATACCCTACATGTAAACAACACTGAAATATTTGAAGCATGAATGCATACTCCCAGATTTTATTTTCCTATTATGTGTTTATATTTTAACGTTCAGGTTGACAAATGAATTGTTATTTTTAAATAGCTGCAGCCACACAGTTGAAGAGTCAGCTGTTAGATGTCACTTTATTGTCTAAGGCAGAGTGGAGCTGAATTACAAAACACATGGAAATCATCTCCATCAAATGATAAGACATAAAAGGTGTCTTTGGTCAGTGTAACATGATGCAATGAAACTGGAAATTAGGGCCCTTATCTCTGATGATCTCTGATGCAGTTTTCTCTCATTAAAGAGGTGTTTTACAAGTTAAACAAGTTCGTTAAGGGTCAATTGAATGACATCCTTAGGGAATTAAACTATTATCATACATAAAATGTCATTGCTGATCTACACTATATATGCATAAGTAAATAGAACCAGGGTCACATGCTTAATTACAAAACTTCTCTGATAGTACTAACACCCTATCAGCTTTCTTTTCTATATTCTGAAAAGGTATTAACATTGAAAGACACAATCATCGGTAGTAGTATCTATCTAGACTGTATTTCACAGTAAAACTAAGAAAACAGAAGGATGAACACAGACAGTCTTTTTAGTAACACGAGCATTTGTAGCTACCAAGCCTTATTAGTCCTACTCTACACAAGACAAAAGGAAAAATTAATTGGTATGACTAGCATGCATCATGTCTAGAAGGACTTAAGTTTGTGCCTCTTCCTGTCCTTTTAAACTCCTAAAACAGATACATAGCAAGAGGGAGTTTGGTTTAGGACTGAGAAGAGGTCTTTAATCATGAGGGACACAACCCTGATGATCATAGAGTCCTGAACCATTCTCACCTAAAAATCCTTTATTAAATAGTATGTGCCATAAACTGAAATGGAGGCTATGAACCCAAAAAAGAGACTAAAAAAAGAAGAGGTCCTGATCTTAAGGAAGCATTATCAGAGGAAATAGCATACAAATAAGTATGTACATGCAAGAGGTATGCAGAGTGGATGGAGGTAGCCTGATAGGGAAGGTATTAACATCTGAGAATCTAGAATAAGGGAGGAAAAGGACTGTTTGACAAAGTGACATTTGAGCTAAGCAATTAAAGAAATTAAAGAAACTAAGAAAGGTTGTGGAGGAAGAAAAATTCAGACATGAGAGATATCCAGTGGACAGACAAGGAGAAATGATACAGAATAAAAATTTAGAGGTACTAAAAGTAGGTGAATTTAGGAAGATTGGTTAAGGGTTAAGTTACAAAAAGACTGGAAAACCAGGCTGAATCCAAGCTATGAAGAACTCCAAGGTCATTTTGTTAAAGTGCACACCTGACTATGCATTTCCTGTTTGTTGAATTGTAGTGGATACATATTACATCCACAAGAGATAGTAAAGTATTCTTTTGAGCATCTAAAGCACTTCATAACATCACCCTTTCCTATTTTCTGATCTTGTTATACTTTACTGTGGATTTTAATCTGACTTACGGAAAAACAAAACTACATACTAATTTTTTTCACGTCGGAGAACCTTGTATTAACATAGTTCATAGATATACCATGGGTCAAAATATTCATAGTAATTACAAAAAATAAAATCCAAATGTTAATTCTGTTTTCTAACACTAACATTATCAAATAGTTCAAATATATTTACTTATAAGACACGGATAACATGGCTTTCTAATTAGATTGCAGCATTTTAAGTTCATATTTCTCTAACTTTGGAGTTGAAAGTTTAAAATTGTTCATCCATTTTACTCTTTTTGTATGAAGTTGAGATTGAACTTCCATGATTTTTATTAAGAGATATTTAATAAATTAATTACTCATAATGGTGGTGGATGATATTGAAAGAATCAATAATCATGCATAGAATCCATGTTTCTAAAAATAACATATTTATGTGCCATACGCTTAAAAGTTTGAAAAACTATATGCATTCATCTCATTTGAGCTCCACACCAATGCTATGAGATAACCACTGTAGTTATTAACTACCCCATTTTACAAATGGGAAAAATAGGATTCTCAGTTCAGTGAAATGATTTGCTTATAGTCACATAATTAGGAAGAGACGGAAACAAGATTTGAAGTCAGCACTTTTTCCAATTCTTCATTTAATGGATGCTTTCTCATTTAGAAACGTGTCTATATTACAAGCCAAGCATGAAAGAAGGATGTCCACTGAGATCATATACAACAAAATTTTTAGAAGAAACTTTCCATTATCTATCAATCTTTAAAATATTTAGATATCATAAATGTAGGAAATTCTTCCATATATATAGATTACAGTTTGTCGATGTTTTCACATCCTGGGCAATTATTGCCCATGATTTCCCAAAAGATATCAACAGAGACTCTGCAGAAACTTCTTTTTTAAATTTCCTGCGTAGCAGTGCAACATTTGGAACTGTCTATCTTTTGTCCCTTCTTTTGATTATCTAAACAACCTACTTTTCCTTTATAATTATGCTTGTCTTGAGTGGTATTCTTTATACTTTTTCTTCTTCTTATCATCAGTTAAAATAAGCAGAATACAACATTTTTTCAGTATGTTGTTTAAATGATCACAGTCATGAGCCACAAAGCAATAGAAATATTGATGCTTTTAATATTGTTTTATGATAGTATACATTATTACATTTTAATCAAACATTAATTTTCTTTGAATATAGAGAGATACATTCTTTAGAAGCATCATTGGGAAGTACATTGCCACCAAACTAGGAACCTTCCTCATCTAGCTAGCTGGAAATGAGAGCAGTTATTATATGATGAGATCTATTAACACTGGAAGAATGAAAGTAAACAAGAAGATACAGAGAAGCATATAAAATATAACAAAGACTTATTAAACATCAATTTTATGCAAAGCATTTTGCTAGGCACTGGGGATACAACATGAATCATGACATCTGTGCCTGCACTAGAGGAACTTATATTTTACTAGGCGCTTCATACACAAGTCATCTACAAATAATGTAAGTACAGAGTGATGCGGGCAAACATGCAAAACATTCTCGGAAAATTTCAAGAGGGAAAGAATGCTTTCATTTGGAGGGATCGGGTTAAGCTACTCAGAAATGGCACAAAAGTTTCCCTTTAAGCAACTATTAGTATTCTGAAGAACAAAGATTCCAAAGGAGTGTGTTCCAAGATATGGGGAATAACCAGTGGAATCAATGAGGTGCAATGTGGCCTCTTGAGTTCAGATTATATCAAGTCACTCTGATTGGCTAAATGTAGACTTGTAAGTGGAGTAAAGTAAAATAATTCTGGAAAGGTAGGAAAGCAGTGAAAATGGATGCTGAGGAAAGCTAGAAAGAATGAATGTGTGAAGTAAGTTAGAAGTGCAGATTAGCAAGTGATCTTTCATTTGTAGTTCTGCTTACCTTACAAGGTTCATGCTTCTAAAATACATTAGATTGATTTGTTTAAAAGTTTTCTACCTTCTATTTCTTCCTTCCTTTTTCTACATCCTCCTTCTTCCTTTTTTATTACTATTAAGCATGAGGAACTACAGAGAATATTCAAAATTAGAAGAGGATAAAAGAGTAATCACTGAGAGACAATCAGAAAATTTTGACTTGGAAAAACACTTTTCAAGACAGTTTTGAAACAAAGGGTGAGAAAAATATTTTAATCCTAACTGTATGCTCATTTGATCCATATTAGAGAACAGCTGGAAGCTATTCTCCATCAAAAGAAGAGAAAAAGCAACAACCCTTCACAAACTTGAAGACCATTAAATCACCCCCTCTCTGTCTCCTTTCCAAGATAAGTGACATCAATTTCTTTAACCTCTCTTCAAAGACCTTATTATTCAACCCACTAATCATTTCCATTATTACATGCCGTAAATAAACTGAAACTCATCCTCCAACACTTTCTATACTTTTCTCACCCAGACACTGTATCACAGTTCTACCTACAGATGACAAAAATATAACTACTTTAGTTAACTAAAGTGGGTGTAGGAACTGAAACAGCTAATACTTTGTGTTTTTAAGTAGATGACCCAATGAGTACATTAATAATGAAAAACTTATGGGATCAATTAGAAATATAGCAGTGTCTTCTTCAGGAATAATGAATTAATCCAAAGAATTGAGAAACAGAGAAAAGGGTCACAGGGTGGATTGAGACAAAAAATGAATAATTTTGTGAGTGCAGTGGACAAAAAACAAGGTCCAAGATCAGGAAGATCCGAGATAGTGGATTCATTGTCTTTCAGTTCAACTCCAAGAAAATTCTCAAGTCAAGACACATTCTTGACTACAGATAGATAGATGATATATACATGATATATACACATATATGTATATATGTGTATAAATAGATATCTACACACATATGTATGTATGTATAAAATCTTACTGTTCATACTTCTATTTATTAATTCTTTCCATCGAGATGAATAACATTTTCCTTCATAGGTCCTTTGTAGTTGGTTTGAGAATTTATAATATTCAGAACAATTCAGAACAGTTATTTTTTGACCAGAATTGTGGTTGCTGTGTACAACATTCTCTTGGTTCTGCTCATATCATCCTTCATTATTTCATGAAAATCTTTCCATTTTTTCCTAACATCAACTGCTAATCATTTCTTATTGTATAGTAATCTTCAATCTCAACATATACCATAATTTATTTAGCCATTTGCCAATAGATAGCCATCCCACACTCCCTCTTCCAATTCTTTCCTACCACCAAAAGAGCTGCAAGAAATATTTTATATCAAATAGGCTCTTTTTCTTTTTCCCTTATCACCTTGGGAAACAGACCTAATTGGGATATTGCTTGGTCAAAGAGTATACAAAGTTTTATAACTCTGTGTGCATAATTCCTGATTGCTCTCCAAAATGGTTGGATCAGTTCAAAATTCCAACAACAGGGTGTTAGTGTGCCAATTTTCCCACATCCACTCCAATATTTCTCATTTCTCCTTTCTATCATTTTAGCCTATCTGAAAGAAATGAGATGATATTTCAAATATTTTTAATTCACATATCTCTAATCAATACTGATTTAGAGCATTTTTTTCATTTGTCTATGCATAGCTTTGATTTATTCATCCCAAAATCATCTATTCATATCCTTTGGTCATTTATCAGTTGAGGAGTAACTCATTTTCTTATGAATTTGACAAACTTGTCCACATGTGATGAGACCTTTGTCCAAGACACTATAATTTTCCCCAAATTTTCTACTTTCCTTCTAATTTTGGCTACATTGATTTTATTTGTATAAAAAGTTTTCAATTGAATGCAATAAAAATTATTCATTTTACATCTCAAAATGAATTCTCTTCTATCTCTTTTTTATTTATAATTTCTTCTCCTAGCTATAAATCTGTTAATGTTTCATGTTTTCCTAATTTACTTATGGTATCTCCCTTTATATCTAGGTCATGTATCCATTTTGACCTTATCTTGGAAAATGATGTAAGGCATTGGTCTATATTCAATTTCTGACAGACTGTTTTCCAATTTTTTTTAAACCAAATAGTCAATTTTTACCCCAAAAACTTAAATCTTTACATTTGTCAAGTACAAAGTTAATATAATTATTCACTGCTGTGTATTTTATCCACCTTTCTATTTCTTACTCAGTACCAGACAATTTTGATAATCACTGCCTTGGATTATAGTTTAAAATCTGATATTGCTGAATCTCCTTTAAATTTTTTAATTGATTCCTTTGATATAGTTGACTTTTAAGTTTTCTAATGAATTTTGTTACCTTTCTTCTAGTTCAATAAAATAATTTTGGAGGAATTTATTTAGGATGGAATTTAATAAGTAGATTAATTTCAGTAGAAATTTTATTATATTGATTCTTCCCATCCATGAACAATTAATATTTCTCCAGTTACTTAAATCTGCTTTTATTTATATTTGTTCATATAGTTCCTGGGTTTGTCTTGGCAAATATGCCTCAAGGTATTTCGCACCTTCTACAGTTATCTTAAATGTGATATCTCTTACTATCTCTTCTCTGAGTGTTTTGCTGGTAATGTTTGGAAATGCTATGATGTATGAGGATTTATTTTCTATCATGATACTTTGCTAAAATTATGGTTTCAACTAATTTTATAGTTTAATCTCTAGGATTTTTCGGGTATACCATTATACCATCTGCAAAGAATGAGAGTTTTGTTTCCTCATTGTCTATTTGATTCCTTCGATTTCTTTTTTTTTAATTTTTACTCTTGCTATCATTTCTAATACAATATTGAATAATCATGGTGGCAATGTGCATTCTTATTTAACTCCTGATCCTATTGAGAAGGCTTCAAACTTATCACAATTACAAATAATGCCTGCTGGTGATTTTCATTGCGTTTTCTTCAGTCCTTACATCTGCCATGTCATTCCCCCCTCCCACTCTCTCAGCTTAGACTTTGACTCAAATTTCACTCAAAAATTTAAGTGAACAAGAATTCCCTTTACTCCCCTTCTCTTCATTTAATATCACTCTGAGTCCTTACCCTATCATCTCCCCCTTCACTCTTCTCTAATGTGAGAAGTTAACCCTTCTTCTTGCCAAGACAAATCCCTCTACGTGCTCAAACAATCCAATTTCATACTGTCTTCTTCAGAAAATTGCACCCTTTATCATCCCTTTCTTTTCCTATTTTAATTTTCTATTGGATGTTCAATATGATATATCCAAAAGTAAATTCATCTTTCCCCCCTGAACCAATCAGTCCATTTATTAAATGCCTATTATGTACCTGATACTAAGTGTTGGAGATAGAAAAAGAAGAAAAAGATGGCCCTTTCCCTCAAGGAACTCACAATCTAGTAGAAGACACAATAAGTAGACCAATTATATATGTATATACACACATACATATATACATGTGCATATATGTGTATATACATATATACATATGCACATGCCTATATATGTGTGTATACATGTGCACATGTGTGTTTATATGTGCATATGCATACATATACACACACAAACTATATACCTGATGAATAGAATATAATTAAAAGAAAGAAAGTATTATCATTAAGTGGGATTGGAAAGATTTCCAGTAAAAGTTGGAATTTCCATTGGGAATTACATTAAGCCAGGGAGACAAGTTGCAAGAGTGAAAGAGGAAAAGCATTCCAAGTATAAGGTATGACAACCTGAGAAAATATCTAGAGTCAAGAGATGAAGTGGAACAGAAAATGGGCCAGTGTCACTGAACTGAAGATTGTGGTGATGCATAATATATAAAAAGACTGGAAAGATATATATGGGTGGGGACAAGGGTATCAGAGGGAATATACTGTGGAAAATTTTGAATACCAAATAATTTTGTATTTGATCCTGGAGGGAATAGGGAGTTATTGGAATTTGTTGAGGAGGGGAGTGATGCGTTTAGATCTCCTGTTTAGGAAATCCATTGAATGGTCAAATAGGGAATGGATTGGAGTGGACAGAAATTGGAGGAAGGTGTACTAATTTCCCTATTATTTTTAAGGGTACCAGCATGTTCCCAATCACCCAAGCTCACAACCTAAGTGTTTAAGCCAGGTTCCACCACGACCCCACTTACCCCACTACTCAATTCAAAAAAACTCTAAAACCTCTTATTTTTCAACAGCAAATCCATGAATAATAAAAGTTTAGACATAGACTTGATTGGTGAGTTGTTTTGTTTTATTTAACTGTACTATTTTGTTACAATGAAGTGTTCTATTCTGGGGAAGGTTAGTCATCGTTAGCAATGACACCATAGCAAAATATATTAAAAAAAACATTGATTTAGGAAAAAAATAACCAAGCTAGTGAACAATATAAAATAGTAATTAATGATGAAATGTAAGTATTACTTTACCTCAAAGAGTTTTCAAAATTTTTTTTGTGGAAAAAGTTCATCAGATGTAGACACTGAAGGGAAGTTAGGTAGAAATGCTAGCACTCACAAAGCATCACAGACGTAGGGAACATCATGAGAGCTATGTATGAGCCTGGGCGGAATGGTCACATAATTTAGTTAAATCAGGTTTGGAGCCAATTCCTTCCTTGTGTCCATCCCTTGGATCTTATCCAATTAAATTCAACAAACCCTTCATTAAAACCTTGCCGTTTATAAAGGCTTCTCTGGCGTATTCCCAAAAAGCTATGGGCCAGGTTAACTTTGAAAATATCTAGTAACAGAAAAATTACTGCTTCCTAAGGTAAATCATTGCCTTTTAAAAAACCATAACATTAGAAAGTTTGGTCATGGATTGAACCAAAAATCGACTTCCTTTTAACATCTGTCCTAGTTCTAGGTCACAGTCACCTAAGTTGCTCAGTGGACAGAGCTGTGGGCCTGAACTAAGTAAGACCTGAGTAGCCATCCCACCTCAGACACTTCTTTAACTATGTGACCTTGATCAGGTCAATTTCCTCATCTGTAAAAATATGGACAATAACAATGCCTACCTCTTAGGGTCATTCTGAGGATAAAATTATATAATACTTATAAAGTGCTTTATAAACCCTAAAGTACTTGTATAAATACTAGGAAGATATTATTTTGTCTGGAACTAATTAGAAAAAGTCTTATCTATTTCTATATATGATAATGCTTCTGATATTTAAGGTTATGATCATTGCTTCCTCTTGAATTTTTTGCCTACTTTGTCAATTATTTCTACTTCTCTCAATTTTTCTCATATGGTGAAGTACTAAGCCCTCTCACCTCCACACTCCCTCTCAATCTGGATTTCCAATGCCCTTCTAAAAAGTTGACATAGAGAGTAATATGGAATAATAGAGATATGTTATGACCAACCAATCAATTAATCATTAAGCACTTATTAAATACTTGGTATGTGCCAGGCTCTGTGTTGAGTACTTATGGTATAAAGTCAAAAGTGAAATAATCTCAGCTCCCCAAAAGCTAACATTCTATCGGAAGAAACAACAGATATGCAATATACTTATTTTAAAAACAGATAAAAATTTAGAATGCAATACATTATTATTTTATAAATTTAGCCTATCATCACATCAGCATGTTTGCTTTGCAGGTCACGTTGTTTATTCATTTGGAGCTTATCTCCTAAAATCCCTGGCTGACGTGAATTGGTATCTGACCACATTTCTCCCTCTCCATGCTTGTACAAGCATTATTTTTTAAGCCTCAGGGCAGAAAGTTACATTTATATCTATCTAATTTCATTTTGTTAGATTGAGCTCCCTATTCCAAATTATTTGAATCTTTTCTGTATCCTGATGCAATAATTTAAACATTTGGCATCTCTCTCCCTTTCATAAGAAGAACCGTTGTCCTGGCAAGAAAAACTTGGGCTCAGGAAGACCTAGAATCAAGTCTTTCCTCTGACACCTATTGGCTGTGTGATCACAGGAAAGTCCCTAAGCCTCTCAACATTCTATGATCTTATGACTCTGAGATCTTTCCAAGACATTGGAAGCACACAACAGAACATTTTGCCAGCTACCACCTACCTGTGTCTTGTTGGAAGGAGCCTGGTTGCTCTTTGTCATCCCACGGGAACGGCTAAAAGCGTTTCTTCTTTCCTCCCCCAAAAAGCACAATCCTGGTTACAAAGAAAAGAACAGAAGAGAATTCATGAAAAGGCTTCTGAAGTGTAAGGTATACATTTTCATGTTTGCAGTGTCCTAAATGGAGATGAAATAGGAAGTTCCAAAACCATTTAATTTCCTTTTATTACTGTTAAATATACACCAGAAATATAGTACAGGGTTTTGCTACTCCCAGAAGTAAAAACCAGCCTATGTAGATTAAGTATCACATTGTGGTTTTGTAGTTTAAACATATACTTTGTTCATTTGGGATATATCCTCCTACAGGCATTTGGTTATTTTTGTAAAAATTTATCTTTTTAAATGATGCATATTATTTGCGTGAATTAAAATAGATAGCCACAGCGAGCGCAATAAAAATTGTTTATTTAAAATACTCTATTTTTCATCTTACTCTCATGAACACAACTTAATACATTGAAATTAAGAACAATAAGAAGAGGGCAGAAAATATTTTAAACTACGGCTCCTTTTTGCAATATATTAATTTTTTAAAAAATTATACAGTTGTTCTACTATTTATTTTTTTAAATGAAGATTTACCCTCTAACTTAAATGAGAGTGAATTCAAGATTTTAGCTTGAAATGAAAATTTATGTGACAAAAGTTTATGTAAATGACTCCAAAATTATTTTCATTATTCCATACAGTGCACAAAGAGGAATGATTTAACAGCCATACGAATCTGAAGTAAAATGGCATAAATCTCAAATATTTCACAAGAACAGTGTGATGAGGAAAATGTGGCAGCTATATGAAAAAAATAGATGTTTTTGCGGATCAGTTCTCTTGCCCTGGTGGAACATCTTTATCCTCTCCCAACAAATACTTTTAAAAGAGAATCCAATACCACCAGGAACCTTGCATTGCACAATACTCGGTGAGAGGGAATGAACAGTGATTTTAGAAATATAGAATGAAATTCAGAAGTGCCACTTTGACTACTTTTTCTGCTTACACACGTTTCTCTATCTAATCTTCACAGAAGCATAAGCTGAGATGTGTCCACATATACATATATATGCTAATTAAATGCAAAATTCCCAGCATTCCTTAAAGCTGCACTTGGCCCTACATCCCAAATCCATTTTCACTTTTGGCATGGCTGTTTGAAAACGTAAATGGTAGTCACAAAGAAAGCAACCTTGGCCTTCGCTTTTCCCCCACAACAGCCATAGAATTTCTTTTTTCTTTTGTTTCCCAAGGCCATAAACACTGAAAATCCTAATTAAAACACAAAGTTTGACTGTTCTCTTCAAGGATTACCAAAGCTAAGAAAGTGAAAGGAATGTGGATTAAAAAAAATTACCCCAGTCCTGACAAAGACACTCTTAGAGTTTCAAACTGTTAACTTTTCTTTTTTCTGGCATCATGTACCACGGGAGGAAAATAGTTACAGTGAAAAACTAATGAATGTAGGCATCATTCAAACAAGTTTAATACATACATGGAGTGGCCCTGTGAATAGGATTTCAAACAGAAATTCTAAGCAATGATGAGAGCAGGAAAGAGCCATATTTGCTCTGTACAAAGAGAGCTTTGTCACCTCCTGACTTCATAGAAAGAAGTGCACTTGTGTTTGTATGTGTGTGTTCATGCACTTACAGTAGTCTTTGGGTATCACCACTTGAACCGACCAGCCAAGAAAACGGACACATTTTCTAGCTCTAATGTCAAGAGTTACGGGTCAAGGTCAGGCTGAACATAATACCTTCTTCATATAAAAGGCAACTCTCTTTGATACTTCCTTCATTTCTTTCTTAAAAAAAATAAAAAACTCTTAGTGAGAATACATGCATTTTCAAAGGACGAAAAATGCCCCTCTGTGTAAAAAAATTTCTGCAGCCCTGAAAGATGAAATGAAGACCAGCACTGGTTCCATAGAACCTTACCCTCCTGACCTTACCCTCTTTTCTTTCTCTCAGTATCTATTACATCTTATATTCTTATTTATGATATTAAAAGATATCATGTTAAAATGGAATGGAATAACCTGGCCTCTCTGTGTCATTCTAACTGCAGCACTTCAATGCAATTCAAGTCTCCTAACATTGATTGAGGGCCTGCTATGAGGAAGGCACTGTGCTAGGCAGTGGGATCTAAAGCTTGAAAGTGAAAGAAGTCTGGAGCTCAAGGTGCTTCAGTTTGAACAACTCTGAGAATTTTTTGTTTTCTTTTTTAAAAATTATCATTTTAATTATACCTTTGCCATGTGGAACATAAATTTGAATGGAGGAAAACCCAGCATGGGATTCATGTTAATGCTATATTCTCATAAGAGAAATTATTAGGATGAAAATCAGAAAAATATACATAATGACCCGAAATAAATATCAAAGTAATTTACTCAGAAAGCTTCATGATCTCTGGCTGAATTTTTAGATTTTGATCTGCATGTTAGAATTCATATACATAAGACAATATCCTTTTCCATTTATCACAGATTTAAATGGCTCAGTTCTGCCAGAATCAGCCAGAGGCACTTGGGTACAATTCGGGTGTCTAACATGGGCTCTATAACTCTGGTCAAATGATTTTAATTGTCAATGCCTCAGATGATTCTCTAAAATAATGTCTCAGAGCAATTACTGATTTGCACTGACGGAAGAATATACTTTACCAGTTCAAACACAATCAAAATGACAACAACGAAAACATTTCCCTACACCAATGTGATCACAGGTCTGGACAGAAAGAGAAGGAACATAGATTCTGGGATAAAACAATAAAAAAATAGAAAGTTCTTTCACTCAAAAAGTTTACATCTTTGTGGGGATATACTTATGTGTAAACATTTTATAATAAATATATTATTAGAGATATATTAATGTTTAAAGTGATGAATCATAAATAGAATAACATGGGCTTATTCATCACATCCCAGAACACTAGTGTTAGAGGAGATTCTGCCTGAATTCTGAAGGAATTTAATTTAGGAGAAATAAAGAGCTACTATTATAAAAAATATTTAGTAAACGTATGGAATCTGTTAGGCTGGTTTGGTCCAGTCTGACAAAAAGGCCCCAGGTGTGAGGGTCACACAGAGACAAGAGAAGAACCTGAGGAATCCTGGAATGGATGGGTGGGAGTGACAAGACCCAGATGGTGTCTTAATGAAGAGGCCCAGATGGAATAGAGCTAAGACCATTCCAGGTGCTGAGGTTGAAATGGTACTGACCTTTTGGAAGAAGAAGACAGAACTTCAAGATGAGTACAAAATTATCAATATAAATATCTAGATTCTTAACAAAATAACAGGGAGGAATGTTACAGCTTGAGTGAGTGCCTTGCAGGGGTTGCTATAGTACTTGTGCCAAATTTTATTCAATCAAAGTGATATTTATAATAGTAGAGAAATCATGAATGTTGGGCATTATCCAAATCAAATCATTTCTAAGAATGTTGAATGTGGTCCCTGGCTTATATCTAAGTGAATAATGATGATGAAAGCTGTGTGAAGTTAGTATTTTGTGCATAGTCTGAAGAGTTCTTATAAGTATGTTAGAATCTTGCTTCTCTTTTAAAAGATGTATTTAGGGAGGCTACAGTCAGAGTAGAATTTCAAGTCAAAAGAGCTATGTTCAAATTCAGACTTGGGTACTTACTACATATGTCTGTCCTTGGGTTTAAATTCCTTTAACTTCATTGTACTTCAGTTTCCTCAATAGTTAAATAAGGCAGTTGTACTTGAGGCCTTAGACGACTCTTCCAACTCTAGATTTGGGACTCTAAGGTCATGTAAGTACCATCACGCTTCCTGTTCTGTCATTTTTCAGTGATAGCTAACTTCATAACCTCATTTCATGGTTGCTAAGTTTTTATTTTTTGTCAAAGATACTAGAATGGTTTGCCATTTCCTTCTCCAACTCATTTTTTATGGCTCAGAAAATTGAAGCAAACAGGGTTGTATGACTTGCCCAGGGTCCCACAACTAGTGAATGTCTCAGGTCAGATTTTGAACTCAGAAAGATGTATATTCCTGACTCTAAGCCCAGCATTCTATCTAGTGTGCCACCTAGCTGCTCAATGTATAAAAATACAATGTGGTTCAATAGGGGAGCTTATTTTCACTCATGGAGGACAATAGATAAGAATCAATCAACTAAGTTTGAACTGGAGCAAAATGTAAATCTATTTACTTAGCCATCTAAGTGGCATAGTGGATAGAGCTTGGAATCAGAAAGATATGGATTCACTTCCTAACTCATGACCGTGGATAACAACTTCCTCAAATTCCTCAACTGTAAAGTGGAGTTAACAGCAATACTTACCTCCCAAGGCTGTTGTAAGGGTCAAATGAGATATTGTTTAAAAACAGTTTAGCGTAGTGCATAGCATGTGTCATTGTTCATTTTTTTCAGTCATTTTTCAGTCATGCCTGACTTTTCATGACCCCATTTCAGTTTTCTTAGCAAAGACAGTATATTGATTCACCATTTCCTTCTCCAGCAAGAGAAATAGTAGGTGCTTAATAAATGTCTGCTCCCTTCCCTTTAAACATCCAACAGCATATTCTTCTGATACATTTAAGTCAATGAGCATTCATCAAGTTCTTATTATATGCCAGGAATTCTGTAAAGTACGTGAAAGAAAAAGCAAAATCAAGATGGTCCCTTCTCTCAAAGAGTCTTTGTTCTTGTAAGAATCCAGTTAGATTTGGTGCACAGTCCCTATGAGTGCCACAATCTCAGAGATTGGCCATATGAGCTTTAGAGATCACAGTCCACCCAAACTGTGCTCTGTATGAGATCGTTACAACTACCCTTAGCACAAACCCTAAAATAGAATCTACTGACATTTTTAGCAATTCTTGCAAATTCTTAAGTAGTTAATCCATAATGTTTTTACAAGAGTCTAGAGAAGGCAAGTCCTTTAACATTTGATTTTGAAATGGGGGATGTTGCCTATAACCTTCCACGATTTTCTTTGTTATGTTATTGTCTCATGGCTATCACATTTTCGTGTTTAAGTATTAGCAAGTTTTATTTGGTATAATCCTTTAAAGCTGACAAACGTATTTTGGTGTAACCTTTTCCTAGTATAATTATCCGTGTTTTAAAGAGAGAGAAACTAAGGCTCAGATAATTGGAGTTGTTTGAAGTCATACAATAAGGCCAAAGATGACTAAAGATTCAAACTCAGCTCTCCTGACTTACAGTCCAGCTTTGTTTCCACTCCATCATCTATAAGCTACTTGCTCAATCCTCTCCACAAGTGCTAGGCCTACTCAAAGCAATCTCTCTATTGACCATCCATGGGGGCCTGTTGGACGAAATCTGACATCTGTGTCTGTTCCTAGGATCATACACACTGCTAGTGTCCATTGTTTCCAGCTGAGAGCACTTCCTTCTATTCCTGCAGTGCTTTCTTTAGGAGCAGGATATTTTCATTCTGCCCTTGGCTTGGCTCCAAGGGTGGAGGGTGCTTAACTGGCAGGAGAAAACAGATGGTTGTCACCCCTAGAGATGTCATTCATTTTTACACTGCCCTTACCCTTCACCAGCTTGAGCTATTCCATTTGAATTCTACCCCTCACCCCCAATTGTGAAGCTCTCACATTCCACAGATGAAAGTCACACAATACGTGTATGTGGTTGCTGCTGCTGCTGTTAGCAGTTGGGGTGTTTTCATATGTGGGTGGCAGTAAAGTCTCTAATGAATTTTTTTACTCAAAATGCACATTTTGTTTGATTTCAAACATCCCAGTTTCAAGCTTCAATTTCCTCATTTCCTCAGTATTTTTTCAGCTGTCATTTTCCTACCCTCATCTTTTCCTTCCTCCTTTGCCCTCTCTAAATCTGAATCTCTAAGCATAGTCATCTATACTTGCTCTATAACTCTGCCTTCAGTGCCCACTAATGGTGGTACAGGAACTAAGCAGGCTAGTGCTAAGAAAATGCAACTACAGTAATTCTGGTATAAATCCCCATTATTCCTTGTTTAGTACTCTGGGACATAAGGCTATTGGAAGGGAGAATAGTTCTGTATTGACTGATTTCTCAGCTGCCACATAAAACTGAAAGGGAAGGAAGAAGGACAAAATCAGGCCCACTGAGTAATTACAATTATAAATGAGATAATTAGGCATAGAAGTACTTCCTTGATTTTACATATTTCTGTTCATTCTATTGTCTGTTCTGATACACCCTTATATTTGAGAGGTTTTTTAGTTGCTTTAAATATCTCTTCTTCTAATTATCCTCAGGCATAAAGAAGAAATCTTTGATGACTCAATGCAAAGGAAACCATCACATTGCATGCAGTTCATTATGCAATGCTAATACCTGTCTTCTTATGGATATGGGTATTAGAAAGGCTGGAAAACGGAACCAGATCATTCCTTTTTCCTGGCTTTATGACAGAAGAGAATATAATTAGCATGTAACATTTTAGCTATAAAATCATAGTCATTCATTTTTCCCCCCTTAAATAGAGATAGTCATGATTGCTAGGGAAATTTGAAATATTCTTTCATGAAAGAATATGAGAAAATCTTTGGCACACAAAAATGAATACTCTATTATAGGTAAAAGCTGTATCATTCTTCCAGAATGATGTGGTAGAAAGAATGTAGTCTTGGGATTAAAGAATTTGAGTTCAAATTATAGTTCTACCAATTTTCTCTGGGTCTCAGTTTCTTCATGTATGAAATGAGGAGGTTTCAACAGAGCCTCTAAAGTCTTTACCAGTTTCACATTAATGATCCTATCATCCAAATAAAGGCTTATCTTGAATAAGGCAATGCCCATAATGAAAGTTAATTTATGTATATAAATATTTATAGATATATACACACATACATGGGTGTGCATTGTGCATGTGTACGTATATACACATGTATACATATAAGTACTATATATACATAATGTATGCATACACATATTGAAAAATGACACATAGTTATGTTGGATTCAATTTACTCAGAGTAAAATTTGGGAGAAAAAAATCACATCCTTGAATCAGAATATTATCATATTTTCCTTCCAATATTAGAAGAATTTTATTTTTGATGGTCATAAATATAATGCAAAAATAACCTCTGAGATGATACTTGTTAAGGAAATATATTCCCCTCTAAGATGAGACTTAACTGTAAACAGGGACAGCAACTACTGATATTGTGAATTAAAGAAAATTATAGAATTGCTTATGTATCAACACCTCCCAAAAAAAAGTGTCAAACTGTCTACAATTCCATCAAAGTATTTTCTTTTGCATATTGTCGGTCCTCTTCAAACTAAAAATCTTCCCATAGGGAATAGATAAGGTATTAACTCTCACCATTCTTCCAGTTATCCATGTTAGTAACTGAGGACTTTGTCTTCCATTCCCATCCCCTCTCTCTGCACAAAGCCCGTCGATTGTAAACATCTATTGATTCTACTTTCAGAGTAGCTCTCCCATCATTCTCAGCTATGTTCTCCCTCTGCAGCCACCGTGGTTCAGGTCAGCGTCTCATCTTACCTATTAGGTTGTTAATTGTCTTTCACTGTCAGGTTTATTCTTCTCTTATCCTTCCTTCACAACACTGCTTTGGTCAACTTTCCAATATACTTTTCTGCTTATGCTAATATTTTACTCAACAACTTTGAATGCTTCCCCATTGCCTATCAAATTATAATAATAAGTCTGGATCTTGAAATTAAACATTCTGATTCCAGTCTACCTTTCTAGTTATATCTCATGCCATATACCTTCATGCAAGATAATCTATACTTCATTCAGATTTGACTTTTCTTCCACCTCTGTTCCTTTTCTCATGCAATCTTTAATGACTGAATTGGAATCATCCTATGCAAACTCCCTATCCACCTACTGAAGTGCTTCCCTTCTTTTAAGACCCAACTAAGACTATTCACCTTCCCCACCCCTAGACAGTTGCCCTCTTCTAATTTCTCGTAACCCTTTGCTTTAACCTATCAATTATACTTGTCATGTTATATCAGTTATTTGTGTAAAGATTTATTTTCTTGAAGAAATTGATTAATAGATGATAGACTCATAGACTGAGAAGAAGGCATCATAAAAATCATGCAATACAAATACTTCCTTATAAAAATTAGGAAACTGAGTCTCATAAAGTTTAAAGAGGACTGTCCAAGATCATAAATAATGCAGAATGACAGAGTGCAGTTTGTACCTTACATTTTAGGTTCCAAAACCAGCTCACTTTTTTTGGCACCATACTGCTTCCTCCTTAGATTGTAAATTCCTTGAGATCAGGGCTTATGCTGACACTATACCATAAATAGTAGATGTTTAAGTGTTTAATTGGTGGTGGTGGTTCATTGTATGCTTTTTGGAGAATTTGACAATAATCTAATCCAATCCCTTATCTAACCAAGCTATTGTTGAAAAATGACAATGAAAACAATGAATAAGAAAGCATTCACTATTTATGATCTTACCTCCCTCATTCTTTTTTTTTATTTTTATTTTTATTTTTTTTTCAAATAAATTTATTTAACTTTTTACATACATTTTCACAAGATTTTGGGTTCCAAAATTTTCTCCCCATTTGT